>JAMPIV010005507.1:127500-727500 GCA_024509875.1 Oreohelix idahoensis
CTAATGTAGAAATTGTGTCATTGCTAATATTGTAGTATGCGTTGGTGACACCTCTCTGGAAATATTTATACATAGAGAAGTACTTTCTCTAAGGTCAGAAAACTTATGCTTATCATCTACGCATTGTTATTGGTGCGTTGTGAGCCTATTGTATGTTGCTCCTAGATGTATTTAAAAAAAACAAAACAAAAACCAAAAAAAAAAAAAAAAAAAAAAAAAAAAAAAAAAAAAAAAAAAAAAATGTACCATTTTTTTCCCGAGGGGTGTGGTAATCTGTTGCGTGCATATTTTGACGCACATATTACAAAAATCGATATGGCTATTTAATATGGAAAAAATATAGACATTCATTCATTTGTGTATGAAAATGCTGTCTATGGGAAAGCTAGATAATCCATGATTGTTTTACCCTTTTGATTATAGGAGTAATCGTTCTTGATATTGATTCGGCGCATGGATATGACACCCATGTCCGTACTTATTTGTTAGGGCCAGAAAATAGATTAATTTGCTTATTATGTTTATGGCCTGAATTCATATGTATTACATATTATGAGCACAAGTAGAATCAGTCCTATATTGTATATTTTGGATGGGTAGGCAGGACTATATTCTTGTTATGCCGCTCTAGCGGAAGTAGGAGTTGTCTTGACAAGTCGTGATGAGTTCCGAGGTACCGTTTACAATGGCGGTTACGCATTTTCCAGGGCTGGTACGTTCTTCAGTAAAAATGATTTATGAAGTGGTTTTTCTTCTGTAGGAGATTGTGTCTCTACTAGAGCTTGTGTTAGAGACTCTCCTAATGTACGGTACCATGTATGATTCGGACTCCAGGTAATTCCAGACCCTATTTTTGATGATCTCATGTCGGTTAGACCTAGCTGGAATTTTGTGCTTCGCAACGCTAGGGTCGTGTTTGTATCGACAAAGATGACGGGCTTCCATACAACAATTATGTCTACGTGAAGTAACTGGATTACTGTAGAACTGTATGGAGAAACTTTAGGAAATCATTCATATGTATTTCGAATTAACTTTGGCTTATATATATATACCCTCCTGTGAGCGAGTGAGCGACAACTCAGGAAGGCGGCCATGTTACATTCCTGTCATCGTATTTTTGAATCACTGTCCAAAGAACGGGGCATGTATCTTACTATTCGGACAGTGGCAAGGAGATCTCAATTTTGATAGAAACCCCTTCCATGTTTTCATAATATGATATAAACTGTGAACATAAAGCAACTTTAGTTACTTACCGATCCGCCTTCACTGACGCGCTTAGTCAGATAGGGGATGCGGCCATTATGTATCATGACATTGGAAGCTATTGATGTACTACCCATTATTTATGAATGTGTCATGACTTGGGATCTACTATGTATGCCTGCAAATTGATGTGTCAACCTGTACCCATGATTTACTCGTTATGTCCCAGTGTGTGCGTCTAAATAAACTGTGTAAACAAAGATTCCAGCAGTCTGCATTGGTGCCTTGTAGACACAAGTGAATGAGTGTTTAGATTGGTCAGAACACGAACAGTACACCATTCGCGTTAATCACACTCTACACTTCTACTCCATATCTACACCATCCTGCGTCGGTTGAATTGACCAAGTTTAAGGCCTGCTTCCCCTGGAGCCTTAGAGGGAAACTACTGCTTACAGCTGCCTTTGCCTTCCCTAACTCAGGACTAGGGTGAGTTACCCATTTACAGCTGGGTAGACTGGAGCATGCCTGATCTCAACAACTCTGTACACTACAATGGACATATACAGTAGTGACACCACAAACAACATGTTACAGTGATTGATAGTGGAGCTTTACAGAAGAAAGAGAATACACTTCTTTACAGACTGACACTTTACAGTGTGAGAGAACTTTACAATATATATATATATACATATTTTCCATAAATATAACACTGTAAATACGAGTCACTTTGTCACATAATACTACAGTTTACACTATTAGGTACATGTTGCAATAAACACCGTGCAGAGAGTTATTATATTTATAAGATTGCACAGTTTTCAATAACCATACCGAGGTAAATATTAGACACTTTTCCATTTCTTCTTACATTATCCGGTAAACAGTGCAGTAAACACCGCGCAGAGATTCATTATATTGGTAAGATTTCACATACAAGAAAACAGACACACATCACAGGCGTAGCATAAATTTACGGGGTACTTATGAAGCTTGATCATTTTATCCATCTCAGTGGTAGAGACAGAGACTCTTTGAGATAACTCAGCCTTTGTCTTACTACCCTGGCTGGCGTCGTTGGGACAAGCTAATACTTAGGGCAAATCAGATGTACTGCAAACACGTACCTCACAGATATCAATAATCCACGGCACCAAACCTACAGAAGCAACTGGAGGTTTAGGAAGGAATTTGCCAGGGTAAAGGAGCCTTTCTACAAACAACCACCCGCACAAACTTATTAATCAGAAATTACACAGTAATAAATGAGTTACAATTAGCTACCGACGAGAAATATTGATCAGAAGTGGCAGGAGCACACAGGCAATCTTTTACAACCAGTTCATACGAAAACTATTGAGATTCTAAATTACCTGCGGTAATGGACAGATTCTCCAAGTAAAACTGCCGCGCCAGCCCATAAAAATAAACAGCATATTTACATCAAGTACAACATGAGCAAAAAGTCATCACAACAAGTGGACATCTGCCTACCAGACGGAGACTCTGCAGCCTGGCATTGCGTTCAACACAATCTATGAACACGCCAACCCAGCCGCGCGTTGCATTGTCAAAACTCGCATTGTGAAGAACAAAAGATCAGGCCATCGACACCTGAAGGAAATTAAGTGGGCCGTACAGTGTTATTGAATACAGGCAAAGACATGTCCTTTGTGTACAAACATCCATAACTTTATTGACAGTCAGCCAGAGGCCAAGAAACAAGATATCCTTTTCTTAGTAGTTAGGATTAGATTAAATTCATCATCATCATCACTTAGTATAGACTTATGATTAGATTGTGTATTTTATGTATTAACTACTACCTTCTTTTCCAGGTATAGTTAGTTTTAGTGCTCATTGTATTTGTATTATTTTATTTGGTTGTTGTGCTACATGTAGTACTGTAATTCAATAAATGTGGTAATAGAGTTTTCGTTACCAACACTAATTAGTTTATCTATAGATAAGGAAAGAAAGTGTGCGACAGACATGCAATTCTTTCTTTCTTACTCTTCTGTCCAATCAAGAGTGTAAAGGGGTTGGGGGCTCGCGAGCTATAGGAGAGGATAGATTGGTAGGAGTGACAGTGTCACGAGATCCAGAATCACTGGGATTATCTGTGGGAACTTATCACAAAGTCTCAAATTCGCCTTCTCCCACTCCTGCTGTTTATCTTTACCAGGTTGCAATGCAAATCTGAGCCATCGACAACGCCTGCACAACAAAGATAACTCTCCCTGGTTAATCCTCGGGTTAACCGTGTGACAGGGGGTATACCTGATATCATTATTATTTGTCCCCGGCACCTGACAGTTGTAGTCAATTGGAGTACCTAGTTATACACTGTGCAGGACCGGCACTCTCGAAAGAGTCGGCCGATATAAAAATCAATCGTCATCATCCTTGAGATTAGGAACTCCCAGATCTATCCAGATACTAGAAGTATTCCCTCTCTTAAATGGTAAACACATCAAGGCTTTTTACACTATTCACCCGGTTATATTGAAAACAGTACCAAGATAGAAGTTCCAGACCAAGCGGGAAACAAGCCTGTTTTTCCCCGCCCGCACATACACTGCGAGCGTTATCGCAACGGATTTATTCAGTTGTAGTTCCTGTATCTGGACTTATACTCCCCTTGTGCACCCCCATCGGAGGAAGAGTGACAGTTTAGAACAGTGACGATAACCTTTAGGATTCATACTTCTCCCAGGATTAATCATGGAAAATAGCAGATTCAGCGTTCACCTAATTATATTTTTTTTTGGGATGAACTGGGGCCAATTTGTACTCTCGACAGCTGGAGTGGTAGATTAATCACAGTGAAACAGGGATTTTTTTACAAGGAATATTCTATAACCAAGGGATACCACAGACCCACGAGTAAAGACAATAGGTAAGAGAGTGAGAGGTGGCACTGAGTGAGAGAGTGTGTGATGATTGTTTTGTTTGCTGGGAAATATCTATTACGTTGATTGTTTGATTTTCTACTTTGTCATATATCGCACCGAGATTTGTTTATTTCTGTAACCTAGTGCGAACCTTCAACCCTTGGGTTAATACATTTTTTTGGGTTTCTCCATACGGTGAAGGCGCACCATTCTTCTTTTTCCTCTATATGTATGATTCTTGCTATCTTTGGTTATTTGATGTTGTAACAAGTTTAGTGATAATAAACAACCAAGAATTTAACTTTGTGTGTTGATCAGACCCATACCCATTTATCCTTAGTTTTTCACGTGTATGTGTCTTGTTGTCACATAGTGTTATGTGTGTAGCGTAACTTGGCTTATTTTAGATAGGGAGGCAAAGACTGTCTTGTAAACAAAGCACAGTTGTACGGATAGGCTGGAGGAGAGAAACCTACTCACTCCAGAGACATATCTTTCCCTCAACCTACCACCAGTGAAACCTATTTCTATACATTCTCGTGTATCTGTCAACATTCACTCTATACTTAGACGGGCCAAGTAAACCAATTTACATACCGTACGACAAAGAGCTTTCATTGCATTGAGAAACATATGAAGAACAAGATAAATCAAGTCCAACACGAAAATAAGAATCTTCAACTCAAATGTCAAGTCAGTCCTATTGTATGGCTCTGAGACATAGAGAGCAACAAAAACAACCAAAAAGCTACCGACTTTTATAAATGGGTGTTTGGGTAGACTAGAAGGACTGAAATGGTATGACAAAGTCACAAATATAGAATTGATGACATAAAAGACAACAAGTGCCAGTGGAACAAGAGATGAGAAGAAGACGCTGGCGATGGATAGGACACACATTGAGGAGACCTGTTGATAGCATTACAAGGTATTCCTTATTCTGGAATCCACAGGGAAAGAGAGGCAGAAGTAGACAAAAAAACACACGGAGAAGAGAGCTTGATACAGAGGTGAAAATGATGAGGAAAACATGGAAAGAACTTGAGTGGATGGCACAGGACTGGAAGACCTGGCATGTGTTTGTTGAAGGCCTATGCTCATCGGGGAACTAAATGGTATTGATTGATTGATTTTTTTATTACTAACATGTGAACTATTATGTATATATTCATTCATTCATTCATAACGCTCCACACCCAAAGGAGCATAGGCCTTCAATAAACACATGCCAAGTCCTCTTGTCACGTTCCATCATCTCAAGTTCTTTCCACGTTCTCCTCATCATTTTCACTTCTGTTTCCATCTCTCTTCTCCATGTGCTTCTTGGTCTACCTCTGCCTCTCTTGCCCTGGGGATTCCAGAACGAGGACTGTCTTGTAATGCTATCAACAGGTTTCCTCAGCGTATGTCCTATCCATCGCCATCGTCGTCTTCTCATCTCTTGTTCCACTGGCACTTGTCTAGTTCTTGTCATCAGTTCCACGTTGGTAACCTTGTCATACCATTTTAATCCCTCTATTCTGCGCAAGCACCCATTTATGAAAGTCTGTAACTTTTTGGTTGTTGTCTTTGTTGTTCTCCATGTCTCAGAGCCATACAATAGGACTGACTTCACATTTGAGTTGAAGATTCTTATTTTCGTGTTGGATCCGATTTCTCTTGATCTCCATATATTTCCCAATGCAATGAAAGCTCCTCTTGCTTTTTGTATTCTTATTTTGATATCACTGTCTGTCCCTCCAACTTTGTCTATATTGCTGCCAAGATATGTGTACGATTCTACATCTTGTATTGGTGCTTCTTCAAGTTCAACCCTGTTATCATTACCTGCATTTATTCTCATTATTTTTGTCTTTTCCCAGTGCATTTCAGACAATTGCTGTGACCTCTCATCGAGTGTTTTCAATTTGTCCTGCATCTGATTACGATTATGGGACAGAAGAGCCAAGTCATCAGCAAAATCCAGATCATCCAACTGCTTAGTCAGAGTCCACTGGATTCCATTTCTGTTGTGTGTTGTCGATGTTCTCATAACCCAATCTATTGCTAGTAAGAAAAGAAATGGAGACAAAAGGCATCCCTGTCGCACTCCTGTTCTTACCCCAAACGGTTCTGTAAGCTGTCCTTCATGAAGAACTCTGCATGTCATGTCTTCATATGTATTCTTTATTAAATTAATGATCTTCAGGGGAACTCCATAATGCCTCATCGATTTCCAAAGTGATTCTCTGTCCACACTGTCAAATGCCTTTTCGTAGTCCACAAATCCGATGTATAATGGTGAATTCCATTCCAGACTTTGTTCAACTATTATTCTCAAAGTGGCTATCTGGTCTGTACAGGATCTGTTTTGTTGAAAACCTGCTTGTTCATCTCTTAGTTTCTTGTCTATGGACTCTTTTAATCTCTCGAGAATAATCCTGTTTAATACTTTTCCTGGCACTGATAGTAACATTATTCCTCTATAATTTGTGCACTCTTGTAAATTTCCCTTCTTAGGCAACTTAACCAGATATCCTTCCTTCCATTCTGCTGGTTTCTCTTCCTTTTCCCAGACTTTACCAAGTAATGTATATAACATCTCTGTAGTCGTGTCGAAATCTGCTTTTTTTGATGGCCTCTGCTGGAATGCCATCAGGTCCAGACGCTTTTCCATCTCTTAGAAGCTTTATGGCTTTCTTTATTTCTTCCTTTTTTGGTCTTTCACCGTTAATTTGTAGTTCTTCTTCTGCTGGCTGGATGTCAGGGGGGTTTTATGGAGTTGGTCTATTGAGAAGGTCCTCAAAATATTCTGTCCACCTCTTCATTTGCTCTTGCATATTGCTGAGCAGTTTTCCATTCTTGTCTTTTATGAGGCAACTTGTTTGCTTGTATTTCCCCGTCAGCTTCTTTGTGCTGTTATACAGTTCTCTCATATTTCCTTTGGCTGCAGCATCTTCTGCCTCTCTTGCCAACTCCTCAATATACTTCCTCTTGTCTCTTTTGATACTTCTTTTTACTTCTTTGTTTGCTTCTGTGTACACTTCTTGAGCCTTGGCTTTGGAACTTCTGGTTTTGCTTGTGTTTAAATCTGCTTTCTTGTTTTTTCTATCTTTTATCTTATTGATGGTTTCTGTTGTTATCCATGCTTTTTGTTGTCGTTCCCTTTTCCCCAGTAATTTTTCACATGTCTCATTCCATACTGTTTTGATTTGCTGCCAGTAGTCTTCTGTATTCTCTACATCTTCCAGCTGTTGGAGCACTTGGAATTTGTTGGATATTGTGACCGCAAACTTGTCTCTTGTTTCTTGATTTCTTAGATGTCCTACATTAAATTGTTGTCAATAATTTTTATTTATATATTGCCATGTGAATATTAATATGTGAAAATGGGTAGTGGACGTCCAAGTCATTTGAGGTTGGCAACCTCAGCATATAGAATGATGATCTCATGAACCACCACTGCAAAGGCTGGTGAACGCTTTATTGCTAGTTTCTTAAAGAGAACAAAAAGCATAGGTAGTCCCAAGTTCCATATGGGGCAGGGAGGGAAAGATGAAAGAAATGATGTACATTAGAATTATAATATTTACATTTACAAACCAGTGTAAATGTCTATGTAAATATATTCACTTTAAAAAATAAAAGAAAGTTTTCAAGCTTTTCAACCAGTGTAGATGTCAATGAAAACATATTCAATCTATATTATGAACATTTTTCAACCAGTGTAGATGTAAATATAAATATATTCTATCTATACTATTAACATTTTCATCTGAATGTAAAGTAAATATAAGGCTATTCAATTTAAATGTAAAGAAAGTTCTCTCTCAAGGGATTAAACTTAATTCTCACCGAGGGTAAAGTCTGAGGTAGATGGGATGGGGGAATAGGAAGATGGGGACACATAAGTATGTGTCGGGAAACTCAATACTCAGAGGGTATTCGTTTCTCTTCTTTTACCATACTAGTTGGTGGTACCAGTTGAGGGCACTATCTCTGGAACAAGAAGGGTACAAGTAGCCTGAAGTCGAATCTAAACACCATCATCAGTGTCACGGATTGCCTCCCCTGCTTTGCAGTAGTGGTCCAACAGTGACCAAAACTCAAGAGTATTTAATGTTGGCGTCAAAGTTATCTACCTGCGCGCAAGATTACTCTTGGCAGAGATGTAAATAGAAGGTTAATAATACTTCTACCTGAAGTGAGCCTTCACAAGATATTTCCTGAAGTCACGAACAATGTTGCACTGTGCTGAACCATTGTTAACGCGTTATATCTGGTCCGTCGCCTTTGGTGAAGGATTTAAGCAATGGTTTAGATCGTTCAAGCCCCCCAGTTGGTGTAATCCAACGAAATCCCTCTTATAATGTATAGCTCTGTTTAGTGTAAATATATGTCTAAGTATTTATATAGATGTTGCGCACATATGTGACGCACAGATTACAAATTTATGATATGACTAGTTGATATGAAAAAGAGATTACTTTTGTTACAGTCAAAGTTATATCACCCATGATTTGATTTATACTTTTAATTATATGAGTGATCTCTCTTGAATATATATTGATTTGGCGTATGAATCTAAATTCATGCATTTCGCATTTTGTGATAGCCAGAAAATAGATTGGTCTTGTTCAATATGTTTATGGCCTGAATTTATATGTATTACTTGTCTAGTGCAAGAAGATTCGGTCTTATATTGTATATCTTTGTATGTTTAGGTCGGACTATATTCTTTGTGCTGAACTCTGGGGCAGGTATTCGTTTTTCGAGGCATGCGTAGTGAGTCTCGACGAAGCCGCCTGAATATGGCTGTGTATGTTTTTTGGGCTGGTTCTGAAAAATGGTTGAAAGTGATCTGTGAATGATCTTTCAGAAGGAGATTGTGTCTCTGCGAGATTCTATTGTCAGAGATTCTCCACATGTACTTTATTGTGTTTAATTCGGACTCCAGGTAATACCAGACCCTTTAATGATCTCCATTTCGTTAGATCTAGATGAACATCGGTTATCGAGCATCTAGGATCGTTTGTATATCGACGAAGATGACAGGTTATCTTACAGCTCTTGTGACTTACATGAAGCAACCCTATCGATATAGAAGTGTATGGAAACTCTATGAGAATATTTAATCCATATTGCGAATTAACTTTGGCCCATCATTTATCCTTCTTCTGAGTGAGTGAGCGAAACTCAAGAAGGTGGCCATTTTGGATTACTGTCATTACAATGGATCACTGTCAAGAGAACGGAATATTTATCCTACTATCGGACAGTGGTACGGAGATCTTGCTATGATGAAAAACCCACTATCGTGGTTTAACATTATTATATAAACATCTGATATCTACAGCTTAAGAACTTAACGAAGAAAAAGGGTTCGGCCAGTGAACTCTTATCCATGTCTACATATTCACCTCCACTGATGCGTTCAGTCAGTGGAAGTATAAGGCGATAATACACCACAACATTGAGGGTTCTACTCATATCGTCTATTGTATTTATGCTATACGAAATGATGTCTGATGTTGCCACCTACTATTCAAATACCATGATTTACATTGTCAACATGTACCTATGACTTTATCCGTTCTGTCCAAGTGTGTGTGTCCTAATAAACAGTACAAACGACCACAGCAGTCTGTATCGGTGACTTATAGCTATGAGTGAATGAGTGCCTTATATTGGTCAACATACGAACACTCCACCATTCGCACAACTAACACGTTACACTCTCACTCCATATCTGCATAACCCTGCGTCGGTTGAGTTGACCTTTGCTCCATCTGCAGCACCCATCATATTCACCACTGGTGTGCGTAAGGAGGAGATACAGTGATCATCAAACGTTACAGTGGTGACAGACATTTTACAACAGAGGCAGAAACTTGACAGTGGTGACTGACCATCTTTTACAGTGGCGGCTTTTTACAATAGACTAAATATTCTGGCTCATACGTTTGCTTTCATACACATAACTGAATCAACTATTATTGTTTAGTTTTAAAACAACAGGTAACAAATATAATAGTGAAATAGTCTTTAACAGGTTAAAATAAAAATGGAAAGATTAGTGGAATTTTGATAGATACAAACTTCTCATCATTGAGACTTAGGTGGAAATTTAACTTTATACTAAAAGTTTAACTGAAATGTCATTTTTGCTGGTGCATTTTAGTTAGCACTTAGCTTGTATGAGTGAGTTCTGCAGCTGTGGTTCATCAATTCTGTGATGACGAAAGCCTTCTCCACACTCTCTTGCACTGTTGGCGGTTATGGTGGATGCTTTTCTCTTACACTAGCGGCGTTAGTACCACAAATCGTCTGATGGCTTGTAACGACGAACTTTAGACAAATAGAAGGAAACAAATGCCTGCTGAGTACATTTGTTTGCCGCAAACTAACAGGCCCATTGTCATGTGCTCCACCCACCAATGTTAACCTCTCAGAAGAATTAAAAAGAATTAAATTCCCGAGCACACAGTGTAACTCAGGGAATATGATGAAAATTCACCAATATCCTTCTGGGTGTTAACTAGGAAATTGCGTCTGGAGTGCGTGAATAATGATATGCCTGAATTACAATTAAAAAAGTTACATAATTCTCACAAAATAATATGTTACACCTTAGGCCCATTTGATGTAATCATTACTCATCACTACTCCCGTCGGAGTCTGTGGTGGCTCTGCTGTCGGGTTTCCCGCACGACTAGTCAGAAACAATCACCATTTCTTGCAGTAGTGGTTCATGAATATACTATTTTCATACGCTGAGGTTGCCAGCCTCATATATATATATATATATATATATATATATATATATATATATATATATATATATATATATATATATATATATATATATATATATATATATATATATATATATATATATATATATATATATATATATATATATATATATATACAGTAGAACTCCATTTATCCGAACCCCAATTATCCGAACATCCAATTATCCGAACACTTTGTCCAGAAAAAAAAAAAAAAACCAGGCGCCACCAGTCACGTTAGACTACAATTCGGAATCTTTTGATGCGGCAAGCTTCAAATGTGTGCGAACAATTTGTAGAGGATGGGATGGGCTAATGGTCGGTCGCTTACATACAGGAAGTCAGTTAGATCATTATATCATAAAGTCAGTTAATATCTGGTTTACCAATCCAGTGTACGAGTGCGTTCTAGGCAGAACACTGGCTAAACAGACAGTTCAACTTAAAATAATTGTCTCTGCTACCACAGCAGAATAATTTTGGTGTACAAGTATTTCTCTGTGCGATAAGGCATCTTCCAGTAGGCCTAATGCATATAAAAGGAACCGCAATGTTTTGTCAATTGAAACGAAAACAGAAATTATCAAGAGACTAGGAAAAGGTGAAACTGTGTCTTCACTTGCCAGAATTTTCAATGTTGGGAAAGCTACCGTCTCTGACATCAAAAGTAACAAGGATAAAATTATGAGTTTTGCATCGAAATTGGATAGTGAAAATGGGTCGAAGAAACGTAAAACCATGAGAAATGCGAAAGATTTGAAATTGGAAGAGGCTTTGTATATATGGTTTGTGCAAAGAAGAAGCAAAGGGGAACCTATCTCTGGCTCTCTATTGTGTGAAAAGGCACTTCAGTTCAACAATCAACTTGACGGTCCTCCAGACTTTAAGGCTAGCCAAGAATGGTTAAGAAACTTTAAATCTCGTCATGGCATACGAGAATTGGAGATTCAAGGGGAATCTTTATCTATCGATGCAACTGCCGCTGAAAATTTTAAAGAAACACTCTTGGCTTTTTTGGAAGAAGAAGGTTATTCACTCGATGATGGGTATAATACCGATGAGACTGGCTTATACTGGAAATCAATGCCTCAAAAATCACTTGCATCTCAGCGAAAAGCAGCTGCCCCTGGGTTTAAAAAGTGCAAAGAGAGAGTAACAATTTTGGTAGCCGCGAATGCCAGTGGAAGTCATCGTTTACCGGTGCTAACGATCGGCAAAGTAAAAAAACCACGTTGTTTAAAGAATGTGACATGTCTCCCATTGTGCTACAAAGCACAGAAGAGTGCTTGGATGAATAGTGAAATATTTCTCGATTGGTATACAAATCACTTCATCCCAAATGTGAAGAGGTTGAGAGAACAAGAAAAGAAAACTGGAAAAGTAGTTCTTCTACTGGACAATTGTTGCGTGCATATTTTGTGCACATTTTACAAAAATCGATATGGCTATTTAATATGGGAAAAATATAGACATTCATTTATTTGTGTATGAAAATGCTGTTTATGGTAAAAGCGAGATAATCCATGTTTGATTCACACTTTTGATTATAGGAGTAATCGTTCTGGATATTGATCCAGCGCAAGGATATTGCGCTTGCGTTTGTACTTATTTTTAGGGCCAGAAAATATATTAATTTGCTTATTGTGTTTATGGCCTGAATTCATATGTATTACATATTATTAGTACAAGTAGAATCAGTCCTATATTGTATATTTTGGATGGGTAGGAGGGACTAGATTCTTGCTAGCGGAAGTATGAGTTGTCTTGACAAGTCGTGATGAGTTCCGATGTACCGCTTACAAATGGCGGGGTACGTTTTTCAAGAGCTGGTCCTTTCGTCAGAAAAAATGTCTTACGACGTGGTTTTTCTTCTGAAGGAGATGGTGTCTCTACGATAGTTTGTGTTAGAGACTCTCCTTATGTCAGTATATAGATGATTCGGACTCCAGGTAAACCCAGCTCCTATTTTTGATGATCTCTCGTCGGTTAGGCCTAGCTTGACTTTTGGTGCTTCAATATGCTAGTGTCGTGTTTGGTATCGACGAAGATGACAGATTTTCCTGCAGCGGTTATGGCTACGTGGAATTAACTGATCACCGTAGAGCTGTATGGAAACATTTATGAAATCCTTTATATACCCATTATAAATTAACTCTGGCTTATATTCTCCTTCCTATGAATGAGTGAACGACAACTCAGGGAGGCAGCCATGTTGGATTTCAGTCATCATATGTTTTGATCACTGCCAAGAGAACAGATTATTTATCTTATTATCGGACAGTGACAGGGAGATCTCAATCTTGCTAGAAACCCCCTTTCGTGGTTTCATAATTTATACTACAAACTATGGACGTCAAGTAACTTTGGTTATTTATCGATCCGCCCTTCACTGACGCGTTTAGTCAGATAGGGGGATGTGGCCATAATGTATCATGACATTGAACTTTTGATGTACTGCCCATTATTTCTGAATGTGTCATGACTTCAGATCTGCTATGTATACCTACAAATTGATATGTCAACGAACCATGATGTACTCGTATGTCCCAGTGTGTACGTCTGAATAAATTGAGTAAACTAAGATTCCAGCAGTCTGCATTGGTGCCTTGTAGACACAAGTGTGAGTGGTTATATTGGTCAGCACACGAACAGTACACCATTCGCGGTAATCACACTCTACACTTCTACTTCATACATACACCATCCTGCGTCGGCTGAAGTGACCAAGTTTAGGGCCTGCTTCCCCTGGAGCCTTTGCCTTCCCTAACTCAGGACTAGGGTAAGTTACCCATTTACAGCTGGGTAGACTGGAGCATGCCTGATCTCAACAACACACCACTCTTCCTTACAGAGCAGACAGACTGATACTTTACAGTGTGTGTGTGAAAGCAACTTTACAGAGTGGAAAGAACAAGACTTTAAGCACTGATTCAACCAATGGATCATGGTGTTATAGCAAAACTTAAAAAGATGTACAAGAAGGAAGTCCTGCGTCGTTTATTGTTGGCTGAAGATGAAGAAAGTGTGGTGGCGTTTTCCAAAAAGCTTAATCTCAAAGACTGCTGCTATATGTTAGCTGATGCTTGGACCACCCTGTCACAAGATAATCTCAACAAGGCTTGGAATAGATTGCTTGGGAAAAAAGGAGGAAATGAAACTACTGCAGTGGACACAAATGATGATTGTATAAATGAAGTTGTGGAACTGTTTCAAGCAATGCCCGGATTTTCGGACTGTGACAAAGATGATGCACACATGTGGCTAGAAGATGATAATGATTCTGGTTTTCAGTTTTTGAATGACGAAGAAATTTTGTCTTTTGTGCAAGAAGAAAACCAAATACATGAAGTGACCGATGATGAAGACTCATCAGAAGTACATGATGTACTTGTAGATTATGAAGAAAACCCAAAACGTCGACTAAGTCCTGAAGAGGCCTTTATAGCACTAGAAACCGCGATGGCTTGGTACGAGCAAGAAGATGACAGCTGTTTTACACAGCTTCTGCTGTTGAAGAGAATGCGGGACTTAGCAGCCAAAAGGAGACTATCCAGTTTGGTGCAAAAGAGGATTCCTCATTATTTTAAATAGTGGGCTACATCTGTGCAAGTACATGTATACGTAAGTTGCGCATGGTTTTGAATCGTTTGTAATGTTATTTTGAAAACATTTCTCTTTCTTAAAAAACATAATTAATACAAGTAGTACATGCACTGCTGTGTAATAAAAAATTTTGGTGATACGGTGATCGAATACAGTGTGGGTATTATTATTACAGTACAAGTAAATATGTTTTAATGTGTATTTCCCTTGTGATGGTTAATTATTTTTAGAAATACGAGCGTATATGTACATGTACTCGATACATTATGTAATCCAATTATCCGAACATTTGATTATCCGAACGATGCTCGGTCCCAAGGGGTTCGGATAAATGGAGTTCTACTGTATATGTATATATATATATATATATATATATATATATATATATATAATATATATATTATATATATATATATATATATATATATATATATATATATATATATATATATATATCCACTAGCAAGAAAACATGTTAAATTCACATTTGTAATAGAAATGTTCACAACTTACCCCAAATTTTTGGGAATATACAATCTCCTTGCACAGATTTCAGATGGACGCGAGCAATTTTGGTGCATATGCTCTAGAATAAATTTCGTCTGAGAAATTCTTCTTGTGACGGTGTTCTATGAATCACTTGGCCTTGGAAACTAGTAATTCCATTTCGACGGGTGTTCTGTGATACACTTGGTCTGGGTTATTATTTCTCTTATGACTGATGATCCAATTCCTAGGTTTCCAGTCTTGTATTTATAAAGTCCTGGTCCTGAAGTTTTACAATCTGTGTATTTAAATATGCAGGTTTACTCTTAGGGTTTCAGAGTTGCCCAAATACTGTCGATGTGTCATTTTTGATATAGGAATTCTAGGTCCGATCCTTCTCTTTCTGGCTTCTTGGGAGTTGCTCGGTTGAAGTTGCGAAGCTGTCTGTTCTATGTTTCTGAGTTCACTAGATTATATCTTTCATTCTCAGTTCAAATCACAGATGGTGTTTTCGCCGAATGTTCCAATAGAATGCATTGTTTATTCCGGCATCTAAAATCAAACCAATCAAATCTCTATAGCAGTGTTTGGGTGGGGAAGTTTTAAATATCCCCTCGCGTGTTTAAAATATTAATTTTAAATCCACGCGCGACATCTTTATAATAAGACGTAATATTGTTCCGACTGCACCTATCTGCCTCCCACAATATTGTGACCATGTTTTCCTGGCTTAATGTCTTCCGCCTAGATGTCTACCCCGACAGGTTATCCAATTATCGCCTTTATCTGCGTGCCTCCGCCAGACAAATGTCTGGTCAGACAATGTTGTCTTCTTTCATCGTACGCACAATACAAGCTTGTGTCAACACGGTCATCAGCTTTTCACTGGGGTCAAATGTTGGACCGCCGCGTTTCAAAGGGTGGTCAGACTGAGAGAATAGATAAGCGTATGACCGGTATAATTACCAGGTATACTACTAGACAAAAGTTAAGGGCCACCATTCAGTTTAGACAAGGTTTATATAATTGATTGGTAAACTGTAAAGACAAGTGAAAATGTCATTAAAACTGAGCTCAGAGAAATGTGTATACATTTCTGTGTGCACTAGGTTAATTTTTTTAAATGTCCAAAAAATGGGTCACTTTAACCCGCACGTGAAAATTGCCATTGTTGCTGCAAAAACTCGTGGTTTTTGCAACACGCCTTACTAGTTCAAAAGGTGAAAAAGTGAGTTGAATTTGAATGCACGTGGAAAATGATCATCGGTAAAGAGTGTTCACCGTTGGTATGCAATAAATCAGTATGACAAGTGGTCGAAATGATCACTGCATTAGCCATGCCACCAAGGAGAAGTCTCAGCACTGTAGACCGTGGTCGAGCCATGGCATGGATTCAGGATGGTCAATCTGTTCGTCATGTTGCAAGACGTTTAGCAGTGTCCCATTCTACCATTCAGAGACTTCTTGATGTCGTGGTTGAGTTAGAGTGTAGAGTATTTGTCGAGTTGGACAATAGTATTGAAATCGACAAGGGATAGTGGACTGACAGAGTTATAGCTTACACATAGATAAAGTGTAATAGGAGGTGGACTTGAGACAAACCTGGAGAAGAGTTATTAAAGTTATTACTCTCTCCAAGCCCTCAACACACTTATACTGTCTAAGCACCTCCTGCTCTCACTCTTTTCTCTTATCAAAATAGAGATTATAGTAAAGAGCTTGAAACAATTTAATTATGGATGGAAGGGTCGTGAACAGCGCATTAATAAATGTGTAAACTTTATTAAAGAAGAAAAGCATGAAAATAATGCATCTCATCACAACAACATAAAATTGCATCAATAATCAAAATATGCCAAATACACCAACAACACACACAACCAATCATAAAACCTGCAGAACACGAAGAAACAAATAAACCGAGGGACAGTCCGTCCGCTTTCATGGGACCAAATGTAATAGCTCCAATGTCTTTACGTAAATATATGCTCCATGGATGATGGAATTTACCTGTAAATCCAATGAAAGCACTAACTTTGGGGACCCCTAATTGCGTGAGGGAGGCTGGAACTCTGTATTTATCTCCGGTTTACCAAATGAATAGGCTGAGTGTCAGTCTGTCCGCTTTCGTGGGATCAAATGAAATAGCTCCAATGTCTTTACGTAAATATATACTCCATGGGTGATGGAATTAACCTGTAAATCCAATGTAGGCGCTAAACGTTGGTGCCTCTAATTGCGCGAGGGGGACTGGAACTCTGTCTATCTCTCCTGCTGACCTAATAAACAAACTGAGCGACAGCCTGTCCGCTTTCGTGGGACCAAAGGCGCTAGCTCCAGAAAAGTGTCTTACATGTAGATCCTTCAAGGTGAGGGAATAAGCCTACAAAACTTTCCTCGGTGGTGCTAAACGTTGGTGACCCCTAATTGCGCGAGGGGGGCTGGAACTCTGTCTATCTTTGGCTGGCCGCTCCTAAGTGTGAGGTTCTACATAACCCAGAAATACACCAGACTAAGTTACTTGAGGACAAAGAGTCCCAGGAGCTCTTATCCGGCGCTATTGCTTGCTTGGTATTAAATCCAGTTTAGGCTGGTTTGACTGTGGTTGACTGAGTGCCCCGTTTAGGCACACAAAGGCTGGTGATTGAAATTCTGCTATAGACCCTGAGCTGATTGATATGCTGGAAGCCGCCATGCTCTGACTGGCGCTCAATAGGCGAGTAGGAGACTACTACTGCAACCGATGATTTCAGATTTAGCGTTGGATCGTTACACTACGTGAGCTTAACTTCCGTGAGAGGGAAATGGCGTTGACAAAAGACGGGTTTTGGATCAGGTAGGGGGGTTTGACGACTCGTGATTGCTAGCTGTATTCAGAATCCCTCTAGAATGAAGAGAATGTGACATTCTTCGCCTGACTGGAGACTTGACTCTAGCAATTCGGTATCCCTGAAGCTGAGACCCCAAAAAAACACCCTTTACATCAAGCAACAACAAAATCACACTAATGTTATATAACATGGTTATGCTCCGCTCCTTCCACTCTATCAATTATCCGCATGTGCCTGCATAGGCTTAATATTTTTTGTACACCCAGGTACCTGTCAACAAAATCTACTCCTCTTCTTCCCACTAAACATACAGGAAACCTAACCTTGTAGTTACAGTTAAATGGTTATGCTATCATCTTACAACATTTAAATGAATTTACATAAACAGATTACAGCATGTGACATTACAACATTAAATTATATGCCCCTTGGGGGAAAATATGATCCCACAAATGAATACATAGAAAACTGCAATGTTCCTGCTATAATAATACAGCTGTGGCTGAATCATAAGATACAATTATATCTATCCCTGGTGACTGCTTTCTGTGAAAGTTATAGACTAGTGCCTAGCCACACAAGTAAGCATAAAATGATTCTCCCTTGCCACTAGAAATATCTATCAAAAAGGAATAAGTGACTTTCTCCTATAATTCAGTGTTAAGTGAATGATCCACACCTCTGACCTTATCTTGCAGAAATGACAGTTAATTTTGCTGACTCTTAACCCAATGGTAAGCATTGTATGAACTGATTCTACGCCTAGTATCTGTTATTGTACGTTTATCATTTCCCATTATAAACCGTAACAGTTTAAGCACCACTTAACTAAGGCCGTAGACAGCGCTACATTATCACTGACTTAAATTTACCGGGAAAAATCCTCAAAAATGAAGTAAGTCACATTCCTATCAGATATATAAAAAGCTAACATGAATATTTATATATTAATAAGACATGTCAACTCACCCCGAAAAATGACTAGAGATAGGCCTTAACATTTAGTTCTGTGTTAAAGTCTGCCTTATCTCATGATGGTCCATCTCGGGCCAGGAAAATATTCACGAGTGTATTAGTCTATTAAGACTAACCAGATTTATAGTTTACATACAACGCCACCCAGGACACCTGCATGACCTGATTCTACAGATGTATCGGCGTAATGCGTAATAAAGAGTAAGACAAAGATTATTCTAGAGACATCAGAAGTCAACAACCGCAAAAAAGTTCCTTCATTTAGAGAAATGCATAATATTATGAGAACTCTAACTCGTCTAAGGGGCAAAACCCAGAGACTGACCGCGATTGTTATCTCCCCCTTGTTTCGAAGATGAAACGGTTACCCAGGCCTCAAAGGGTACCACCCGCTAGCAGACCGTTTCTTCACAGAAACCCGTTCGCTCGTTCAAACGCTCTAAGCGTAACAGAAATGTTTCTCTGTTCAAACGAACACCAGGTGCGCTGATGTAACGTTATCTGACCGTTGAAGGCCAGAACGTAAACGAAGCGCGGGGTGGGTCTGCGAAGGGGGAAATTGCAGGTAGAATATGAAAATACAAAATTTCAAGGAAACCCGAACATTAAAAAGTAATAACATATGGAACGGCATGGTAAAATAAATTAACAGTCACTGTGCCACTTGAGAGATTTCAAGATACCGGACATTTGGAAAATCGACCCTGCTCACGAAGAATTATATAAACCTTGTCTAAACTGAATGGCGGCCCTTAACTTTTGTTCAGTAGTATATTATCGCATGTACCTTGCGGAACGTAAACAATTCTGCGTGTAAAGCAGATACGTCCGTAGGGGAGTAGAGTGTTAGAGACTTCACCCTACTACATTCAGCATTGAGAGTAAACGTAATGAATATAAGGTAAAAAAAAGTGCCAAATAATAAGCGAATTGAATGGGAGAAAGAGAAAAATGAAGAAGAAAATTATACTGATGGAGTGGACGTGAGATCGCACAACCGTATCGTCACAATCAGATGGGGCGTAAAGACGAAGGACCAACTTCGTAGACACTCCATGACATTTCTGAGAACGTGCTGCGCCCTACAACCTTGACCAGTGACTAGCCGGATCAGCGATCCAGTCTACCTAGAACCAAATCATCAGACGGAGCAGAACCGTCACTGACAGCTAAGTAATACGTAAAAGCTGCCAAGTGACCTCCTTTACAAACTACCATTACATCACATAGTGATGATAATTTTCTTATAAACAATTATTCATTTTTTAAAACCTTGTTAAAACCTAAGTGCTTATTAAATCTGTTATTTTAAATATACAAATTTAACGTCGATTTATCTGTTTGAATGTACTGCATGTTTGTCTCAGTCAATTTGCTAAATACACTCTAAACAGAGCTATACTAGAATAATAAGAATTCTACTGAGTAAATTAGGGTGGGGGCTTGAACGAGCTTAAATTAATAGTTTCTTAATTTTTCATAAAAGGCAGCGAATCAGATATAAGTTAACAATTGCCCTGCCCAACGCTGCTTTGTTCCTGACTTCTGAAATATCTTATGAACACTCCCTTGAGATAGAAGCATCATTCTCCTTCTATATACAACTATGCTAAGAGTAATCTTGTGCGAATGTAGGCACCTTTAAACACCCATATTAGATACTCTTGAGTTTTGGGCGCTGTTGGACCACTACTGCTAAGCAGGGGAGGCAACCAGTGACCTCAATTCACATGAATGTAGCAGTCCAGACATAACAGAAGAAATAGTTCAACCTAATACATACCTGAACAACAGAGGTTGCACAGTATTATTAACATTGATACCTTCACACGTGGGAAAAGAAGGAAATGAGGTTGCGGACAAGAAAGAAAAAAAAAAAAAAAAAAAAGAAAAAAAAAAAAAAAAAAGGAAGAAGTAGCCTAAACCACATAAACACAGGTTTCGACTCAACAGAGATCAAAAATATAATAAGAAATCTCGGAACAAAGGAATTTACAGAAGATTGAAAACAAAGCCAGAAAGGCAGATATGCGTATGAGCTGCTGAAAGATCCAGAACGCACATGTCAGAACGAACGAACGAACTTTATTTTCAAAGGGTTAAGAATTGGGCACGCAGGCCCGTTTGACATTTTGCTCTTCCTCTCTCTCTCTCATCATGTATACTGTATCCTTTCATCCTCACATTTACTTTAAGCATTATTTAAAGGCATTTATCATTATAAAAGTAATATAACATCATACATTTGCAATAATCATTATAATTAAAGTATGTTTTTAAAATTAATTAAAGGAAAAAAAAAATTAAAAATAAAGAATTAAAAAAAAAAATTAATGAAAATGAAAAGAAAATAAAAGAAAACAAACAAACAACAAGACTGATAAAAATCGAATTCCTCATACAGTAAATTAGTGATATGAGACATTCAGAGGTGTGTTATAAGAACTCGTGAAAAATTCAAACGGTCTGCTACTGAATGACTAGGGACTCGGTGTTTTTTCCAGTGCACGCGAAAGACTTTACGAGAGGTGAGCAGCTTTGAGTCTCATAGCAGATACTGCTGCAATGAGTGCAATGATACTAGGTTCATCAAGATGAGGTGGCGTAAACAGTTACTTTCCTCGCTGTCTTTGCCGCCCCAAACTCAAGACCAGAATCAGACTAGGTAGATAGTTAGATAGACATATACGAAAGCAATTAATTTGCTAAGGGTTGAAAATCGGGCACAGTCCCCTCTTGCATTCTTCCATCCTCTTGCTCAACTTTTGTTACTGTTACTCAAACATTCTCCAGCGTACTTAAAGTAGTAATTTAAGGGCAATACAACATTACAAGGTAGTATAACAGCATACATTAACAGTACCTGATCATAAAATTAAGAATAAGTATATTGTAATGAAAAACTAGATCATCAGAGCCTCCTTACAGTATATTAGATAAAAGTACAACACAATCAGTTAGGGCGGCATATAATCAGCACTCATAAAGTATTTGAACAGTATACGATTATATGAGTAGGGACTGTACGTATTTTTCAGGTCATTGGGAAGATTGTTCCAAAGATGAGCAGTTGAGTAAGCCAAGCTAGTCTTAAATAGGTCTAGCCTGGGCTTGGGTACCTGTAATTTGTTTAAGCGCTGACTACGTCTTTCATTATATTTTAAAAGCGACCAAAGATACTTTGGAGCATTCTGTGACAGGATTTTGTGAATAA
The DNA here is from genome assembly GCA_024509875.1 of Oreohelix idahoensis. NCBI lineage: Eukaryota > Metazoa > Mollusca > Gastropoda > Stylommatophora > Oreohelicidae > Oreohelix > Oreohelix idahoensis. Next base: position 149,489 of record JAMPIV010005507.1, read on the forward strand.
ATTTCCCTTTGTTAAAGAGGAAGCGCTTCCTGAGGGGTAATATTTAAGATAATTTTATAAATCTATACAATGTGATTGGTGCTTATCAGCAACAAGGCGCATTGCGCGTTTTTGAAGCGAGTGGAGCCTTTTTGTGTTGGAGACAGAACAACCATCCCAGATTGTGGAACAATAGCCTAGATGCGTTTGTATATGAGATATGTAGAACATTTTCCTTGCCTCCTCATCCAGGAAATGTTTAATTTTGGCTAATTGGTAAACTTTCTGAGCTGTTTGCTTTGTGAGTGCATGTACATGTGAGTTCCAACTTAGGTGTTGGTCAACAGTGAGACCTAGAATTTTGTGTTCATTTACGTTTTCAAGTCGTGATGTTCCAATGTAGAGCTGAAGTGTTGTTTTCTGCAAGTTTTGTAGTTTTTATCTTGTTGATATTAACATACATTTTGTTTTACTAATATTTATTTGCATGCGATTCTCGTTGCTCCACTTAATAAGATTATGTGTATCGTTTTGTAAAGATTGTTCTAGTGTGGTGCAACTTTTATCACTTGTATAAACAGTACAGTCATCGGCAAACAGGTCACATGATGAGTGTTTGAAGTATAAAGGAAGATCATTAATGTATACGGTAAAGAGAAGAGGGCCGAGAATAGAGCCCCGAGGAACACCTGTATTGACAACGGTTGGGTTCGACAAGGAATTATTGTAAGACACCATTTGTTGTCTACCCGACAGGAACGATTTAATTAACTTTACCAGCTTAATATTTACTTTCATTGTTTCTAATTTTCTGATTAAAATAAAGTGATCTATCATATCAAATGCTTTTTTGAAGTCTACAAATAGTGCTCCACATATATTATCTTTATTGATGTTTAGGTGCCAATTGTCTATCATCTTTGTTAAGGCTGTGTGGCATGAATGCTTTGGTCTAAACCCCGATTGACTGCCGATTAGCAGGTCATTATTGACTAGGTGTTGTAGTGTTGTTTTGTGGATGTGTTTTTCCAGTGGTTTGGACATCGAAGATATAAGAGAAATGAGTCTATAGTTACTAAGATTACTACTATCAGATGAACCTGGTTTGAGAAGTGGGTACACTTTAGCGCTTTTAAAAGCAGATGGAAAGTAACTCCTTGCGATATATTGATTATATATGTATGTCAGTGAATCACAAATAGCTGGTGCAGCATAGCGCAGTATTCGATTACTGATTCCATCAAGTCCCGATGAGTTATTATCTTTAAGGCCAGTAATATAGTTATAAACTTCGTTAACTGTTATAAAAGGGATGTCGGGTGGAATTGTCTTAGTACATTTGTTTTCGCACAACGTTGATAATTTGCTTAAGTCACAAGGGGGAGACGGAATGGTGGAATTTATATTGTTGATGTCTGCCTAAAACAAAATCCATGGTGATATCACGAGAAGAAAGAAAACATCAGATTAAGCTGGGAGAACAGGTCCTGGAGCAGGTCGACCACTTTAAATACCTCGGAGCTATTATAGACCGAAAGGGAGGCATCAAAGAAGAGTTGGCCACTCGAAAAGCAGCTGCTGGGAGACTTTTTCAGGCCATAAATCGAGGATTCCTCAGCAAGAGAGAGGTTGGTAAGAAAACGAAGATGGCTGTATACCGCTCCACCTATGTCCCAGTCTTGACATACGGATGCGAGTCATGGGCAATGACTACAACCCATAAAAGCCAGATCCAAACCTCAGAAATGAGGTATCTGAGGAAGGTGGTTGAAGTAACAAGAAGAGACATGGTACGCAACCAGACGATACGTCAAGGCCTTAAATCCTACCCCCTGCAGACCCAAGTAGAACAGTCCCAATTAAGATGGTTTGGCCATGTCTGCAGAATGGGAGAAGATCGGATACCACGACAAGCATGGGAAACAAAGAGCCAAGGATCCAGACCCCGAGGACGACCCAGAGTCCGCTGGGAGGACAACATTAGACAATCTTTGAAAGATCGAGGACTAGAATGGAACCAGGCCAGGAGGAAGACAGCCGATAGGATAGTCTGGCGCTCTCTCTTCCAAACCTCTACACCTCACGGTAGAAGGGGAACGACTAAGTAAGTAAGATGTCTGCCTAAAAATGATTGCTGAAGTCTGTACAAGTGGCTTATTGGGAGTATGTGGGTCTGGAAAATTTTGTTTGTTCACTAAAGTGATGATTGCCTTTCATATTTCTTTACTGTTGGTTTTGCTCTGAACTAAATTTCTAAAGTAGTTTTTCTTTTCTCTGCGAATTAAGTATTGTACTTTATTTCTTACTGTCCGATATGTAGTGATATCCTTATTTTTATGCGCTCGATCTCTTTGCCTCATAGCGTCAAGAACTTCTTGTGTGATCCATGGAGATTTAATTTGCCTTTTGACGCGAATTTCTTTAGTAGGAGCATGCTTATTAAAAATACTATAAAATATCATTGTCCAATATGCGATGGTGTCATCAGGATCAGGAATTTGAAAAACGTTGGCGAGAGGTGCAGTTCGCAAATCATTCAGATAAATAGAGAGCCAGACATCCCATGCAATAGAAAACTTTTTAAACTACAACTAGGAACAGAATATTTTATGATATTTTATGATAAAGTAACCCAAATGTCTAACATGCTGAGAAAAATACCATAGCACATTATGTTCTAACATACAAGTAATATGGACAGTAAAGAAAACCACTTAAAGAAAAGACTTACTTAAACCGTGAGGTGTAGAGGTTTGGAAAAAGCGCCACATTCTATCAGCATCATCACTAGTCCTTCAAAAATTGTACTAAAAGATCTTCTCCCATTCTGACATGGCCAAACCATCTTAGTTGGGACTACCCAGGGAACTGACGGACAACATAGTAAAAATTACCTCACAGGTTTACCTTTTGTGGGTTGTAGTCATTGCCCAAAATAAAATTAACATACACATAGTAAAATTTCACTACCAGAGCATGGAAAAATGATTAAGGATGAAAAAAAGTACAAAAACATTGTATTTACCACGCAGCAAGCAGAAGAGAGGAGAAAACGTCGAAAGGAACAGCAGGGAAATAAGCAGCTGAGGGCGATCCCCTCAGGGTTGCATTCCCATAGTCAGTTATGACTGAAGAAGCTATTATTATATCAGTACGAGAAGTAAGATAAATTATCAAACATAACAAAACAAAGCATACCCAATAGAACTATGTAAGATAATTTCAAGTGCAATAAATAAGAAGGTTACATACAATATATCAAAGTACAATCCTCTCATAAATCAACAGCGTAAAGGAAGATATACTCAAGAACAGGGAAGAGATACACCACAAACGGATCATAGGAAAAATCACATCAAATGCTAGAGAATACGCACTCTGGAAAAACGACAAATGTAATGTACCATATAGAAAAAACGGAACACTATATTCCCAAATGATAACCCATGTTTGGTTGAACCCGGGTGATCTATGCACATAATAAACATCATTATTTTGTGCAAGGTATTAGAATCAAATAAAAATATTTTGCTTTAAGAGTTTTGAGTTTCAGTTTGACATCATGGCATAGACAGAAGTCAGCAACAGAATTGATAAATAGTATTGGAGACATGAAGTTGTAGGCAGACATGATCGAATACACCTTCAGGCATGGTACTTGAAGAAAAAGAACTATTTCTACATGTTTTACACTTTATATTCATTAAGCCCATTAGGCGCGGGCCTAGGGCACCTGGCTTACAGGGGCCCCCGCGTAAAAAGCAACTGAGTCATAACGCACAAAGCTCTACAACAACGGCACGTGAACGATAGTACTATCGTGAGTGCAGGGCAAAGTATCTGTACAACGGTTAGTTTATTAGTCACGTTCACCCTCATTTTTTTCCTTTTTTATTACATTTTCTTCGCAGGAGTCCCACTACCTTTAACAAAATCTAGGCTCTGTAACGAACACGTGATTTTTGCTTTAAATTTTATTATATATTAATAAAAACATTTATCTGACATCCATTAGTTTTTTTATCTAGTTTTACCTTCGAGAAGATTTGAAAAGGGCCATTAAATGTTTTAATAGCCTAGGGCCTTCGGAATTATTTATCCGGCCGTGTTTATACGTATCTGCAAGGTCGCCCTTCTTGGGCAATTTGACATCAATCTGAAGAAGACAGAGGTCATGACACTAAATGTGGGCAATCCTGAGCCAATAACAGTAAGGAACCAGAAGTTAGAACAGACAGACACATTTACTTACCTAGGAAGCATAGTAACACCTGACGGCGGAACAAGCAAGGACATTAACAACAGAATGAATAAAGCGAGAACAGCCTTTGCTATTCTCAACAACATTTGGAAGTCTTCCCAGTACAGCACAAACACCAAATTAAGACTGTATGAGAGCTGCGTACTTTCTGTGCTTCTCTATGGTGCGGAATGTTGGAGAGTAACAGAGAAGGAAATGTCGAAACTGTCCTCCTTCCACACAATCTGCCTAAGGAAAATTCTCCGAATCTTTTGGCCAAACACCATCAGCAACCAAGAACTACTTATTCGGAGTAACCAGGAGGACATGCACACCATCATAGCTGGCAGACGCTGGAGTTGGGTTGGCCATGTCCTCAGAAGGGACCCTGATACCATCGCAAGAACAGCTATGCTATGGACCCCCGAGGGAAAGCGAAAGAGAGGCCGACCAAAAACAACTTGGCGGAGAACTGTGGAAGCTGAGATGCAAAGAATGAACCACAGTTGGGGCACTGTACGAAGGATGGCCGCCGACCGAGCAAAGTGGAATCAATTTGTTGCTGCCCTACAAGACGCCACCAGGCGTGATGGCCGCTGACTGCTTTGACGGTTGGCGGTTATGGATCAAAGAAGAAAGAAGAAGAAGTTTATACGTATAAAAAAAAAAAAAACAACATATATCTTTGTAAACGCCTAATACGCATACACAATAATAATATATGTGTATAGACATGCTTTATATATACTACTACTACTTAGTCGTTCTCCTTCTACCGTGAGGTGTAGACGTTTGGAAGAGAGAGTGCCAGACTATCTTATCGGCTGTCTTCCTCCTGGCCTGGGTCCATTCTAGCCCTCGGTCCTTCAAAGATTGTCTAATGTTGTCCTCCCAGCGGACTCTGGGTCGTCCTGGGGGTCTGAATCCCTGGTTCTTTGTTTCCCATGCTTGTCGTGGTAGCCGATCTTCTCCCATTCTGCAGACATGGCCAAACCATCTTAGTTGGGACTGTTCTACTTGGGTCTGCAGAGGGTGGGATTGTAGGCCTTGATGTATCGTCTGGTTGCGGACCATGTCTCTTCTTGTTACTTCAACCACCTTCCTAAGATACCTAATTTCTGAGGTTTGGATCTGGCTTTTGTGGGTTGTAGTCATTGCCCATGACTCGCATCCATATGTCAAGACTGGGACATAGATATACAGCCATCTTCGTTTTCTTACCAACCTCTCTCTTGCTGAGGAATCCTCGATTTATGGCCTGAAAAAGTCTCCCAGCAGCTGCTTTTCGAGTGGCCAACTCTTCTTTGATGCCTCCCTTTCGGTCTATAATAGCTCCGAGGTATTTAAAGTGGTCGATCTGCTCCAGGACCTTTTCTCCCAGCTTAATCTGATGTCTTCTTTCTTCTCGTGATATCACCATGGATTTTGTTTTAGAGCTTTATATATACTATATATATTTACCATTTATTCATCAACTTTCAGCTCCCCATGGAGCATAGGCCTACAACAAACTTAAGCCAAGTCTTCCTTTTCTGTGCCATCAGCTCAAGGTCTTTCCATGTGTCCGTCGTCCCCTTCATGTCTGTCTCCAGTTCTCTTCTCCATGTGTTCTTTGGTCTTTCTCTACATCATTTAGCCTGGGGGGTTCCAGAACAAGGACTGCCGTGTAATGCTATCAACAGGTTTCCTCAATGTGTGTCCTATCCATCTCCAGCGTCTTCTTCTCATCTCTTATTCCACTTGTCGATCTCTTGTCATCAGTTCCATATTAGTGATTTTGTCATCAGTTCCACATTAGTGATCTTGTCATCAGTTCCACATTAGTGATCTTGTCAAAGCACGTCAATACTTCTATTTTACGCCTGCAGCCATTTATGAAAGTCTGTAGCTTTTTCGATGTTGTTTAAAAAAAAACAAAACCAATATATATATATATATATATATATATATATATATATATATATATATAGAACGAACGAACGAACTTTATTTTCAAAGGGTTTAGAATTGGGCACGCAGGCCCGTCTAACATTCTGCCCTTCCTTTCTCTCTTCTTCCATAGTTAATCCATTTATTCTCACACGTATCCTAAATGTTACTTAAATAATAAAATAACAAAAAAGTACAATAAAATAAAATCCCAACATTGTAACAGTACAATAACAGTTACACAGATTTACAGATGCGTATCATAATTTATACTAAGCAGGACAAAATTAACTTTAAAACCTACATATGATGTTATGTAATTATTTAAGAACATAACGAAATTAGGGTGGCAAATAATCTGCACTCATGATGTATTTGAAAAGTCTGTGATTGAATGAATATGGACAAAGAGTATTTTTTAAGTCGTGTGGAAGAGTATTCTACAGATGAGCGGCAGAAAAAGCTAAACTTTTCTTGAATAAGTCGAGCCTAGGCAGAGAGAGAGAGAGAGAGAGAGAGGGAGAGAGCGATTCGTCACGCTTGAACAATCAATCAATCAATACCCTTTAGCTCCCCAAGGAGCATAGGCCTTCAACAAATACATGCCAAGTCTTCCTGTTCTGTGCCATCCGCTCAAGTTCTTTCCATGTTTTCCTCATCATTTTCACCTCTGTTTCCAGTTCTCTTCTCCATGTGTTTTTTGGTCTACCTCTGCCTCTCTTTCCCTGTGGATTCCAGAACAAGGACTGCCTTGTAATGCTATCAATAGGTTTCCTCAATGTGTGACCTATCCATCGCCAGCGTCTTCTTCTCAACTCTTGTTCCACTGGCACTTGTCTGGTTCTTGTCATCAATTCCACATTTGTGACTATGTCATTCCATTTCAGTCCTTCTATTCTACGCAAGCACCCGTTTATAAAAGTCTGTAGCTTTTTGGTTGTTGTTTTTGTTGTTCTCCATGTCTCAGAGCCATTCAATAGGACTGACTTCACATTTGAGTTGAAGATTCTTATAAGATGTAGAATCGTACACATATCTTGGAAGTAATATAGACAAAGTTGGAGGGACAGACAGTGATATCAAAATAAGAATAGAAAAAGCAAGAGGAGCTTTCATTGCATTGGGAAACATATGGAGAACAAGAGAAATCAAGTCCAACTCAAAATAAGAATCTTCATGCTTGAACGCATAACAAATAATATTTCTTCTTAGACATGTTTAGAAAGTGAATTTTACTTATTCGTTCCACTGATGCCGTGAAGCGTCGTGGGCAGCTAATGTTGGCGTTCTTGAGCCAAGTATGACCCATTGGCTCTTGTGAGCCCGTATTATTCGTGCGTATTACAATAGTATATGCCTTTAGACATGCTTATAGGCATACAAAATAACATCTTTTTTGTGTGGAACGCTTCATAAGTATTACAAAATTATATTTGTCCTTAGATCGCTATGTTCGAATTGACATTAATTTGCCCCTAGACATGTTACGTACACATAAGAAAAACGTATTTGTTCCTAGAAATGATTTATACGTATAAAAACTATTTCCATCTTAATATTATGAGTCAAACAACTATATATCTCAGACAAACAAAAAATTGATACCAATTAAATTAGTCTGCGTCTTCTACGCAAAAGTAGCTCCCTTGTGTGTCCCAAAATGCCATTTTACAACCAGGAAATGGCTAACACAGATATCACAGTCTCTCTTTACAGTAACATTTTACTTACCCAAAATATGTATCCTTCAGTTACAGTAGAGATCAATAACGTATCCGATAAATGACACTATTGGCTCAAATTAAATGATGATAAATTTTCTTCAAACCAATAACGAAGTCAAAATGCTTGTAAACGTAATATTCTTCGACTAAATTGACAAAGCCGCCGTGCACGAATACCATGCAGAAAAATGGCGACGTTTTCAAAGATAACGACCACTTGGTAAACTTCGTTATCTCTTGATTTCAATTGGGACCGCGGTCTGTTCGAGATCTGGTCGCTATTTTGAGAATGACGATTGAAATGACTAAGTAGCTTTTTCGAAAATATTCCTGTAATTTTGTTTAGGCTGTTGTGATTTTACACTTATATTGTAACATGCACATTGCAGAATCTGGAGAGGAGTCGCAGAACAACCATTGTCGAGAAAACAACACAGAAATAAATGTTAAGTTTAGAGTGCACAAATTCGTTAATCAAAAGTGCATATTTAAAGAGATGTGTGAAATTGCTTCGGCAAAGACGACAATGCCTATGGTTTCAACTTACACATGACATTGATCGTTGGTAATACAAAAACAGAAATCACGTTACAGAAACGAAAGGAACTTGCAATACTGTTCCGATACTATCAAAATAAAATCTCCCCCTACCCCGTTCTTAAACTAACAAGTAAACTCGTCAAAATTTAGACGGGAGAAGATTAAAAGCCAGCATCTTTAACTGTCAGTATCTGTAGTACATCAAAAAAATAGTAAATAAATATTACGCATACTTAAAGGTATGTTTTCAGGTACTCGTGAGAAATAAAGTAGAAAACTAGTTTAGTGGTGCTTAGATGGCAGGGAGGATAGTGTGATTTGCTTCCGTACCTAGGCGGTGGTACCGCACAGAAGGTCCTGGGTTCGATTCCCCGGTAGGCAACTCACGTCTGTTGTTTTTCTGTTGTCTAGTTTTCTACTTCTTTATTTCGTACGAGTGCCTGAAAAATACCTTTATGTGTGTGTAATATTTATTTAATGTCTACAGGCTTCGGGTTTCCCTTCTTTATGTGATTAAACGTTTACATTTAAAAGACTATGAAGTGGTTAAATTGGGTGTGATTTGACAAATTACTTAATAACTATTCAATCACAACATTTAATAAAAAATGTTCAGTAATCTTTAAAATGTTTGCCTTTGTTGCCTGTCTTTTACTGCAACCAAAGAGCTACCGACTCTCATACACGGATAATTGCGTAGAGTAGAAGGACTGATGTGGTATGACATGGTCACTAATATGGAACTAATGACAACAGCTAGACAAGCGCCAGTGGAACATGGAACGAGAAGAAGATGCTGTAAATGGATGTGACGCACATTGAGAAAAGTATCAACATTAACACTGCTCACAAAGGATCAGATTATATTATCTCTCTCCTGCGGCCGGTCCTGATCCTAATGACAACCTCGGCCATCTTACAAGAAGGGATCACAGCAACATTTTTCGACTCAGAACACATCATATACCACTCAACAGTCACTTGAACAGAATCCAACCACAACACTCTCCAGAGTGCCAGCTATGTAACTACCCCTAAGAAAATGTTGACCATCACCTCTGTGTGCCCAGCACTCGATGGTGTTAGGAAAATGCTCCTTCCTGCTAGGTAAGATAAGTGGAACACCTTGTACGGAGAAACAAAACAACATGTGAAAACATGCAGATATCACCACATGGCATTGGGCTGACGGGCGAGAGCCCAAGCGCAGCTGGATCAACAACAAGAACAAAACAACAACAACAACAACAACAACAACAACAACAATCCATAATTTTTATATATTTTGAAGCTAAGTTGGTTTTAAGGACTATCTTCATTACACACGGACAACTCCATCAGTGCTTCGATCTCCTCCCTTAGATTACACAAGGAGGATCTCAGCACAGTGCACGAACTCCGTAGCACCGGCGAGAATTCCAATGTGTGTATGTAGGAATCACACATTCTATAAATATTTTTATGGTGGGTAGGTTTTTATTTTTTTAATTTTGCCAGGACAGCCGCCTGATAGGCCTACTCTTTACGATTTCCAACTGCCGTGGGATTTTTAACGTGCGCAACTTACACACGGGACCTCCTATTTTTCGCCCTTACCCGAGAATTGGTAAAGCACAGTGCACGAACTCCGTAGCTCCGGTGAGAATCCCAATGTGTATATATAGGAATCGCACATTCTATAAATATTTTTGTGGTTGGCAGGTTTTTAATTTGTAAATTTTGCCAGGGCAGCGGCTTTATGGCCTACTCTTTACGATTTCCAACTGCCGTGGGATTTTTTAACCGTGCGCAACGTGCACAAGGGGCCTTCTATTTTTTTCGCCCTTATCTGAGAAGGCTAGGCAACCGATCTCACTACCCAGGCGATCAGGAGGGAGTATGTCATCATTAGGACCACTGGTTCTGAAAATAAATGTCCATAACGTATATTCCCTCTACTGGGAATCAAACCCAGTACCTTTAGAATTCGAGGCGGACGCCATACCTCTTATCCACTGTGACATATTATGATAATAGCTTTCATATATCTATTTCATTATCTACCCTTTTCTTTTACCTAGCTTTCATCTACGCACGTTTTGGTAACACAAAACCTTCTACACTCAGAGATCTGTCTCTTTTCTAATTTAGCACGCATATTTTATTGCTGTTCGCTATTTCCTTTAATGAATGTTCACGAGCAGACCTATTAGCTAACGTTGAGCTGTAATTAAACGCCAGCGATTGAAAATCGTTGTAATAGATCAGACAGCGATCAAGGGAGATAATTTGAGTACTAAGAGCAGATAATGTGGAACCAAGGTGAGACAAATTTCGATTACCTCCCTTGTAAATCCGTTCGCTAGAAAGGTAATTAAACACAGCGAATCGCAAGATCACAAGACATTGCTCGCTAGAATGGCCCATACGAGCAGAGACGTGTAAAATTTGCACTGATTAGCAAATTACGTTACGTCGTATCTCAAGCGAGTCCGTACGCAACAGAGAGAGTCTGGGTTTCGGTTCTAGCGTGAAAAATGGCTTTGATTTCACGTATTCCCCAAGATCTGAACGTAGGTGCTAAATCTAGCAGAGTGGTTTCGGTGTATATTGTAACATTCCCTTTGATTTCAGAGATATATATACCCCAGCATTCTAACTCAAGTTATCCAGTACCCTCAGATCTTAAAGACGTCTAGCTCGATTTCTAGAATCACTTGTATTAGTGAAGTTTCTTAGTTTTTCGTTGGAGATAGTCTTAGAATTTATGTGTTTGAGGTAATTATATTTACTAGTATTTATGAGTGATTTAAGTGGTAAAATCGCCAGTTATATTTTACTAGAATTTTCGGTGCAGAGTGATTTACTAGATAAGTCCGTCATTTATATTTCTCTAGGATTTACTGTGTTACATAGGCTAGCAGAATAGATAATAATTTCTAACTAAACTATTCCAGCTATAAAATAAATTTAATTAATAGCTAGTAACCAATCAGAGAATAATTTAACCAACTAGTAAAAGCGCTGTTCATCATGAGTATTGACGAAATATGTATTTATTTCTAATTCATGATGATTGATTGTTTAAATGACTAGAATTTATTTCACGGGAGTTTTTAAACGATAAGACAAGCTCTAAGCTTGTAGTTTCAATTTAAAGTTAAATAACCGAAGTGGATAAATATATTATATTTTACGCGGGTTAAGGATAGGATTGAGAATACTATATTATGGTTAAGTATTTGTATTTCTTTCTCCTTTACACAGTATTGGGTCAAACCCTAAACCTTACCAGCGGCTTCCATATGAATCTGAGAATAACGGACTTAAGTCCAACAGTACAAAAGAACATTCTGATATAAATATCGGGTTTTCAAGGTGACTTGTCTGGCCTCGTGCTTACACCCAGAAAGAGACAGAGTACCAACCCAAAGAATATTAAGAATAAATTGTAACTGGACTTATAGATATCCAGATTTCTTTTTCCCAATTTCATATACATTCAGCCCGTTGTGGCGACATAATCAAACATTGACAGTACCTGACTAACAACCACTGTGTTGTGAAGAAGATTTATCCTGAACAGATTTATTTACCTGACACTCGATTTAACGATCGAATATTCCAAGCTACTGTACACTGTGAACATTAGATCTCTTAAGTAATTTCCTACCTGGATAAAAATTGAAGTGACATAATCAGCATCCTACTAACAGTAAGGAATCAAGCGTTTCCCAACATTTGGATTAATTAGTCTTGGATAAACTGGGGCTTGTTTCGCCAAAACCCAACCTTGGATTTGCTGTGTGTACCTTAAAGTTTGTTTAGATGTTGTGAAAGCACCTATTAGATAAGAGTGACTGGATGTGATCACAGGTTTGTCAGAGCGAGAGAAAGCAGGGATGAATAATTCTTTTATTGTATAATCCATGTACTTACTTTGTATTTTTTAATGCAAGGTTTGCTAATGCGGTCCCTTTCAGAATAGATTAACGTATAAACTCTGTTCTTTACTTTAGAGGGAAATACTAGATCATAGCGTATAAATCTTTGACTCATTGGGGTTAATAACTTTCTTCTAACGGGATCTTGTCTCAACAGAGGGAGGGAGGATTACACCTATGAGTCTAACTCATTAATTAATTCATTAACTTATGTTTATTTGTATTTGATTGATATTCAAAATATTGCTGTTGTGAAGTTTTTTAATGATAAATAAAATTTACATAAACTTTATTTACGTGTGTTGGTCAGCTCGTCCCAACATATCCCTACATCTATTGATATAGTTTTTACGTTTGTGCGTCAAATTGTCGTCACTTATCTGTGTGTGTGTAGATGTGAGTGGTTGAATATATCAAGATATATTTATAGGAAAACTGTCTGATCTAAGAATCTCAGTCGTAATCGATAGGCTGGATAGATTATCTCTCAAATCCAGGGACAGACTTTACCTTTTACCATTTCACTCGTGAAAAATCTATTTCTTAACCTTATCTCCCACTGAGCTATCACCTGTTCTAGTTCTATTCAGACCGGACCATAATTGATCTTAAATACCTATCAAAAATCTACGACAAATGGGTGCTCGTTTTTCGGGGATTGAACTCTAATCCTGAGCAAGTACGACAAATGTCAGCTCGTCTGTAGGATTATTTTTTCTTTAGTCGAGATAGAGAAAGAGTGTGATTGTCTCGTGAGATTAAGTAACATTAAAAATAATTATCCCCTAGACAAACGATCTGTTTATTGGCTTGCTGACCACACAAAAATATCACATTTTTTTTTCCACAGCATTGTTGAGTATATGCAATTTGAATTACAGGGTAATCTTTATCGGAGTTATGTTATGTATTGATTTGGTATTACAAAGCCGCTGGTAGTGTGTGATTATGTAACAATCACAGGATTCTTTTGAAGCAGAAGGTGTTTGAGCTAAGCGAAGGAGTGCGTTCGGACTATTACGTCCAGTTAATTGCATCCTTTAAGCTAACTGACTTCAGGGGTGAACTTGTAGGTGGACTTAAAATGAAGGGAATTTTTGTTTTCCTCCTTAAATTTTTTTTTGCAATTATAAACTTTTTTTTTTTGTTTCCACGGTAGTAACTTAGTTTTTGGGTTAGTTGATTAATCTGAACTACCATTTATTTGGCGTAGTCGTCTGCATTGGGAGCCTTTATTGCCAGTTATGTTAATAGCACCGATAGTTAGATAACTAATTATAAAGAGGAGGTATCCCAGTTAATACCATATTTTTTTTTGTTTTGTAATTTCTCGTAAGTGGTAGGAAACTAGTGTATCCGTTTTCTTCCTTCTTTCTCAGGTAAGTATCAGGCTGTGATTTGAATAGCTGAGCGTGCAAAGCTTAGGCAGATGCTCAGAGAGGAAGCAAGGGAAGAGGGATTGGAAGGAGAAGAAGCGAAAGCTTTTGTCAGGGACGAACTTGACAGATATGATGCGCAAAAGAAAGAAGCGGAAGACCGTCTATTACAGCAGAAGAAGATTGAGGAAGAAATGGAAATTCACAGGGTGAACGAAAGAGAGAAGGAGAGACAGCACGAGGAAAGAGAGAAGGAGAGACAGCATGAGGAAAGAGAAAATGAGCAACGACTACAGCATGAGGAAAGAGAGAAACAGAGACAGCACGAGTTGGCGCTTAAGGCTCTAGAAGTCCAAAGTCGTGGGGCTGCCTCTACCTCCAGCAATGGTGATTCGCTACCTCAATCACAGCTGACTGATCCTTTTAACACTCAATCTCCTCAACTCACCGCTATGTCTTTTGCTCTAGAATCTTTCCCATGTTCTAATGAGAAGATTGACACGTATCTAGAAAAATTTGAGAAAATGGAAAATCTGTACGGTTTAGAGAGGTCGCGTTGGTGTTTGAAACTTTTCCAGGCTTTAAAAGGGTCTGCTTATGATGCGTACTCAAAACTGGAAAGCAGCCAACAAGAAAATTACGACGTGTTGAAAAAAGCTTTACTTGAACGGTTTGAAATGAACGTTCGAACATTTTTGCAACTGTTCCGTAACAGCAGAAAGAAGAGCTCTGAAACTTTTCAGCAGTTCTCTTCTCGTCTAAAGGGATACTTGACAAAGTGCCTGGAGCTTTCGCAGCTTGTCTCGACCTATGAAGGACTTGAGGAGTTCGTTATAACCGTACAAATAAAGAACGCTTTGTCAAGTGACACCCGTAGATTTCTGGCTGAGCAAGGTGCAGAAAAGCTTGAAGACATTTTGGAGAAGTCTGAGCGATATCATAATGCGCTGGCCAAACTGCCGGCCACAAAACGTAAACCGACAAAAGATCTTTCTCGGAAGAATAATCTAGAGCAGTCTTCCCATTCTTCTCACCAAAATAACCACAGAGAAACTGGACCCCAGAATCCCCCTCCTGAAAAATCTAAGTTCTATAAACACAGGTACCTCACCAACAATAAAAATTCTGATCAACCCAACCGTCCTGCATGGCAGCGCGGCCAAAAAGGACATGGTGACAAAGGGAAAACCCCTGCGCATGGGACATATGATCAGAGCGAGCACACCGAGCCTAAACGCATCGGATGCATGCAAACAGTCTCGCAAGGAAGAATTTATGTCAGTGATTCTCAACCTGAGGGGGAGAGGCCCTGTACGCGAGGTACTGTTAATTTGAACGGAACTTCAACTGATTGTCTTTTTGACACGGGGCTTTCTTTTGATTGCATTGTTGCCAGGCATTTGATCAAACCTGGTCAGGAGACAGAAGAAACCGTCGAACTTGTTGGAGTTTTTAAGAGTGATGCACCCATTTCGCTTCCCATCGCATTGGTGGAGATCCACTCTGAGTTTATCAGAGGTGTGATCAAAGCGGCTGTTATGGATGACCCGATCTACCCAGTCATACTTGGCGGTAGATATGTGTTTATTGGGAAACCAGAAAAGCCAATTGTGGCAGCAGTAACCACAAGACGACAAACCAAGAAGGAACGGGGAGCCTGCGCCAAATTTGTTAACTAAGGAACTTAAAGAGGCGCAACAAAAGGAACCTGCATTGGCACCCTGCTTTAGGAAACTGCCCATGGCTAAGGACCCCAGACACCACGGGGACATTTTTTACTAAGGATGGCGTACTGTCATGAAATATTCTAATCCACATATATAAATTATTAGGTAAATATAAAGCCTAACAAATAAAATTAATAAAGAGAAGAGCAATGGGAAAATGACAGTGCTGTCACAAAGAATGTACTCGAAATCCCCCTTGTTTTCTGCTTCGTCTGCAAATTGTAACGCTTTCACGTTGATAGTAAAAGCTTACTGTATTATTACCCGCCTTCTTCAATGAAACGTGTGCTGCATTTCTAAGAAAAACATTGAGAGACTGCGTAATGACCTAAATTAATCCTAACATTAATTATATTACGTTACCAAAACGAACGAACAGATGGACAAAAGGATAGCGAGAGGGGAGGGCTGAAAATCAGGAACGCATGCAACACGCGACGCGCGATATACAAATGCTGGCATCACGCGTGTAAGTCTACAAGCACTAACTTTTTCAGACGGACAGTGATAAAATACACTACCCTTTCCCAGAGTTAGGTTTATAAATCATAACAGACTCTTATTAGAAAAGATAACATTAGATGGGTTTACGTTTGAACACATAACAGTACCCAGACAGCACATCTTCCAAACAGGAGGTAGAAGAAATTGCATATTTTGAACGCAGCCACGTAGCTCCTTTAAATTAGTATTTTTGGGTTCCTTAGGGCTTGCTGACAAATAATATGTAAAACGTTACGCAAATAGTCCAGGAATTAATAAATTATACCCAAAATAAAATATTGGGGGTGCCTGACAGCATAAAATCATTTCTGCTCATAAGATTTTTTTTTAACGTGTTTGAAAAAAATTTACGTTACAGAAATAGCCTACCATGTAAACTTCAAATTGATTGGAGCGCAACAAATGAAAGCCTAACCACGATTGGTCGGGCTATAAATACTATCTTGGTTGTTAGGGGAGACGGGAAAAGATAACATTTTTTCAAACACTTGTCGAAACGTGGCTCATTGGCCAGTCTCGCTGATATACACACTTGGGAGCGTGAGTTCTATACCTCTTGTGTAAATAAGCTGGATAAAGCATCAGTGCTTTGAAGCCAGCTCACATTTTTGCTAAAATAAAAGCCTGGAAGATAAGCAGAAGGAAATTTGTGCCAGTTTGTGCCAGAATTCATTGCTAATCAACGTATCTGTGTTATTCGTATGAATTGTGGGACAGTGGTCTTGATGGTACTGAGCAGCATCTGGTCAGAGATTTGCTGAATCCAGTGTCGGACAGCATACTCCTTGGTCCTTTTAGCTATCAGTGAGGTGTCTCCAGAGCCCAGAAGAGAATTCGAGCAGAGGAGTCCTCTCCTGCCGCCATCACTCAAGATAAGCAGAGTTGGCCAGCTGAGCTCAACATTATGTCCCCTCATCTTGAAATAACTTTATAAAAATACCATTCAGAGGGGAATTTACTTGTCTTAAAATCAGGAACTGTGAACATCTCCAATAATAGTCCCTAAAGACAAACTATTGAAGTCATGATGACCAATACCAACAGAGCTTGAACAAAACAAAACCAGTATTACCTCATTTTACTACTACACAACTGACACACATAGAACATTTGTACTAATATATGTCACTACAATATTCATATTAAATACATTCTGTACATAACTTGTAATTTAAATTGATTGTGATTCCTGGTTCCCTTGTAGTTGAATCAGGACACATATTCATTCATGCCAGTAATGAATACATATTGTTATTTGAAAGTTCATCAGTGACTCTTTTAAGATATCTTTGTAGAGTGTTATATGTATGTGAGTGTCACAGTGTTGTCAAGAGTAGTGGATTAAATTAAATTGTTTATCTGTCTGTTGTTGTGACTTACACTTCACCATACTCATACCCTAGACACATAACGTAGCATCACACTATTCCAGAATAATTCTGACTGAGATATATAGATATGTGGTAGCAAGTAAGGTTATCTATAATACACTACTCTTAATAGATATAGATACCTTCACAGCTGATCTCAGTCAGTACACTAAGTTCCCTATAAGTATTTATAACTTCCCACTTCACCACATATATTGGGGTCTCGCTCTTGGGATTTTGAATCTTTAACTATTAAAAATATTGGGGGTAATTCACTTCAGGGAATATAAGAATTAAAAGGTATCCTTGGGTGGAATTAAATAAGGTTGAGCTCACGGTGCCTGTGTTGTCCATTAGAGATTGAATTGTTGGTTAGACATTGTATAAATTTACATAATAGACAATGGCGGACCTGGCCAAATTTCGATCTGCTGCGGTTCAGACTGCAAAAGAGTTAGGATTAGATGGGCAAGTTATGGTTGCCTATGTCACGACGGAATGTGACAAATTTATTGAACGCGAAGAAAGAAGGTTTGAAGCCGAAAGAAAGTTAGAGGCTGACAGGGAAATTAAGAAGTTACAATTTGAAGCTGAGGCTGAGACTAAGAGGTTGCAAGCTGAGGCTGAGACTAAGAGGTTGCAGATTGAGGCTGACAAAGAGGCTAAAGCATTGGAAGCCGAGGAAAGAAGACAGCTGCAGAAAGCTGCAGAAAGGGAAGAGAGAAAAATTAGCTGCAGAAAGGGAAGAGAAGAAAATTAGCTGCAGAAAGGGAAGAGAGGAAATTAGCTGCAGAAAGGGAAGCAGAAGATAAAAGATTACAAAGGGAACATGAGTTACGACTAAGGGAGTTTGAGTTTCAAGGCCATGCTCCTGAAAATGGTGCCAGTCCCTTTGCCTCTGATGCTACGGTTACTCAAGGAGCCTCAATCTCAGCTATGAATTTTCATTTAGATCATTTTGTTGAGAAAGACGATGATATTGAGAGCTATATAAATAGGTATGAACTATTAGCTACCACGTATGGGTTAGAGAGAGAAAGGTGGAGCTTAAAGTTATCTCAGGGACTTCGTGGGGCAGCTTATGAAGTTTTTGCAAAAATGAGCAGAGGTGATCAGGAAAATTATGACATGCTAAAGCAGGCTCTTTTGTTAAGGTATGAAAAGAATGCAGAGTTTTACAGGAAAAAATTTAGGAATGCTAAACTACTGTCAGGTGAAACCTATCACCAGTTCTCTGCACGCATAGAGACATACTTGGAGAAATGGACTTCTCTGGGGAAAACCCAAGATCTTAAGGAAATGGTCCTTATAGAGCAACTAAGAGAGTCCATGGCTCCAGACCTGAGAAAGTTTCTCATGGAACAAGGTGCAGAGAGGCTGGGTGAGTTGCTAAATGTTGCTGAAAGGTATCAAGCAGCTCAAGCAGAGGTAACAGGTAATAAAAAGAAACAGGTGGATAACTTTAGGGCACCACAGAACTTTAATAAATTTGATCCTAAGGATCAAAATAAAGGTAAGCACCAATTTGATAGGCCACGGTATGAAAATAAAAATAAATTCCCACAATTCGATGAAAGGAAATATGATGAAAGAAAATCTTTCAACCAAGGAAAAAGGTGGTGTAAGAATTGTCAGATGGACAATCATGACACTGACCGTTGCAGAAGGAAACCTGTGTATATGGCAACCCTTCAGGTCAGGTCGACCTCAAGACAGGAGGAGGATATTATGTTAGATACCACTCCAGAAGAGATGAGGAAGGCACAGGCTGGGGATAAAACACTCAAGCCTTGTTTCAGAAAATTGTCAACTTGTCATACAACTCCAGGCAAGGGAGATTTTTACATGAAAAACAAGTTGATGTATAGGAAGGCCGGAACTAGATCCAATGGTCACGGACAGCTGGTTCTTCCAAAAAGATATAGGGCAGACTTAATAAGGAGCCTACATGTGAAACCAGATGGGGACCATGAGAAGATAGGTACCATCATTCAAAAGGTGGCTCACAATTATTATTGGCCCAAAGCAAGATGGGACATTGAAAATTTTGTAGAAAGGTGTAGCATAGCACATGAGGGAACACCCACAAGTGGGAACATGGATCAGGACCTGGACACGCCATGGGGCAAAATCAGGCCTGACAATAAAAGGAAAAATAGATTTGATAAAGTGGACCAAATGGAATGGGAAGCCCCTTTTTCACGGACAAGCTTCACTTAACTGTTTTACAATGGCCACTATGCGGAGAGTGCAAAAAGATGTCTTACCCCAGGATAAGCCGACAATCCCTCAATCGGACTTAAACAAACTGGAGGAAGAGGATGTAGAGAGGAAATCTCTCATCAAGAATTTTAAGAGGGGAGAAAGCCCCAAAAGAAAAATTGGTAGCGGTCGTTTTGTGAATGATAATTCTGGGAGGAAAAATCATCACTATAAAGCTTCAAGTGGAAGAGACCATACCGGTGCATGGACAAATAGGTCCACACAATTAAAGGTCCATATGTAGCTTTGTTAAGAACGTGGACTGATGAAAAGGCAGAGGAAAACATTACATCTTCATACCAATATGTGAATGAGCTGACCACTCGGTTGAAAACTGGCTGGAAACTTGCCAATGAAAATTTGAAACAAGCCAGGAAGAAACATGCTGCCTATTATAACAGGAAGGCGAAAGACAGAAATTTGGCTGTGGGAGAGAAGGTACTGCTTCTTTTGCCCGGGAGTCAGAATAAGTTACAAATTGGATGGCAGGGTCCATATACAGTTCTAGAGAAGGTGTCTAGAACAAATTATAAGATAGATAAGAAGGGGAAAGAAAAAATCTATCATGTGAATCTCCTGAAGAAATATTTGGAAAGAGAACATCAGGAAGAGACACACTTGTTGACCTTGTCCATCGCCATGGAGATGAAAAAGGAACCACTTTCATCATTTGAATATCCATTACACCCCTGTGAGACAGCAGCACAGGTGAAAATCAGTACACATTTAACGAAAACTCAGAAAGAGAGAGTGCAACAGGTTCTAAATAATCATGCAGAGGTGTTAACAGACCGACCAGGGCATACAAACCTATTGGAATATGATATGAAACTCATAGACTCCACACCTGTCTGTATGAAACCATATTCGATTCCGTTTGCTAAGGAAAAAGCTTTGAAGGAAGAGATAGACTATCTGTTGAAGGAAGGAATTATTTCGCACAGTGAGTCTTCGTATAGTTCCGGTGTTGTACTCTTAAGGAAGCCCTCTGGAGAACATAGACTCTGTATAGATTACAGGAGACTGAATGCTATTACAGAAGGACAGGTGGATCCATTGCCGGATACAAATCAGCTGTTTGCCAGGCTAAATAAAGCTAAATATTTCTCAAAAGTGGATCTGAGTAAAGGATACTATCAGATTCCAGTAAAGCCTGAGGTTAGACCATACCTAGCTTTTAGTACCTCAGAAGGACACTATGAGTTTAATAGATTGCCATTTGGATTGAAGAATGCACCTAGTGTCTTCTCTAGAATGATGAGAAAATTATTGGATCCTCTGAATAATCCCTGTATAACAAATTTTATGGATGATATCCTTATAGCAACAGAAACATTTGAGGAACACATTGACTCTCTGAACATGCTGTTTGATCGACTTAGGGAGGCAAATTTAACAGCCCGACCAACCAAATGTTGCGTTGGATGTAAAGAATTGGAATTTTTGGGACACACAGTTTATCAGGGAAACATGACCCCTGACCCAAAGAACTTAGAGAAACTACAGAAAGCCCCGAGACCACAAACCAAGAAGGACGTGAGATCCTTTGTCTCATTATGTGGTTTCTACCAGAAGTATATCAAAAACTTTAATTCCATATGTGCACCTTTAACGGAATTGACACGTAAAGGACTTCCAGATCGCATTACATGGACACCACAATGTGAAATGACTTACCAAGAATTGAAGGAAAAGCTCACAAGTAAACCCATTTTGAAATTACCTGACTTAAGTCAAGAATTCATAGTAAGGACGGATGCAAGTAATATTGGGTTAGGTGCAACTTTACTACAGAAATCAGATGCATTGGATGGGGAATTAAGCCCAGTGGCATATGCTAGCAGAAAGTTGAATAAAGCTGAAATCAACTACTCAACTAGCGAAAAAGAATGTCTTGCAGTAATATGGGCAATAAAGAAATTCAATATTTATCTATATGGGAAGGCATTTAAGTTGCAAACTGACCACAAACCTTTATCGTTTTTAGCACAGGCTAAGCATGAGAACTCTAGGTTACTCCGATGGTCTTTGCTTCTGGCTCCATATAATTTTAGCATTGAGTATATATCTGGAAAAACCAATTTGGGAGCTGATTTTTTAAGCCGCCATCCGTGTGATGAGAATCACCGTAAACCCCAGAAATAATAATAAATTTCTATATGTGTATATAGAATAAAGGACTGACATATAATGTCTGTTTTAAGAGGGGAGGTGTCATGAAATATTCTAATCCACATATATAAATTATTAGGTAAATATAAAGCCTAACAAATAAAATTAATAAAGAGAAGAGCAATGGGAAAATGACAGTGCTGTCACAAAGAATGTACTCGAAATCCCCCTTGTTTTCTGCTTCGTCTGCAAATTGTAACGCTTTCACGTTGATATAAAAGCTTACTGTATTATTACCCGCCTTCTTCAATGAAACGTGTGCTGCATTTCTAAGAAAAACATTGAGAGTACTGCGTAATGACCTAAATTAATCCTAACATTAATTATATTACGTTACCAAAACGAACGAACAGATGGACAAAAGGATAGCGAGAGGGGAGGGCTGAAAATCAGGAACGCATGCAACACGCGACGCGCGATATACAAATGCTGGCATCACGCGTGTAAGTCTACAAGCACTAACTTTTTCAGACGGACAGTGATAAAATACACTACCCTTTCCCAGAGTTAGGTTTATAAATCATAACAAACTCTTATTAGAAAAGACAACATTAGATGGGTTTACGTTTGAACACATAACAGTACCCAGACAGCACATCTTCCAAACAGGAGGTAGAAGAAATTGCATATTTTGAACGCAGCCACGTAGCTCCTTTAAATTAGTATTTTTGGGTTCCTTAGGGCTTGCTGACAAATAATATGTAAAACGTTACGCAAATAGTCCAGGAATTAATAAATTATACCCAAAATAAAATATTGGGGGGTGCCTGACAGCATAAAATCATTTCTGCTCATAAGATTTTTTTTTAACGTGTTTGAAAAAAATTTACGTTACAGAAATAGCCTACCATGTAAACTTCAAATTGATTGGAGCGCAACAAATGAAAGCCTAACCACGATTGGTCGGGCTATAAATACTATCTTGGTTGTTAGGGGAGACGGGAAAAGATAACATTTTTTCAAACACTTGTCGAAACGTGGCTCATTGGCCAGTCTCGCTGATATACACACTTGGGAGCGTTAGTTCGAGACCACTTGTTTAAAGAAGCTTGATAAAGCATCAGTGCGTTGAAGCCAGCTCATATTTGTGTAAAATAAAAGCCTGGAACATAAGCAGATAGGAATTTGTGCCAGTTTGTGCCAGAATTCATTGCTAATCAACGTATCTGTGTTATTCGTATGAATTGTGGGACAGTGGTCTTGATGGTACTGAGCAGCATCTGGTCAGAGATTTGCTGAATCCAGTGTCGGACAGCATACTCCTTGGTCCTTTTAGCTATCAGTGAGGTGTCTCCAGAGCCCAGAAGAGAATTCGAGCAGAGGAGTCCTCTCCTGCCGCCATCACTCAAGATAAGCAGAGTTGGCCAGCTGAGCTCAACATTATGTCCCCTCATCTTGAAATAACTTTATAAAAATACCATTCAGAGGGGAATTTACTTGTCTTAAAATCAGGAACTGTGAACATCTCCAATAATAGTCCCTAAAGACAAACTATTGAAGTCATGATGACCAATACCAACAGAGCTTGAACAAAACAAAACCAGTATTACCTCATTTTACTACTACACAACTGACACACATAGAACATTTGTACTAATATATGTCACTACAATATTCATATTAAATACATTCTGTACATAACTTGTAATTTAAATTGATTGTGATTCCTGGTTCCCTTGTAGTTGAATCAGGACACATATTCATTCATGCCAGTAATGAATACATATTGTTATTTGAAAGTTCATCAGTGACTCTTTTAAGATATCTTTGTAGAGTGTTATATGTATGTGAGTGTCACAGTGTTGTCAAGAGTAGTGGATTAAATTAAATTGTTTATCTGTCTGTTGTTGTGACTTACACTTCACCATACTCATACCCTAGACACATAACGTAGCATCACACTATTCCAGAATAATTCTGACTGAGATATATAGATATGTGGTAGCAAGTAAGGTTATCTATAATACACTACTCTTAATAGATATAGATACCTTCACAGCTGATCTCAGTCAGTACACTAAGTTCCCTATAAGTATTTATAACTTCCCACTTCACCACACGTACTTTATCGCAGAACGGGCAAGCCTGAACAAGGTTATAATCAGCTCCAAGTACTGAAACAGTACAGAAGCCAAATCTTAGAAATGGGGCACTCTCTTCCCTTTAACGGACATATGGGACAGAACGCCACAAATCAGCGAATACAGACTCACTATTGGTGGCCAGGAATGAACTTTGATATTATCAGGTACGTGAAATCCTGCGCCAAGTGCCAACGGGTGGCACCCAAGCATTTGACACCCGCAGTTCCATGGGTGAAATGCCAGTAGTGGGGACACCATTTCAACGGGTTGTAATCGACATTTTAGGGCCCTTAGAAAGGACTAAAAGAAGGCACAGGTTTGTCCTGACCTTAGTCGACACATGCACTTTATGGGCAGAAGCTATACCGCTAACATGCACGGATGCCAATCATGTCGCAGAAGCCGTCGTGCAGATTTTTACACTGTTGGGATTCCCTCAACAAGTTTTGACGGATAACGGATCCCCGTACCGTAACCTGTTAATGGATGAGATCGTTAAGATCTTGAGGAACCAGCACATCTACACAACCCCTTATAATCCGGCCGGAAGTGGGCGTGTCAACGGAAACCTTAACATGATGTTAAGTAAACTGGGACAAGAGAAACCTGAAGATTGGGACCTTTGTATACCTGCAGCCTTATTCGCCTACATGGAAGTCCCACATACTTCCACAGGATTTCCCCCAGCTACTCTTTTATTCGGCAGACCTATTAAGGGGCCGCTAGAAGCCTTACTACGGTCCCTGACAGACCAGAAGGCTGAAAAGACAGTCGTCTTAGCCAGTAAATATGTGTCGGAATTAAAGGAAAGGTTAAAACTAGGATGGGACCTAGCAACGACCAACTTTAAGCGAGCACGCGCAAAGCACGCTAACCGATACAGGAAAGCTGCGAAAGAAAGAGAATTGCAAGCAGGAGAGAAAGTTTTGTTGCTTTTCCCAACCGGGAACAACAAACTGCGCATCGGATGGCAAGGGCCGTTTACCGTCCTTAAAAAGATCTCAAGGGCTAACTATTAGATCTCTATTAAAGGAAAGGAGAAGTTCTACCATGTAAATCTGTTAAAGAAATACTTGGAAAGACCGGTGCCGTCCTCCGAACATCTCCTGGCGGTCGCCATAGCTACCGAAGTTGACGAAGATGACGATAGTTGCAGGGAAGTTCCACTGCAAACTCACGGAATCTTTCAACAATGTCAAACTCGGCGACACTCTTTCAAGCGCACACGGAATACATTCCAGAGAAAGAAAACGTTGGAGCAGACTTCATGAGTAGGAATTGGACAGAGACGGAGGGGGAAGATGAGAGTGAAGAAAACAGTCACCCGGAAGCTACTGATATAGGAAATCTATTTCCATAAAGTGGACATGAAATGGTTTCATATCTTTAAGCGAGGACGTCTGTGACATATTATGATAATAGCTTTCATATATCTATTTCATTATCTACACTTTTCTTTTACCTAGCTTTCATCTACGCATGTTTTGGTAACACAAAACCTTCTACACTCAGAGATCTGTCTCTTTTCTAATTTAGCACGCATATTTTATTGCTGTTCGCTATTTTCTTTAATGAATGTTCACGAGCAGACCTATTAGCTAACGTTGAGCTGTAATTAAACGCCAGCGATTGAAAATCGTTGTAATAGATCAGACAGCGATCAAGGGAGATAATTTGAGTACTAAGAGCAGATAATGTGGAACCAAGGTGAGACAAATTTCGATTACCTCCCTTGTAAATTCGTTCGCTAGAAAGGTAATTAAACACGGCGAATCGCCAGATCACAAGACATTGCTTGCTAGAATGACCCACACGAGCAGAGACGTGTAAAATTTGCACTGATTAGCAAATTACGTTACGTCGGATCTCAAGCGAGTCCGTACGCAACAGAGAGAGTCTGGGTTTCGGTTCTAGCGTGATAAATGGCTTTGATTTCACGTATTTCCCAAGATCTGAACGTAGGTGCTAAATCTAGCAGGGAGTCTGGTTTCGGTGTATAGTGTAATATTCCTTTTGATTTCAGAGATATATGTACCCCAACATTCTAATTCAAGTTATGCAGTACCCTCAGATCTTAAAGACATCTAGCTCGATTTCTAGAATCACTTGTATTAGTGAAGTTTCTTAGTTTTTCGTTGGAGATAGTCTTAGAATTTCTGTGTTTGAGGTAATTATATTTACTAGTATTTTTGAGTGATTTAAGTGGTAAAATCGTCAGTTATATTTTACTAGATTTTTCGGTGCAGAGTGATTTACTAGATAAGTCCGTCATTTATATTTCTCTAGGATTTACTGTGTTACATAGGCTAGCAGAATAGATAATAATTTCTAACTAAACTATTCCAGCTATAAAATAAATTTAATTAATAGCTAGTAACCAATCAGAGAATAATTTAACCAACTAGTAAAAGCGCTGTTCATCATGAGTATTGACGAAATATGTATTTATTTCTAATTCATGATGATTGATTGTTTAAATGACTAGAATTTATTTCACGGGAGTTTTTAAACGATAAGACAAGCTCTAAGCTTGTAGTTTCAATTTAAAGTTAAATAACCGAAGTGGATAATTATATTATATTTTACGCGGGTTAAGGAAAGGATTGAGAATACTATATTATGGTTAAGTATTTGTATTTCTTTCTCCTTTACACAGTATTGGGTCAAACCAGCGGCTTCCATATGAATCTGAGAATAACGGACTTAAGTCCAACAGTACAAGAGAACATTCTGATATAAATATCGGGTTTTCAAGGTGACTTATCTGGCCTCGTGCTTACACCCAGAAAGAGACAGAGTACCAACCCAAAGAATATTAAGAAGAAATTGTAACTGGACTTATAGATATCCAGATTTCTTTTTCTCAATTTCATATACATTCAGCCCGTTGTGGCGACATAATCAAACATTGACAGTACCTGACTAACAACCACTGACACTCGATTTAACGATCGAATATTCCAAGCTACTGTACACTGTGAACATTATATCTCTTAAGTAATTTCCTACCTGGACAAAAATTGAAGTGACATAATCAGCATCCTACTAACAGTAACGAATCAAGCGTTTCCCAACATTTGAATTAATTAGTCTTGGAGAAACTGGGGCTTGTTTCGCCAAAACCCAACCTTGGATTTGCTGTGTGTACCTTAACGATTGTTCCAGATGTAGAGGGAAATACTAGATCATAGCGTATAAATCTGTGACTCTTTGGGGTTAATAACTTTCTTCTAACGGGATCTTGTCTCAACAGAGGGAGGGAGGATTACACCTATGAGTCTAACTCATTAATTAATTCATTAACTTATGTTTATTTGTATTTGATTGATATTCAAAATATTGCTGTTGTGAAGTTTTTTTTATGATAAATAAAATTTACATAAACTTTATTTACGTGTGTTGGTCAGCTTGTCCCAACATATCCCTACATCCATTGATATAGTTTTCACGTTTGTGCGTCAAATTGTCGTCACTTATCTGTGTGTGTGTGTAGATGTGAGTGGTTGAATATATCAATATATCATCATCATCATCATGTGACGTATTCTTTCCAGAACGTTGTCTCCATTACAGCTGCTCTGAACGCATCACGATTCTGGGCAAGTCGACCTGCATCAGCCAAAGACAAGTTCAGACTCTCTGTGATGTCCTGGGTCCACCGTCGTCTAGGTCGACCCCTATCCCTTTTTCCAGGGACCATGCCTTCCATCACTGTTTTTTCCAGACTATTATGTCTTTTTATATGACCGAAAAATTTCAGCTACCTTATTGCGATGGTATTTAGGAGCCAATGTTCCTGTACGTTTAGTGAGTGCAGTACTTCTCTGTTGGTCTTTTTTTCTGTCCAGGGTATTCTCAACATCCTTCTGTAGCATTTCATTTCGAATGATGTAATCTTTTTTGCAACTGTTTTATTGAGTGTCCAAGTCTCGCAGCCGTATGTTGCTACTGGGAATATACATGCTCTGATCAGTTGTAACTTTGTTTCTTCGCTTGTGCCTTGCCATTGGTTTTTCATCTGTATTAGTTTATGTGAAGCAATTGCAAGTCTTCTTTTAATTTCTACTGCACAGTCGCCAGAGCTGTTGATGATTGATCCTAAGTATTCGAATTCATTAACACTTTCCAGTTCTTCGTTATCAATTTTAATTTCTGGTTTGGTCTTTACTTTGTCTGTTGTCAATATTTTGGTCTTCTTGGTGTTCAGGTATAGATTCTGGGCCTCGCTGTGTTTTTTGGTGGACAGAATTAATTGTTCAAGTCCTTCTGGGTTGGTCGATAGGAGGACTGTGTCGTCAGAATATCTGATTTCCGGGATCTGGTACCCGCCGATGTTAAATGAGTCAAACTCTGTGTGTTCTTGGTCATCTCTTACGTATATCAATATATATTTATAGGAAAACTGTCTGATCTAAGAATCTCAGTCGTAATCGATAGGCTGGATAGATTATCTCTCAAATCCAGGGACAGACTTTACCTTTCACCATTTCACTCGTGAAAAATCTTTTTCTTTACCTTATCTCCCACTGAGCTATCACCTGTTCTAGTTCTATTCAGACCGGACCATAATTGATCTTAAATACCTATAAAAAATCTACGACATCCACTCCGACACCCATGCTGGGAATGATGATGCCATGAGTCTGTACTCTGCGTTGAGAAATCAGGACGGAGATTCTAGGCTAGAGTAAATGGCAGTGTCGTTGCTGAACATAGCCTAGCTTAGATGGCGACAACTTTCAGCTTGAGAATGAAGATAGACAACTGTTGCATCCATGAGGTGGCTGTCTTAAACTCCATTTACAAGGGCAGTAATAGTGTCCTAAGTTCATACTTTGGAAGGCTAAAAATGGAAGGCTACGATATGAATGGATAACATAAATTAAGGTCTCAATCCTTCAGGAACTGGGGTAGATCTACTGTCCTGGTCATGCAGGGGTACGTGGCAGTGAGAGAGCTGACTGAATAGCTTCCAGAACACCCAGTGGGGAAAATGGATATGAATAAGGGTCAAATACTAATGACAATTAATGATGACTTGTTAGAGAACGACACTGTGACATATGAATCAACAAGGCGAAGACTGATGGAATTTACCAGAAAACGTAAGACTAGCAGTGATGGACGCGTAAGAGGATGCATCCGACCTGTATGCAATCAGCGCACTATAGGAACAGTTGGCATTCATAATAATAGCCCCTTCAGTCATGACTGACCATGGTAATGCGTCCCTGAGGTGACAGCCCTCACCTGCTTATTTTCCTGGTGTTCCTTTCGACGTTTTATCCGCTCTTCTGCTTGTTGTTCTTTTCGCCCAGTCTGAGGTGGCGCCGCAGATAGCATCGCCACGTGGTGCGAACGGCTGCTTCATCCTCCCAGGCTGCTGGATTTATGTCCCGTGCCCTCATGTCTTTCTGGCACTGTGGTAAGATCCGCGATTACCCCTATCTCAAATAAATAAAATGTTATTGTTTATAAAGTCAAAATAATATAGGAATAAAATAGTGGAGTTGTGTGAAACATCATCGCCCTGCCTGCAGGTCAGTACTAACTTTTTATACCTCGTCCTTGAGACACTAACGGTAACAATTTTGAAAAGGCAAGGCTTAGTCGTTCTAAGAAAGATGGACAGAAGAAAACACGAGGAAGGGGAAGGGAGAGACGGAAGAATGCTATCATATGACACGCGTTTGGTTCTTTTGGTTTCGCGAGCCGAAAACGATAGTGCGTGGAGATACCGTAGCATGTTTCTAAAAGACGACACAAAACCATACAGTCTCCGTTCGCTCGACACGCAGTTCAAAATGTATAACCTCTTAGATCTGCAGACTGAAAGGAAAAACACACACACAGTTCGTACATCCGGCCTAAAAGTTGCAGTTTTGTGACGTATTGGCAGATGCGTTGGTTCAATTTTGAACGAGAACGCTAGTTACAGACACATAATACGATTAACGTGGAATATTTGAAAATACAGTACGAAAAGGGGAGAAAAGGAGCATAGGTGGTAGTGTCACGAGTTTGTTGTTTACAGAAATTTGAAATTTGAACCCAAGCGGGGCATAGAAGGATAGAGAAGAAAAACTTAGATAATTTTCTTACACACTAAAAGAAAGGACAGTTGACTAATACAATGACATTAATGGTTAAATAGAAGATAAGTCCCTGATTGCTGGAGTCTAATGACTAACTATCCTGACTTGGCAGTTTGAGGCTGTTAGCTTGGACTGAAACCATCTTGTATTCCAGCAACTACAAAGATAAGAATTCGTCCACGGGCACATGATACCTCAGATTAACCACTCTCTTTTTCAAATGTGTATTTCCTAGTTCAGAACATGATGAATACAGACGTTCTTCCCATTATTACCCGTTCATAGGATCAAGATTTAATTGACACTTTTCAAGAGTGACATTGTTATATAGTTGTGAATAATAACAGACTCATTTATAGTTTGAATTAATTGTTGTAAATACATTTCATTATCACCTTGAGTTTTCAGTATTCCTGTATCCAAAAAAAGAACTGAGATACAGGAAAATAAATTGTAAAGAAAAAAGATTTAAAATTTAAAAGGGACTTGTTTCATTATTGTTCATTAATTTATAAGTGTAGTGTTGTCATTTCATTACATTACATCGCATATACCCTAGACATCTAGCTAGACAACACTCACACACCTTTACACTTAACTAGGAGAAAATATATGACAGGTTGAGGTCATAAGGTGGTAGCAGAAGACAGGTTCCCTGAGAACATATTCATAAATAACTAACCTCAGGGGCTTGCACAGCTGACCTCACATCTGTTACAAATAATATCTATTTCTTTAACATCAAAACCCACCACAGGCACACATCTTTGAATCTCAGCTGCGGTCGCCCAACTGTTCTTTTGCCATCTGCCAGTTGTCCGTAGAAGATATCTTTCGGGATACGACCATCTTCCACGAGGCGGACATGGCCAAGCCAGCGTAGTCTGCGCTGTCTAAGAATTGTATACATGCTTTGAATGCCAGCACGGGACAACACCTCGACATTTGTCAGTTTATCTTTCCACGAGATGCCGAGGATGCGGCGTAGAACGAACGAACGAACGAACGAAATCTTTATTTTATCAGGGTAAAGATTTATCAGGGTAAAGGGTACGTAAATAGACACCGTAAATGGAAGGTATTGAGTCTGCTTTCTTGCTTAGCATAGGTTGTCCAGGTCTCGCTGCCATATAGGAGTGTGCTGGTGGCGCAGGCATTATATACCGCAGCTTTGGTCTTCATTGTGAGTTAGGAGTTAACCAAAACACGCGATGTGAGGCGGCCTTGCCAATGCCGCTGTCAATTTCTGTGTCGTTAGAGTGTTTGTCATTGATGGTAGACCCCAGGTAAGTGAAGTGGTGCACCACTGCCAATTCATAGTTATCGATAGTGATAACTGGTGCAGCACCCACATCCCGACTCAGCATATTTGTTTTCTTTATTCTTATTGTGAGGCCAAAGTCCTTGCATGCTTGGGTGAAGCGATTCATCAAGCTCTGAAGCTCCTGTTGGCTTTGAGTGACGACTGCAGCGTCATCAGCGAATAACAAGCATTCATACCCTTTGACATTTGCCGAGAGTGACTGAGCACCTATGGGTTTACCCGGAGTGCAATTACGTCTATTTTGATCAACAATAACAAAAATTGACAGTATTTTGACTTTGATCGCACATTCTGTTAACTGTTCTTAAGTCCCAACATAGACAGATAACAATCAACAGAGCTTCTTAAGCCCCATCATAGACCGAAAACAATCAACAGATCTTCTTAAGTCCCAACATAGACAGATAACAATCAACAGATCTACTTAAGTCCCAACATAGACAGAAAACAATCAACAGAGCTTCTTAAGTCCCAACATAGACAGATAACAATCAACAGAGCTTCTTAAGTCCCATCATAGACATAAAACAATCAACAGATCTTCTTAAGTCCCAACATAGACAGATAACAATCAACAGAGCTTCTTAAGTCCCAACATAGACAGAAAACAATCAACAGAGCTTCTTAAGTCCCAACATAGACAGAAAACATTCAACAGAGCTTCTTAAGTCCCAACATAGACAGAAAACAATCAACAGATCTTCTTAAGTCCCAACATAGACAGAAAACAATCAACAGAGCTTCTTAAGTCCCAACATAGACAGAAAACAATCAACAGAGCTTCTTAAGTCCCAACATAGACAGAAAACATTCAATAGATCTTCTTAAGTCCCAACATAGACAGAAAACAATCAACAGAGCTATGTTCTTCCACAAAATCATCTTTCAGGCTGCCCTCCTGCCTGGGGCAAATGTATCATCTCCACGTAAGTAGATTGCTGGAACTTTAGCATTAAACACAAAACTAGCTTGGATTGACGCATTAGAGGATTGGTCTGGTCAGGGCCGGATTAAGAACTCCGGAGATCTTAGGCTCTTAAGATCTGTTGGACCCCTCTCCAATCTTCTGAAAGGTAAACTAAAACAAAAATCTAATGGATTTCAAATAGATGTTTTTATTAATACATATTAATATGTGAACAAAAACAAGTGTTCGTTACAGCCCCTAGATTTGGTTAAAGGTAGTGGGACCCCTGACAAGAAAATATAATAATAAAAGGAAAAAAGCGAGGGTAGGGGTAACTAATAAACTAACTGTTGTAGAGATACTATTGCCCTGCACGCACTAGCGTACTATCGTGCACGTGCCGTTGCTGTATAGCTCTGTGCGTTACGACTCCGTTGCTTTTTTTCCGTGGGGACTCCTGTAAGCATGGGACCCTAGGCCGCGTGTCTAACATGAATAATGAATAATCTGGCGCTGGGTCTGGTGTGAATACAACCAGCGTGCGTTAAGAACAATGAGAATTTATTCTCTTCGACATTTGCTGAGAGAAACTAAACCTCGATGGGTTTAAAAGGAGTGCCGTGATGTCAGTTGTGAACAACATTAACAATAGATATAACTTTCAGAATTAAGAAAAGCACACCGTTATCACGTCTCCCATTTTAATTGACAATTACTAGATTCAGGATTAAACACATAAAGAAGGGAAACCCGAGGCCTGTAAACAGTAAATAAATATTACACACACATAAAGGTATGTTTTCAGGCACTCGTGATAAATGAAGAAGTAGAAAACTAGATAACCGAAAAACAACAGACGTGAGTGGGCTTACCAGGGAATCGAACCCAGGACCTTCCGTGCGGCACCACCGCCTAGTTATGGAAGCGAATCATACTATCCTTCGAGGATGTCCCTACAAACTTAGCCACTTTTAAAGTAATGGAAGTTTCAAACTTTTCAATCAGTGTAAACATAAATGAAAACATATTCAATTTATATTGTGAACACTTTTCAATCAGTGGAGATGTATATGTAAATAGACTCTATCTGTATTATTAACCTTCTCATTTAAATGTTATGTAAAAAAAAAAAAAGGTAAAGGATCCCGTTACACGCCCACTGAGGCATATTGGGAATATGGTGTTAGGCCCATATTTTCTTGACCATCGGCACACTAGGGGTGATGTGGTCAGCATCACGCCGGCCGCCTTAACCTTCCCAGAGTTGCTCTGGTACCCAGTTTGGGGCTGGGTCGACCCAGGAACCGTTTGCGGCCTAAAAAAATCCCACCTTATCTGGGGATCGAACCATAGACCACTGAGCTAGGAAGCCAGTGCACTAACCACTATGCTACCGCTTTAAATGTAAAGAAAGTTTTATCCCGAGGGATTACATTTAATTCTCATCGAAGGTAAAGTCTGAGTAAATAGGACGGTGGTATTGGAAAAAGGCGAGGGTATGAGTAACTAATAAACTAACTGTTACTAACTATAACTAACTATCCTTCGAAGATAGTGTGATTCGCATCCATAGCTAGGCGGGGGTGCCGCACGGAAGGTCCTGGGTTCGATTCCCCGGTAAGCCACTCACGTCTGTTGTTTTTCTGTTGTCTAGTTTTCTACTTCTTCATTTCTCACGAGTGACTGAAAACATACCTTTATGTGTGTGTAATATTTATTTAGGTTCAGGATTGAACGGTTCCACGGCTTAGTAACCACAAAGGAAACGCCATTACGATGACGTAAGTGAATCCCTGCCGGCCACCCGCCATTTCGATCATTCTGTAGCGAAGGACGCTATTGTTCGTCATTAACATCTGACACTGAGTATCACAATACATGTTCTGCCTACATGTGTGGCCAAGTATTCTGCAGTTAATATATATGTATTTTTTTTCCACAGTGTTGTGATGTACACCTTTGCTGTATTTTAATAATACTCCAATTTTTTCACCATTATCCGAGAAGGCTAGGCATCCGATCTCACTACCCATGAGACCAGGGGGAAGTTTGACATCATTAGGAACACTGGTTCTGAAAAGAAAATTCCATAAATTATGTTCGCTCTACCGGGAATCGAACCCGGTACCTATACAATTCGAGGCGAACGCCATACCTCTTAGCCACTTCGACCCCCATCCATCACTTTATAATGCAGAATGCAACACGTTTCCCACAGTGTTACAACATTTCGTCATAAAAATATTTACAAACTTGCCATGTTTCTACAGTGTTTGATGGCGGGTGTTTAACGTACTGTCAAATTTTACAAGTTACTTCCGCGCACACATATCCACAAAAGCACCTTCTTGATGGCACGCCCCTGAATGTTACCGGACGAATCCATTTTGTCAGGAAATGCGATAAGATAAAGTAGACCCAGTTTTCAAATTTGAATAACACTGATAAATGTAAAACAAATGGACATCTTTTAAAACTGCGAAGCTAACTCAACCAATCAGAGCGACTGATACAGGAATGAAATCTTATAACAGGATCTATGATTAGTGGGTTTCCCGGCCCTGTTCTTAAAAAAAAACCCTCTAACATGCCGATGAAAGAATATTAGTAGCCCCCTTCAGCCGTAGCTGACTATGGGAATAAGCCCCAAGGGATGAAATCCTTCAGATGTTTTTTTTTTAACATGGTATTCCTTTCGGCGTGTTTCTTTCTCTTCTGCTAGTTGTGACAGCTTCTTGTCGCACAATCTGAGTTGGCGCCATAGGGGGCATCGCCACTTGGTGAGATGGGCAGTTTCATCCGTCCAAAGCACTGGATTTATGTCCAATGCTTTCATGTCTCTCCTACACACATCTTTGATGCCTCAGCTGTGGTCGGCCAACTGTTATTTTGCCATCTGCCAGTTGGCGGTAGAAAATAACACTGGGGATGCGACCATCTTCCATGCGGCGGACATGGCCAAGTCAGCATAGGCTGTATAAACAGGGTATACATGCTTTGAAGGCAAGCACATACAGCACCACGACGTTTGTCACTATGTCCTTCTATGAAATACCAAGGATGTGGCGTAGACACAGCAGACTGAACGTATTGAGCCTTCTTTCTTTCTTAGCATACGTTCTCCATGTCTTGCTGACACACAGAAGCGTGATGCTGATGCAGGCGTTATGTACCGCAGCTCTGGTCTTCGTTGTGAGTTTGGAGTTTCTCCAAACATACGTGGTAAGACGGGCAAAGATGGTTGGAGCTTTGCCAATGCGGCTGTCAATGTCTGTGTCTAGAGAGAGTTTGTCATTGATGAATGTGAAGTGGTGCACCACTGCTATTCGTAGTTAAAAAGAAAGAAGCACAGATT
Source organism: Oreohelix idahoensis (assembly GCA_024509875.1). Lineage (NCBI taxonomy): Eukaryota > Metazoa > Mollusca > Gastropoda > Stylommatophora > Oreohelicidae > Oreohelix > Oreohelix idahoensis. Next base: position 185,000 of record JAMPIV010005507.1, read on the forward strand.
AAATTACATCGCCACCGTACTGCTAGTTAAAAGCTACTCAATAATCTCCAAAAGAACGTTACCAATCATTCCCCACAGAATATTCACTTGGAGTTAATTCCGTTAAGCAGTTTTTCGTTGACATGTATTGTAGTGTGCAAGTGTCGACTGTAATTACGAACTGTCATTCTATCTGAGGTGCAAAACGCAGAGACAATTATAAACAAAGTAATTTTTTTTTTAAACAGGGGAAAGGGCGGGGTTTCAAAGAATAAGGCGTTTGGTTTATTGTTTAACTGACTTTTATTTGTCACAATGTTTTATAAGAAACCTCCTACAGACTCATAGACTGACGAAATATTAAATGTCTAACTTACTAAATGACTGATTTAAGTATTGACTGACGGACTGAGTGATTGACTGATGTATTCCTTTTGATTGGCTGATGGACTGACTGACGGACAACGGATAGACTGCTAATTTGACGGACCAACCTTCGTACATCAGTTCGTAATTCAGTCAGTCAAATCAGCAGTCTATCACTGTTGTTTTCAATAATTTGTTTTGTTTAAAATTGTCTCTGCGTTTTGCATCTCAAACAGTGCGACATTTCCTAATTACAATCGATACTAGCGCACTACCATACATGTCCACGAAACACCGATAAAACATGACACACAGATATGAGCACGAAACACTGATTAAAGCATGACACACACATAAGCACGAAACACTGATAAAATCACGAAGCGATGCTAAAGGGAAATAACTATAAGTGAATATTCTGTGCAGAAAGACCAGCAACGTACTTTTGGAGGTTATACATACATATACAAATATATATATATATATATATATATATATATATATATATATATATATATATATATATATATATATATATATATATATATATATATACAGTAGAACTCCATTTATCCGAACCCCAATTATCCGAACATCCAATTATCCGAACCCTTTTTCCAGAAAAAAAAAATCAATCGCCACCAGTCACGTTAGACTACATTTCTGAATCTTTTCACGCGGCAAGCTTTAAATGTGTGCGAACAATTTGTAGAGGATGGGATGGGCTAATGGTCGGTCGCTTACGTACAGGAAGTCAGTTAGATCATAAAGTCAGTTAATATTTGGTTTACCAATCCAGTGTACGTGTGCGTTCTAGGCAGAACACTGGCTAAACAGACAGTTCAACTTAAAATAATTGTGTCTGCTACTACAGCAGAATAATTTTGGTGTACAAGTATTTCTCTGTGCGATATGGCATCTGCCAGTAGGCCTAAAGCATATAAAAGGAACCGCAATGTTTTGTCAATTGAAACGAAAACAGAAATTATCAAGAGACTAGGAAAAGGTGAAACTGTGTCTTCACTTGCGAGAATTTTCAATGTTGGGAAAGCTACCGTCTCTGACATCAAAAGTAAAAAGGATAAAATTATGAGTTTTGCATCGAAATTGGAGAGTGAAAATGGGTCGAAGAAACGTAAAACCATTAGAAATGCGAAATATTTGAAATTGGAAGAGGCTTTGTATATATGGTGTCTGCAAAGAAGAAGCAAATCGGAACCTATCTCTGGCTCTCTATAGTGTGAAAAGGCACTTCAGTTCAACAATCAACTTGACGGTCCTCCTGACTTTAAATCTCGTCATGGCATACGAGAACTGGAGATTCAAGGGGAATCTTTATCTAGCGATGCAACTGCCGCTGAAAATTTTAAAGAAACATTCTTGGCTTTTTTGGAAGAAGAAGGTTATTCACTCGATGATGTGTATAATGCCGATGAGACTGGCTTATACTGGAAATCATTGCCTCAAAAATCACTTGCAACTCAGCGCGAAGCAGCTGCCCCTGGGTTTAAAAAGTGCAAAGAAAGAGTAACAATTTTGGTAGCCGCGAATGCCAATGGAAGTCATCGTTTACCGGTGCTAATGATCGGCAAAGCCAAAAAAACAACGTTGTTTAAAGAATGTGACATGTCTCCCACTGTGCTACAAAGCACAGAAGAGTGCTTGGATGAATAGTGAAATATTTCTTGATTGGTATACAAATCACTTCATCCCAAATGTGAAGAGGTTGAGAGAACAAGAAAAGAAAACTGGAAAAGTAATTCTTCTACTGGACAATGCACCATCTCATCCAGAGACGGATACATTGAATGCAGTTGATGCAAATTTTAAAGTAATTTTTCTGCCTCCCAATGTAACAGCACTGATTCAACCAATGGATCAGGGTGTTATAGCAAAGCTTAAAAAGATGTACAAGAAGGAAGTCCTGCGTCGTTTATTGTTGGCTGAAGATGAAGAAAGTGTGGTGGCGTTTTCCAAAAAGCTTAATCTCAAAGACTGCTGCTATATGTTAGCTGATGCTTGGACCACCCTGTCACAAGATAATCTCAACAAGGCTTGGAATAGATTGCTTGGGAAAAAAGGAGGAAATTAAACTACTGCAGTGGACAAAAATGATGATTGTATAAATGAAGTTGTGGAACTGTTTCGATGCCCGGATTTTCGGACTGTGACAAAGATGATGCCCACATGTGGCTAGAAGGTGATAATGATTCTGGTTTTCAGTTTTTGAATGACGAAGAAATTTTGTCTTTTGTGCAAAAAGAAAACCAAATACATGTAGTGACCGATGACGAAGACTCCTCAGAAGTACATGATGTACTTGTAGATTATGAAGAAAACCCAAAACGTCGACCAAGTCCTGAAGAGGCCTTTATAGCACTAGAAACAGCGATGGCTTGGTACGAGCAAGAAGATGACAGCTGTCCTACACAGCTTCTGCTGTTGAAGAGAATGCGGGACTTAGGAACCAAAAGGAGACTATCCAGTTTGGTGCAAAAGAGGATTCCTCATTATTTTAAATAGTGGGCTACATCTGTGCAAGTACATGTATACGTAAGTTGCGCCTGGTTTTGAATCGTTTGTAATGTTATTTTGAAAACATTTCTCTTTCTTAAAAAAAAAAAAAATTAATACAAGTAGTACATGCACTGCAGTGTAATGACAGATTTTGGTGATACAGTAATCTAATACAGTGTGGGTATTATTATTACAGTACAAGTAAATATGTTTTATAGTGTCTTTTCCTTGTGATGGTTAATTATTTTTTAGAAATATGTGTACATGTACTCGATACATTATGTAATCCAATTATCCGAACATTTGATTATCCGAACGATGCTCGGTCCCATGGGGTTCGGATAAATGGAGTTCTACTGTATATATATATGTATATATATATATATATATATATATATATATATATATATATATATATATATAGATATATATATATATATATATATATATATATATATATATATATATATATATGAAAAAGGATTTAGGGCGACCCCTTCTCGATCTCTCATTCACTCAGGTAGTACTCATTTTAAATTTAAGTGCTTTTCCATGGTCAGCACTTTTTTCTTTCTCTGTAATGTAGCAGATATTTGATATTATCAAAACATTTGACACTCCATGTTGTTGATAATACATCACATTTGCTAGGCACGGCACAGATTTGCTGAGAATATCGCAGGTAAAACCCATATTGGTCTGCTTAGTATTCGCGTAGAGTTGTGTGCTCAAGCGACAGATAACAAGATTACTCGTCTCTGCAACACATTTTGGACAGACACGAATGACATAATCGTTTCCTGCTCGACTCTCACGAAGACATTACTTTATATTAGAGTAATATGTTGTTACACCTGAAACACATTGTTGTATGAGTTTACAGATGTGTTGGTGAGTTTGTAAACCAGGCATCGGATGTTTTATTGGCATATATGGGTACGTAACCTTTGCATTACGCACAAAATTATCCCATGTCGGAATATTTTGAAATCACCCCACCCAACAATCATGTGTGAAATGATTGGAGTCCTGAGTAGCTTAATAAAAAACAAATGCAGGGTAGGACAGGCAATTTAACCGAACCTTTTCGCAATTTTAATTCACTGTGAGAAATCGCTTGCCAAGACGACACAACCAGACTGCAAGAAGTTAGAATTCAGAATTTCATTTATCAGACTGGACACCTTTTATTGGAATATTTAAAAGGACTTACAAAACACCACAGGAAAACTCTATCAATTTAACAAGGAAACCGGGACTGAGGAAACTATACTCACGGAGTCATAGAGTGAATTATCTTGTAAAAGTAACGACCCCAAGAGGCCGATTCTAAGTGCCTTTACTTATCTGAGCAAAAAGTCTGTGAGCCATGATTGGCGTAAGTTGTGCATATTACATTTTATATTTTTTCATTACTAACATATGAATTAATATGTACATATTGGCCTTGTGAATATTAATATGTGGAAATCGCTAGAGGATGTCCAAGTCATTTGAGGCTGGCAACATCAGCGTATAGAATGATGATTTCATGAACCACCACTGCAAAGGCTGGGGACTGCTTTATCGCTAGTGTCTTAAAGAGATATAAAAGCATAGGTAGTCCCAAGTTCCATATGGAGCAGGGAGGGAAAGGTGAAAGACATGATGTACATTCTAAGTATAATATTTACATTTTCAAACCAGTGTAAATGCCTATGTAAACATATGCACTTTAAAATTAATGAAAGTTTCAAACTTTTCAACAAGTGTAGATATAAAAGAAAACATATTCAGTTTATATTGTGAATACTTTTAATCAGTGGAGATGTAAATGTAAACATATTCTGTCTGTAATATTAACATTTTCACTTAAATGTCAAATCAATATAAAGCTATTCAATATAAATGTAAAAAAAGTTTTCTCTCGAGGGATTAAGTTTAATTCTCACCGACGATAAATTCTAAGATAAATAGGATTGTGGAATAGGAGAAAGGGGACACATAAGTATGTGTCGGGAAACGCAATATTCAGGAGAGCGTTTCGTTTCTATTCTTTTACCATAGTTGTTAGTGGCGGTACCAGTTGAGAGTACTATCTCTGGAACAAGAAGGGAACAGTGGCCTGAGCTTTAAGACGAGGGACCAACTTTGTAGACACTCACTGACACTTCTGGAAACGTGCTACGCCCTATATCTTTGGACCAGCGACGAGCGTTATCAGTGATCGATCTACTGAGAACCAACACATCAGCTGGAGCAGAACCTACCAGTGGCAGATAAGTGAAACCTATAAGCTGCCACGTTAACTCCTTTATAAACATGTATCCCATCACAGCAGTGATGATACCTTTCGGAAAAAAACAATTATTCATTCTCTTAAACCCTTGTTAAAACTAAATGACTTTTAAATTTGTTATTTGTAATGTTGCAAATTTAACTTATATATATATATATATATATATATATATATATATATATATATATATATATATATATATATATATATATATATATATATATATATATATATATATATATATATATATATATATATATATAAAGCTAAGGTAAAGATAAAGGATCCCGTTACACACCAATTGAGGCATATTGGGAATATGGTGTTAGGCCCACATTTTCTTGACCATCGGCACTCTAGGGGTGATGTGGTCAGCATGACGCCCATATATATATATATAAGTTACAAGCACGCGTAGTAATAAAAGGAAATGAGGCTGCAAACAAAGCAGTGGAAAATGGTAGAAGGACAAACCAAAGAACCATAGGTCAAAGTAAGCTAGGAATGAAAGCTTAACAAATTATAGTGTAAAAAAGGAGTAGATAAGCGATTGAACCCAAATCCTAGAAGATATACATCCACAGTTGCTGAAGACGCTTTCACTGACATGTCAAATTATTGCAGTGATCTAATTTAATTTGCAATACAAAACTAAAGAGTTTTACTGCTTAAAGAAGTGGTCGGCAACAGGTCGATCGTGTTGTACTGGTAGCACACAAGGGATAATTTAGTAGAAATCAAGGAGATTGAGGAAAATAAAAAGAATGTTTAACCTAGGTACATTTCAGACTAACCCTCTCCTGCCAGCACGTAAAAGCGCGGTGACCCCAGGCACTGTTACGGCATTCCCACTGAAAGCCTACAAGTTAGCTTGCTACAATTCACTTTATTCAGGAAATGTGTATGTTCGGAAAGCGATTTTTTCTTTGAAGTGAAGCGAATTTTTGGTAAAATGTCATCATCAAATTGAAATACATAATTTCCGCCGTAAGTACTTGGTCGGTCGGTCGGTCAGTCGGTCACATTTTGCACACCGTCATTTGCGCACTTTTTTCTATTTTCGAGGGAGTACATTAACTTTCAAGCACAGCTAAGGGGGTGCAACTGTGGTTGAAAGTTAGACAATAATTGTATTGTTTCCCCTTATATGTACTCTCGCGAAAATAGCAAAGTGTGACGGTGTGCATTAAATCAACAGACAATCAAGATACTCTTCTGTACAGTATTATTCGAGAAACGGATTTAACTCATCATTTTTCTTAAAATTGTGGGTTTTTGGATTGTTTCTTCAAGACAAAATTTTAATTTAAAGTATTGCAGACTTATTGTAGATCAAAATGATGAGATGGCTAAAAGGAAGAGACGATCACGTCATTCACAGCGAGCAAGCGAGACTATAGATGAAGCAGCAATGTAATACGTGTAACAGAAACAACACACTATAATTAACAACCTGCCAATTTTGGCGGGTTGTTGCTAGTTTAGTTTTAATTTTCCATCGCTTTGATGATGGAACTACAGGAATCAGGTCAAGCGGCAGAGATTACCGTTATAGATAAGGCTGTACTTATTCCAAATGCCAATACCCTTAAACCTAAAAACAGACATGATTTTTAACCAAGTAGACCTTTAGAGAAGAACTATGTTACTGTGTTTCTTTTGGCTGTCACTTCTGTATGTGTATGTGTGGGGGTTGTATAGAAGATAGTGCACAGCTGACAATGTTGATGTCAGTAATGTCGGACTTACTGTAGTGGCCGACAGTTGTATAATATATATAAGCGAATGTCATGAGTTCGTTAGGTTTGTTTACATTCTGTAATCTCCCACACAACAGTAACGTTAGGTCAGGAATTCCACCAACGGGTAAGACGAATAAGGTTTTTCCAACGCATACACCATTTATTGATCACAGGAACATTGACATCACGGACAGTACACTGTCACAAGTTATAATTGCAAAAACAGATGCCAACAATCCATTATGAATAATGTCCAATATGTGGTAATAATCCAGAATGCATATGATCGCATAAACAGCGATACAATGAACAATCAACCGTTGAAAAGAGTTACAATGTCAAACATATGCAAATAATCCACATAGAATCTGATCGGGCTCACTCATAGACGGTGGAAGCTTTACCGTGATGAAATCTTATATCCTTAGATTCTTCATTATCAAGCTTATAGAATATAATATAGAATGGCTTCTATGAAGAGAATAATGCGTTCTTCTTCATACAATCCCCGAATCAAGACTCAAAAACACACTGGACACACTAACGAGACTAAAAAACCGTCTCGAAGCTCTGCCAGATACATACTGACCGAGATTATAGTTTCTCAGTATATCTCAGTATAATATTCGCTCAAGCGCTAACTAACAGCTTGAGGTGTGAGCTCAGCTCACCCGTATCTCTCCCCCCCTCACGAAGGATGGCCGCCGACCGAGCAAAGTGGAAGCAAATTTGTTGCTGCCATAAAAGACGCCACCAGGCGCGATGGCCACTGATTCTTTGAGAGTTGACGGCTAAGGATCAAAGAAGAAGTAGATCTTTAGACAGCTCAGTGTTTCTGAAGTTAATGCCTACATCTCCTGAGTGGCCATCCCCTGGCGTAAAGTGTGTTGAGAAAACTACTATATAGCTCACTACACACTAACTTGGAGAGATGTGAGGGACAAAGAATCCACCAACAGAATACCTAAAACCAGCCATAAATCTCTTTATTATCTCTGGAAACTGTGCAAAAAAATTGTCATAACTCAAGGAGCCACACAACATAATAAAATAAAACAGAACAAGAATTAATACATCTACATGTGCCAGTCGGGAAAAAGAAACTAGAGATGGAAAAATACATTTTAAAAAATAGCAATATTCACAACTAAAATACATTGAATGAAACTTGATACACCATTAAATCTATTTTTAAAAAAAAACACACACACATATGCAGACAACAAAAAACACGGCTATTAAAAAAACAAAAAAAAAAGATAAAATTTCTCAGGCTTCTTGGCACTTCTCAAATTATCTACGCTTGCTAAATAAAAAGTTTAGACAATTGCAATAAAGCATGTAATACAGGGTTTCTTAAACTATTTTGTGTCATGGACCCCTTATATGTCCGATGAAAACTATGGGCCTCTTTGACTGTCCGATGAAGGCTATGGACAACTTCGCATGAAAAAAGCGCTTAAAGGAATAATCAAAAACTTTACATTTTAAATATTAGATTATGTACACGGACGCCCTGGAATTGTTATTGTTTTTGTTGATAAAGATATGTATCACTGCACTTTGGGCAAACCCATAGGTGCTCAGTCTCCTTCAGCAAATGTCGAAGAGTAGGAATGCTAATTATTCCTGCTGCGCGCTGGTTGTAAAATGTGACAGTGAGGTCTATTACCCAAGCATTATCCGTGCAAATGAGATAAGTTCATACATGTTTAGTAGCACCAATCAAAACCATCGACGGTGACAAGAACTCACAACACCGTCGAGTTAACTAAAAGTTATAATCTTAAGGAGAGTTTTTTTAGCAGACCTCGGCGAAGGTTGTGTTTGTACATGTGAGTTGTTGAGAAGCCATGTTTGAGCTGTCTCATCCAAGCGGAACCACAAAGGCATTTTCTAAGTTTTAATTCTTGAAGTTTCAGAATGAAGTTAGGTTGTGTTAAAGTTTAATGTTATCATTCATACAACAGAATAAAAGCAGTCGCTTTGTTCTGAACTAGGAGCAAAGACTGTGTAAGATAGTAACTCAAGTAAGTACATCTCGATTTCATTCAGTCCCCAGCTAGAATTGAGAAGAAAACCGAGAAACGGCTACAAATCACTTGAAAGTTGAGAAGCTGAAGAAAATGTCACATTTATGTATTGAAAATAAAAGGCTCAACTACTTTTACTGAAAGTTATGGGAGCAAAGGTCAAAGTAACCTAGGTCGTGAACCACACGGGATTTTATTGTATCTCACACGATTACGGAGAGAGGTAAAGAAAATACGGATACATGAAGAAAACTACTTTCAAAATGAAAGAAACTGATTTGATTCCAGCTGCATTTGTTTATTATGTATTCTATAAATAAACTATGTCATTTGACTCGGAACAGTTATACAGATTTTGTCGAGTTGAATTCAAAGTTGCAACTTTGTCAGTGAGTACACCACTATAGCACCTTATCGAGAGAAGAACGAACCTGTCGTACCTCTACAAGAATAAACACCTCTAGCGGACGGCTAGTAACTAACTTGCTTGATAGAAAGAAGCAGTCACATATATATGTACTACTAATTGGAGCCGCGATTAACCTCACGGTCACAAAACACGCCGGGTGTCTTCTCTCCTATGTTCATCTCTGCTAGTCTTAAATTTGACACTGAATTCCAGAAACCTTAGCCTTGATAATTCACCGATTGCAGTGTCATTCTCTAAAAGGCGATCATTAATTGCCCTCATTATCTCTCCCTTATCCAAATTAAATGAACTCGCTGTGTGTGGCCTTGAAGCTAGTCTGTCTGCTCTTTCATTGCCGCGTACCCCTGCGTGACCAGGACAGTAGATCCAAGCCAGTACCTGAAGATTCGAGGCTTCTATGGAGGTTTTTCCATTCGTGCCGTAGTCATCCATTTTGGACCTTCCAAAACATGGACTGAGATTCTGACACAATAACTAAACTAAGATTAAAAAACTCCATACAATCCATTCATGGAACAGAAAGGGGTCCTCGGACAACAAGTTAAGAAACCTTGATGTAATGTGAGGATATCGATGCAATAAGGGGGCTAAGAAATGAGCAGGAGTTTTCCTTACAAAACAGGGCATATTGTTCATATTTCTGTAACAAAAAAAAAAAAACATTAAATCACGGTCAAGTTTCATACAAAGCAACAAGCCTGAATGAAAAAATTACAATATGACAAGCGTTATCCCATAAGTTGCAACTCAAAATATGGTTGATTTAAAAGTCTTAACAGACAAAAGAATTTTCTCAGATGCAATTTTTGGTGACAGTGTTTCTCCCAAAGTGTGATACCCATACCCGGGAAGTACGCTGCTAACTCTTTCTAAAGCACGGGTCGCACGGAGTTCCACGCTAAGGTAAAGTATTCTCGCAAGAGTTGTCTGGTGCTCCCGTTTTAATCAATACCCTTTAGCTCCACAAGGAGCAAATGTCTTTAATAAACACATGCCAAATCTTGCTGTCACGTGCCATCAGCTCAAGTTCTTTAAACATCTTCCACATCATTTTCACTTCTGTCTTCAGCTCTCTTCTCCGTGTGTTTTTGGTCTACCTCTGCCTCTTTTACCTAGGGGATTCCAGAACCAGGACTATCAACAGGTTTCCTCAATGTGTGTCCTATCCATCGCCAGCGTCTTCTTCTCAACTCTTGTTCCACCGTCACTTATCTGGTTCGTATCATCAGTTCCACATTGATGACCTTGTCCTACCATTTCAATCCTTCTATTCTACCCAAGCACCCATTTATGAAAGTCTGTAGTTTTCTGGTTGTTGTTTTTGTTGTTCCCTATGTGTCAGAGCCATACACTAGGACTGACTTGACATTTGATTCTTTTTTCAGTGTTGGACTTGATTTCTCCAGATCTCCATATGTTTCACAATACAATGAAAGCTCCTCTTGCTTTTTGTATTCTTATTTTGATATCACTGTCTGTCCCTCCAACTTTGTCTATATTACTACCAAGATATGTGTATAAGAAGACATGGACAGATATTGAGCTCATGGCACGGGGCAATAAGACTTGGCATAAGTATGTTGAAGACAATGTTGAAGACAATGTTGAGGACAATGTTGAAGACAATGTTGAAGAAGACAATGTTGAAGACAATGTTGAAGACCTATGAAACTTGGGAAGTTGAAAAGTGAAAGGAAGAAAAAGAATTTGGTCATTAACTCTTTGACTCCAGAACAACGCTCAGAGCGTTGGTCAGATTTAAAACCCGTGCCAAAGCAACTCTCTGTGCGTTGTTTTTAGTCTATCACAAATTAAAATTACGGCACAGGGTGGAAAATAACCGCGGAATCAAAGAGTTAATAACCGAGTCATATTGGAATGAAATGAAAAGAAAGCCGTGTACATTTATTCAACACAATTCCTACGGAAATATTTTGATTGTTTTTTTTCTCATAAATACGCCATTATTGACATTGTTGATCGATTGACGAGCATGTGTTACATTTTGTGTTGTGACTACGAGTCAATGTCGGTCTTTATTACGTCCCAATACAACGCACGAGGTCTGCCACATGAACGCGAAAAGCGTTCAAGGGTTACACGGCATATTTTTGTTTTACTGTATTTGATCACACTCGTTTTAGATGTAGAAAACAATTACAATTTAATACATGAGAATGGTACAGTGTGCAAATACGGACGTGTTCTGAATATCCGGCTCTATATGACGAAGCTATTAAGTAACTTCTGCTCTTCACTTCGCATTCGTGCTAAATCGGATTCCCTGCGTTGGGTGGCATTTAAGAAGAGGAAAAAAAGAACAAATAAGCAAAGAAACGAAACCGTCTTATTGAAAGCGAGAGGCTGACCAAAAACAACCTGGCGGAGAACGCTAGAAGAATATATATATATTATTAAACTCCAAAATTATCTTCGTCCGAGAGGAGTACACCGATAAGACTAAACTCTCATAAGGGGTATGCGATTGTAAGTTTGAGAAACACTGGTTTGCACCATGAAATAAACCCGTGGCATCGTAAGTGACATTATATCCACTTGGAAGTTTTCATGTAACAGATATCCAATAATTTATTTGTCAGATTTGCACTGAGATGGGGATTATCTCCTAAGTTAAATCAGTGTAGGTCAGAAACTCATAGCCTATCAAATGAGCAGTCACAGAAACGTAGGCAACGCTGAAAGAAATAACTAGAAAACCGCGGTGTAATGGTTACTACACTGCGCTGGTGATCGGGCGATCCAGGCTCGAGCCCTGGCGAGTACATTTGAAGGTGTGTCGTTGACCGGGACTTGGACTGGAATAATTCGAGCCCTGGCGAAGACATTTGAAGAGTGTCGTCGACCAGGGACTATATGACAGAATCGGGCGATCCCTCTTGATCTCTGTTTCACTACGGCAGTATCATTTACATTCTTGTACTTATTTTTATTGCGTGCTTTCAATTGTAGCACTTTCTTTCTCTGCTATGTTTAGCAGATATTTGGTATTTCATTCTTACACCCCTCTCAGAGATAGTCGTCATGTCTGTGTGTTTACTTGTCTATCCCTGCGGATAGAGTAGTCCGTGAGACAAGGTTGACCGACAGAAATCCCATTGTACCACAAGGGTGCGACTGTTTTCGTACGTAAATGGCCAAGCGAGTTTACTTAGCGCTGATATGGCTCGTGTGACCGACTAATTATTGTCGTGATAAGACACAGCACAGATGGTCAAACAGGAGTTTTTGTGTGCATAAGGAGTGCCGGTCAGGTATCGACCTGGTGGGATAACAGACAAAAAGAGCGGAAAGGTTGAAATGTTTCCGGGTACATGTAAGAAGTTATATGTAATCATTGACGAGACTATTTGAATGTCACGATTGCCATATATGGGAAAAGTGACATTTACATCATGTTCAAAATCATCCCATTGCGGAATATTTTGAAATCGCATCACCCCAAATTTTGTTTGAAACCATTGGCGCTTTCTTACCTTCGTTACAAGCAGATGCAGGAGTAGGACAGTGAATATAACCTGACGCTTCAGTCAGTCAAATTTATTGTGAGAGATCGCTTGCAAAGAAGACTACAACCAGACTTGCGAGAAGTTAGAATTCAGAAATTCCATTTTATCAGGCCGGACCTTTTATTGGAGAATCTTGACGAACTTACAAAAACAGTCCTGGAATTCTCTATCATTTTAATAAGGTAAGCCGCTGTCTGGGGAAACGGAAGGGAACACACGGAGTCAGAAAGGGAATTAAAGTTAAAATGAACGACCCCAAGTACACGTGAAATAAGGCATCTGCCAGTGCCTTTTATTCCTCTGAGCAAAAAAGTCTGTGAGCCAGGATTGGCGTAAGTTGTGATTTTATATTCTATATTTCATTAATAACATGTGAACTAATATATATATATATATATATATAATAATATATATATATATATATATATATATATATATATATATATATATATATATATATATATTATATATATATATATATATATATATATATATATATATATATATATATATATATATATATATATATATAACGTGTCGTTTTAGATTGTGACTTAATATTATATAACAGGATAGTTCCTGTGGCCAAGATGACGTCTAGGTAAATCTCTCAGACACCGCAACAAGCCAACATCACTCAGAATTATTTGAGTCACAATGGACGAAGTGGACGATATACATTTTTATTAAAGACTGCACGCAGCTCCACAAATAAATAGTTCATGCCAACAATATAATGGCAGATAATGCAGTAGACGAAATACCGTAGGCAGTCAGTCCATGTCAGGAAGGCTGTCCTTTAGTTCTCAATATTATTTATTATCTCTCCACACTCGACACTGATCAATTATATTTCTGGTCAATACAAATAACTAGATGACTAGATACATCTCACCAAAGATCTTGATGTACAAGGGGCTTGACATAAGTCTTGGGCCTGACCACGAAGGAGTCACAGGAGGAAGATGAAACTCGGCACATTTAAAGTTCATCATATTTGCACTGAATGTGTGAAGTACGCGTTTGTTTCTTTAATGGGTTTTCCCGCTACGGTGCACGACGCAATGTACCCTATTGACCGGATCTGCTGCTCCAAAGATTTGACGAAACAATGGAAAAGAAGGAGGCCAGAGCTGTGATAAAATTTCTGATGTTTCAGGGAAAAACACCTACAGACATAGACAGGGAGATGGAACCAGTGTTTCGTGATTCTTGTCCTTCATATACTTCGGTAAAAAACTGGTGTCAACAGTTTAAGTGCGGCCGCTCAAATGTTGCTGATCTGCCAAGATCTGGTAGACCAGCTTCAGAGTGCAACGATGAAAATGCAACAAGAGTGAAGAAAATCATTGACCAGGATCGAAAAATGACAATTGTGGAGATAGCAGTAGAGTAAAACTGAATGAAAGAACAGTTGATAGAATTTTACACAAAAGACTGAACATGAGAAAAGTGTGTGCACGCTGGGTTCCGCGACTGTTGACACGTGAACAGAAGCAAACGAGGGTAAATTGCTGTCAACAGTTGCTCAAAAAGTGTCAGTCAAAAAAGTATTTGGAGACCATGGTGACAGTAGATGAGACTTGGGTACACCATTATGACCCCGAATCCAAAATTGCCAGCATGCAATGGAAAACCCCGGGCTCCCCAACACCTGTCAAGCCGAGAGCGCAGAAATCTGCAGAAAAAGTGATGCTGAATGTTTTTTGGGACGCCAAAGGTGTCCTGTTGAAAGATTATCTGCCTCGTGGAAACACAGTTAATGGACAGTACTATTCAGATCTTCTCACCAAACTAAGAAAGGTTGTGACCAGGAAACGAGGGATAACGCGCACTCAAAATCTTCCTTTGCTTCAAGACAATGCGCCCTCTCACAAAGCACGGCTTGTGCAGCTAGTAGCCAACGATTTAAATATTGAAATTCTTCCACACCACCATATTCTCCAGATTTGATTCCATCAGACTTTTTTCTATTCCCAAATCTTAAAAAACAGCTAAAAGGAAATCATTTTGACAGCGATGAAGAAGTTATACAGGCATGTGAAGACTGGTTTAGTTTGAAAAATAGGGTGTTCTACTCCCAAGGTCTTTTCAAGGTCAAGCAGAGATGGCAGAAATGTGTCAATTCAGACGGTGACTATATTGAAAAGGAATAAACACTATACATGGGAGCCGCGCTAGCGTAGTGGTTACAACACCGCTCTGGCGACCGGGTGATTCAGGATCAAACCCGGGCGACGGCATTTGAGGATTTTTCGTCGACCGGGAATTGGACTGGATTAACTCGAGACCTGGCGAGGACATTTGAAGGAGTGTTGTCGACCAGGGATTGGCGGCTCCTGAGCCGACCCAGCTGCAATGGGTACCTCCGAAATCGGAGAGTATTTGCCTGAATGGCGAGGGACACCTGTCTCTGTACAAGTAAAAAGGGATACTCACGTAAAATCAATGTCAGGTTAGACATAGTAATAACCTGAGATTTCGCCTCGAGTATTAGCGGGCGTACGAAAAAAAAAAATAAAAATAAAAAAAAAAATAAAAAAAATAAAACTATACAAAATTTCAGCTCTCTGTGACATGTCCTTCATAGTCAGGCCCAAGACTTATGTCAAGCCCCTTGTATTAGTAATAACAGAACTCCTTTTTAAACACTTTAACAATCAGGAGCTCAAACACATTACGTCCACTCGCCATGACACACACTTGAATAATCCCCGCACTTCTCCCCTAGTTTTCCGTGAGCCAGTCAAGCATATCCGCTTAACGTCGCTCACCCGTCTTTATCAGTGACCCGTATAAAATAAACAAACAAAGAGCCCTGTTGAGCTACACCTATAATAGGCACAATCGTTATGAATTTTAATCATAACATTACCCCCCCCCCCCCCCCCGCTAAATAATGGAAACAAAGTTTTCCGTGGTGTGAGTATACCTACACCAGAGTGAAATATGGTAACATCAAATTTCACTATAAATAAGAACTAGTATAGCACCCAGGTTTCTGCCATAGGGTAGGCAATTAAACACTAAAAGTGTGGTCGATGGTTAATACCAAAGCCAAAGTCTCCTTTAGACAAAATCCTATTTAACTGCAATGTGAAGTCACCATAACTAATAGTACTCAACATATTAAAAAATGATGTTAGCAATACATGCACTCACATACCTCACACCATCACATAACACCTATCAGTCCAGTCCAGTATCAGTAGTCCCTTAATTATTTCATGATCAACATCAACAATGCAAAGCAATAAAGAATAAACAAATATGCACCACGTAAATAGATGAAATAAAGCAGGCAATCATATTAGTAAAGTGAATGAATGCAACATCTTACGCAAAAAAAATTAAAGACATGTTGTTGTAGTTTAATTCATCGTTGAGGTACAGTTCTGTAGATGGGACCCCAAAGAGCTGGCAAACTACATGTTGAATGGTTGTATACGTCTGGTATGTTGATATTTGGTATTGATGATATATATACATACGCCCACACAGGGCTACTGTAAACAAGTCATGAGGACATCACAGTAAATCACGAAGATGAAGTCAAGTAAGCGTTAAACGACTGTTGACGTTTCAACACTTTATTACAGGACGACAACAGGTTATGCCGACATCAATACATAGTCTTTTTGACAGGACTCAGTAACATCATAGGCATGATAACAGTTCAATGCAGCTGGCATCTATAAATCATTAGTAGCTTGCACATATCATAGTACTGTCATATCATTCTATCCTTCCTTGGTACAGCTACAGGAAAACTACCCCGCATAGGGAGCGGGTAGTCAAGTACAAAAGCTTAGTTCATCTTTCACCTGACCCCAGCAAGTCAGGTACTTCTCTGGTCAAATTACGCCGCAAAGTTAGCGGGCTTCTAGCATACAATGCTAATCTCTACTTTCTTTCAAATATCCTCTGACTAACCCAGTCAGGTACATTTTCTGACATAAGCAGGCCGCGCAAATATGGCGGGCTCCTAAAATACGATGACCTCCATGGTTTTCCTTTAGACAAACAAGGTCTGTCAGTCCTTGTTCCGTTGATACCGCCTGAATAGCGGGCTTTAACATGTGCAATGTTCTCTGGGCTTCCTCTAATCCAATAAATACAATGTCAGTATAATGAGCGAGCTCCAATACTAATATCTTCAGTGAACTCTTTCCCGCACAGGAGGAAAAGTTACTACAATGTCAATTGACAACAGAGAGAAAAAATGGTGTAAAGTTATTTTACCTTGCCAGCAATCCAACGAATAAACACCAAAACAACACTCGCCATCCTTGGCGCTAAGAATAACACATGGGGATAAATCTTAGTCATTCTTTTGTCACACAGAGGCTTTCTTTCCCCGAACGTCTTGCCAGATAGGAGACGCTGCGCGTCTTAACCCCTTGAAAATCTCAGCTCGGCTCCCTAACATACAGTCTTCTTCCCGCGCGCCAAATGCTCGCGCATGCGTCGTAAGACGCAAGTCCCCTGAGTTCAGCTCAGGTGGGCGATCTGAAACATTCCAGGAAAAGCTGACTACTCGAGCCATATATGGTCAGATTGCAAGACCTCGGTCCTAAAATTAGACCGCTTGGATAAAAGACAAGTGGGATAACAACTACTTCTGACTTAAACCAAAGTATATAGCGAGTAACTCCCCTTAGACCAAGAATCTGAGAATTACGTACCCGACTGCATTTAACAGTATACCACACCCCCCCCCCCCCGGGAAAAAAATGATACCATCATTTTTTTGAAAAAATTACATAGAATAGGACAAAGGAGGGTGGTAGAATTACAATATCTACAATCTGGTAATCAAATGCATAGCATAAATAAATATCATAACAATATAGAGGCGTACCTGGACATAGAAATAAATTATACACCCCAAAATTAATAATGAGCATGTACAACAGGCTCCTAACGCAAGAATGAAGCGCTAATGAAGGGCATCACTATATATATATTACGCCATAATGTCAGGCTAGATTGACGCCCAATGGAGCGTTGAGTGAGAACAGAAAAATATTATCTCACACTGTTAGAGAATATATTCTCTCAAAGTATTACCATTCTAAAAAAATGAGGTGCCAGACATGCACCTTAAAGTGCTGGCAACGTTACAATGCTAGCTCAAAATTACATACATGTAACTTTATATATCACATCAAAATACAATATCTCTATGTCTAGCAATGATAAATTACAAAACAGCGGTGTCATTACCTTCATGTACTGTTAACTAAGTAATGTACCGCACTATATAAACACATTATGTTGAAAAGGTTGCATCATATCAAAAATAATATCTTTTAATACAATGTTTCATACAATATTAACTACATGGAGATGGCATGTGAAGTCCAAGAACATAGTGTAAGAGGGCATCTCTACAGCATCGTCCGAAGGGTAAACATGGACATCAAAAATCTCGGAATGGCTGGTAAAATGTACAGACTCTCCATGAAATATCAATGATACCTAGAGAAAATACAAATGACACAATTGTATTTGATAACCGTAGTATCATCTAATATACAATATTTAATCATGCATTCTGTAGCGAAATCTGTGAGATAATCGCTTATTTCAGTAAGATTTTTGTCCTATGATAATAAATACACCCGCCCTCAGGTGTCTGACTATTTGCATCTTCAACGCCAGTAGAGCGCTGCCTTTGGTGCAGTGGAAATGCTCAAAAAATGACCCGCCGTAAAAATCTAACACGCTTTTAGTTTCGGTTTCAAAACGTACAATAAACATTTTAACATCTCGCCGATCTGCTGCACGAAACGGGGGAAAAGCTTATAATTAATGAATTGCCAGAACTGTGAGACCAAACTGGCGTTTGAATTAACGTAATATGTTAACTTTAACACTAACATTTGTAATAATTCGGACATTTCTCAGTAGTAAGAACGAGACGATTGTAATAACTAACGCCAACACTACCAAAGTTTTGAAAAACCCCTCTTCGCTCTGCTCGCGGTCTCTTTAATATATACACGCTGTGGGCAAAGCCAGCAGAGACAAACACACAGACAGTTTTCCATTTCCTCCTAGCGGTAAAATTCTGACGTCACTCAAACGAGTTGGTTATTTGAATAATGAAAGAAAATGATAGCGAACGAACGAACGAACGAACGAACTTTATTTTCGAAGGGTTGAGAATTGGGCGCGCAGGCCCGTCTAATATTCTGCCCTTTCACTCTCATTTATCTTGCATACTATATCCTTTTATTCCCACATATTACTTTAAGCATTAATTTAAAGGCATGCAACATTATAAAGTTAACATAATAGCATTCATTTACAGTATACAATCATAATAAAAAATGAGTAGCCTAGGTTTTTTTTTTTTTTAAATAAAGATAGTGACTAAAAAAAAAATAAAATAATAATAATAATAAATAAAATAATATAAACAAAACAATAAATAAATAAGTTATGTATACCGACTGATGCGTGATGCCATATGATGATGGATGGCATCCGCATGTCTGGTTTTGTGTAGTGTGTAGATGTGTTCAGTCAAAACAATGTTCATGCAACAATAACAGGGCAATCCACATAGGACGTCAGTAAACTCACGACGTATAAAGTCAATGAGTCTTGAAACAGCCGTTGACGTTTTTCTTCATTATTTATTGTGGACGCCACAGTGACAAAATGGTTACGCAAATGTGTAGGCACATCAAACAGTCATTATCACAGCAACATTCAATACAGCAATAGACGGTAGACAGCATTACAATGATGAGTCAGATGCATGTTATATTTCATAGTGCTGTAAATGTAGTCAGGTGGAAAACTCCATCCTTTTCTATAACAGCCAGGAGATAACCAGATGTATGAGATCAGTTCACTCTCCTTAATCTGACTTCAGCAAGACAGACACGTCTGCCGAAGTATAAATAATGTCCACAAAAATATCCTCTAGATAATAAAGGTTTTCCAAACCTAATTCATTTAACAAAGTAGCAAGTAATGGTCCTTGGTACATGCATCAACCGATGCAGTACAATGCAGCGACATGTGAGCTGGGAAAAAACATCTCGTGGCGACGACTTTCGGAGACAGGCTATGAATCGAAATCGCTCACGACCCAAAATCGATAGAGTTAATGAAAAAGTCAATTTACCTTGCTTTCATGAAATACACAGAAATATCACGCCTCCCGACATGTGGGAAAACACTAGAGGTATTATCTCGACTAAACGAAATATCCATAAGAGGACTACACATCCCTGACAGAACAAAAAAAAAGCGGAGATCCCCTCTTCAACGAGGCATCTCTTTCGCCATTCCAAATCGCTCACTCCCACTAGTGGTGGGCGGAAACCGATCGACCAAACAACAAGACAAGTCATGCGCAGTCCAGCGCAAAAATGACCACAGTTCAAAAGTTAACTGCATTCGATACTAACGCGAGAAGACAAATGCTTACCGAGAAAAGTGACTATAGATTTCAAGCAGTTGTTGCCCTTGCGTTATAAAACAGATATTGAAATAAAACGATGTTGCGAGAATTTATCACGCAACATATCACCACCTCCTCCCGATAAAAAAAAAATGTGGAACATATTTTTTTTTCAATATCAAAGAGCAAGCGATAAGCGGCTCAAAACGCACGAATTATGCGCTGATAATTAATTAAATTGCCAAACAATAGGCTAATTATAGAGTGTCTGGTGAGGATATACCTCAACAGAAAAAATAAATATGTCTCAAAAAATATTCACATCGGGGAGGTGTCACCAACACACATCACGTTAGCATGTAAACACAATATACGTATGCAAGTTACTATAATCATCATTAAACAGCATACTCTAATATTGTCTTTAAAAATGGATGTACAAATCTGATAGGAAAATTTAGATAGTACATTCTTTGACATGTAATGACATAAGTACATAGTAAAGTTAAACTACATGACGATCCAGGACATATGCTCTGGTATTCCGAGGGTAAGTACACAATCTAGAACTCGTAAGGTAAGTCCTCAGCTCAACAATGACATTCTGAGAAAGTACAAGCAATATAATGCTAATTAATAACTAATATGCTTCATAAGGTACAATACATTATTAATAATTGTGGCTGTTTAGTAAACTAACGGCCCTTATATTAACTACTCAGTCCTCCTCTATCATTTTAAAAAACGAACAGAAGAAGATGACAAAAAAGCACGATAGTGTGTACATATAAAGTAAGTACAGATGTGCTAATCTATTGTAGAAATATAGGTGTGTTATGACTCTGTAATATATAGAAATATAGGACAGAAGTATTAGTTGGAGTCATGTGGGCATCTAGACAAAATGTCAGCCATCACATTATCCGCACCACGGATAGCTCGTACCGTGAAGTGAAAAGGTTGAAGAGCTATAGCATATCGAGTGGATCTCGAACTCTTCAAATTCTTAGTCTGAATAGCTGTGAGAGCTTTCTGATCAGTCTCTAGAATGAAATGTGCGCCCAGGAGGAATCTTTGTAGCTTTAGAATTGACCAAACCATTGCTAACAACTCACGGTCTAAAACCGAGTAGTTCCTCTCTGCCGCATTTAGTTTTCTAGAAATGTACATAACAGGATGCAGAGTATTTGCATATTCTTGCATCAGTGCTGCTCCAATCCCAGTGGATGAAGCATCACTCCGAAGAACAAAAGTCCTATCAAGAGTAGGTAATCTTAAGATGGGAGGAGAAGAAAATATATTCTTGATTTGGTCTAGTGAAGATTGGCATTCTTCAGACCAACGGACCAGATTAGGCGAACCTTTCTTCAACAATGTTGAGAGAGGTGCCATGATCGAAGATAAATTTGGAAATAAATCTCCCATAAAATTGAATTAAACCTAAGAGACTCCTAACTTGTTTCTTCGTTTTAGGAACAGAGATGTTCAGTATTTTGGAAGTATTGTGGTCTTCTGTCTTCAAGAGACCATGACCAACACGATGACCCAGGAAAGAGATTTCACCAAAACCAACAAAAGCTTTAGAAGGTTTTGCTGTCAAATTATTCTCACGTAGAGTGGACAGTAAGTCATATAACCCTAAATAGTGATCTTCCCAGGTATCACTGAAGAGACAGATGTCATCTAAGTATGCGATGACATCCGAACGATGTGACAGAATTCGACGCATCATGCGAACGAAAGTGGCAGGGGCGTTCATGAGACCAAAAGGCATAACATTCCATTGAAATAGACCCCTAGGTGTAGAAAAAGCAGTAAGAGGTTTGGCATGCTCTGCTAAAGGCACTTGCCAATAACCTTTAGACAAATCAAGTTTAGTGAAGAATCTAGAATTAGAAAAGTCTAATCAGTAGATCTTCTAACAAAGGCATCGGTTCAGCGTCGAACTTTGTGACCTGATTCAATTTGCGATAATCAACGCAAATTCGTATGTTCTTATCCTTCTTCCGGACAATAACCATGGAAGAAGAATATGGTGAAGTCGATGGTTCAATTATATTTAATTGAATCATTTCATCCAATTCCTTTTCCACTTGCGACTGAAAGTGTATAGGAATAGGATACGGCCTAACCCTAATTGGATTATTGTCGGTAAGAAATTATGTCATGTTCTATGACATCCTGTGTGTCCAGGAATGTCAGTGAGAACATCCTGAAATGTTTGTAACATCGACGAGACTTGTCGATGTTCGTCACCAGAAAGATTAGGAGAAACAGAAACGTTTTTCCAAGATTCCGTAGAATGTAATGGAACCACTGGAAGGGGAAGGTTGACATCAGAGAAGGTAGCTTCCTCATCCTGAATGACAGACAGGGATGAATAATGACCGTGAGGTGCAGGAGCATCATCCGTTGCCTGGAAAATAGGCAGCAAATAGTCCGGACGTTCGTGAAATTCCGAAAGCATGTTTATGTGGAAAGTTTTATGCATTCCATCAATATCGACCACATAGTCAACATCGGAAATCCGAGAGACTATTGCATACGGACCTTTCCATGCAATAAGAAGTCTATTTTCCCTACTGGGGAGTAGGACGAATGCTTTGTCACCTGGACAAAGTTGTCGTAGACATCTATTCTTGTTAGCAAACTGCCTTGCCTTCTCTTTAGCAATTTCTGATGAAGCAGTTGCTAGCTTACATGCCTCAATGATCTTTTGTCTAAGAGCAATGACATACTCATATGAGGATTGAGTTTCATCGCTAATATCATCGGCAGTGATGAGATCGTGTAATAAAGACATAGGGCCGCGTGGACGCGCGCCAAAGACAAGTTCGAAGGGAGAAAATCCTGTGTGTTCATTAGGGACTTCTCTATAGGCAAAGAGAGCCGCGGGTAAAACCCTGTCCCAATCTTGAGGATGATCTTCAGTTATCTTACCAAGCAAAGTCTTGAGCGTTCTATTCAGACGCTCAACTAACCCATTAGACATAGGATGGTAGATACTACTGAGAGATCGTTCAATATGTAAGGTAGACATTACCTGTGACATAGTGTCAGATATGAGTTGAGTGCCATGGTCTGACAATATTTCTCTGGGGAACCCCAAGCGAGAAAATATCAACCAAAGAGCATCTGCGATATCTGTAGTAGATATGCTCTTAAGAGGAATAGCCTCTGGCCAACGTGTGCACATATCGACACATGTAAGGATAAACTGATGTCCTCTGGCCGACTTGACCTTAAAAGGCCAATAATATCTATGGCCATTTTCTGAAACGGCCGAATAGGAATGTCAGCAGCCTGGATAGGCGCAGCATGTCGTGGTCCTCTAGTTTTGACCTCCTGACATACCTTGCATGATCGGCAGTAAATACGAATGTCCTTATTGACAAAAGGCCAAAAGAAAGCCGCAAGGACTCTCGACTTCGTACGGGGCAAAACCCATATGTCCAGCACATTGCGAGTCATGAGCATGTTGTAATATTTGGACTCTCATGCTCTTGGGAACAAGAATTTGCGAATGTGCCGACGTAGTCGAATCTTGTACCATACGTACAAGTACGCCGTTTCTCATTGCAATCCAAGATTTTCTATTTGTATCCTGATTCGGATCACCTTTCTTCGCAAGAACGAAGAATTTTTTTAAAGAAGGATCTTCTTCTTGCAATTTTATGAAAGAGTCACGAGTAATTACTAAGTGACTATCTTGGCTATCAACTTCATTATCACTATTCAGTGAAGTTTCGGGTGTTTGTAGAGCTTGTGCTCTTGTAACTACTGCATTTGTAGCTTGCATGTTATTATCTTCCCAAGCAGCAATCTGCTGTGGGGTACACTCCCTAACTCCGTGAATACGACCAATAATAAGGTCCGCAATAGGATTAGGTAAGAGACAAGCATGCACATCTCCAGTAAAGAAAGGAGTGGCAATGCGAATTACAGCAGTAGGATATTTTTCTAGAGTGCCGCCAAATGTGACACATTTAATAACCCTTCCTGTAGCACAAGATGGATCTACAAGCGATTGTCTAACACCAATAGTGGCCACCAAATGATGCGTGATGCCATATGATGATGGATGGCATCCGCATGTCTGGTTTTGTGTAGTGTGTAGATGTGTTCAGTCAAAACAATGTTCATGCAACAATAACAGGGCAATCCACATAGGACGTCAGTAAACTCACGACGTATAAAGTCAATGAGTCTTGAAACAGCCGTTGACGTTTTTCTTCATTATTTATTGTGGACGCCACAGTGACAAAATGGTTACGCAAATGTGTAGGCACATCAAACAGTCATTATCACAGCAACATTCAATACAGCAATAGACGGTAGACAGCATTACAATGATGAGTCAGATGCATGTTATATTTCATAGTGCTGTAAATGTAGTCAGGTGGAAAACTCCATCCTTTTCTATAACAGCCAGGAGATAACCAGATGTATGAGATCAGTTCACTCTCCTTAATCTGACTTCAGCAAGACAGACACGTCTGCCGAAGTATAAATAATGTCCACAAAAATATCCTCTAGATAATAAAGGTTTTCCAAACCTAATTCATTTAACAAAGTAGCAAGTAATGGTCCTTGGTACATGCATCAACCGATGCAGTACAATGCAGCGACATGTGAGCTGGGAAAAAAACATCTCGTGGCGACGACTTTCGGAGACAGGCTATGAATCGAAATCGCTCACGACCCAAAATCGATAGAGTTAATGAAAAAGTCAATTTACCTTGCTTTCATGAAATACACAGAAATATCACGCCTCCCGACATGTGGGAAAACACTAGAGGTATTATCTCGACTAAACGAAATATCCATAAGAGGACTACACATCCCTGACAGAACAAAAAAAAGCGGAGATCCCCTCTTCAACGAGGCATCTCTTTCGCCATTCCAAATCGCTCACTCCCACTAGTGGTGGGCGGAAACCGATCGACCAAACAACAAGACAAGTCATGCGCAGTCCAGCGCAAAAATGACCACAGCTCAAAAGTTAACTGCATTCGATACTAACGCGAGAAGACAAATGCTTACCGAGAAAAGTGACTATAGATTTCAAGCAGTTGTTGCCCTTGCGTTATAAAACAGATATTGAAATAAAACGATGTTGCGAGAATTTATCACGCAACACCGACACTCACTTATGCGGTCAAAACGTCTAATCTGTAGTATTTTTGAATGTGTCATCAATCCTCAATACAAGAATTACAAAAACACATTCTCGCTTACATCCATACATTCTTGGCGGAA
The DNA here is from genome assembly GCA_024509875.1 of Oreohelix idahoensis. NCBI lineage: Eukaryota > Metazoa > Mollusca > Gastropoda > Stylommatophora > Oreohelicidae > Oreohelix > Oreohelix idahoensis. The sequence goes on from JAMPIV010005507.1 coordinate 210,551, forward strand.
ATTGAAATAATAATAATAACACTTTCTTGCGCACTTCTGTAACAGAAAAAGTCTTTCAGCAGTTTAAAAAAAAAATAAAAAAAAAATTATATCTGCATGTACATCACCCATTTAAGCAAACGGAAACATTCACATCTCTAAAGTACAGTGGTATGCGGGTACATTCTCACATACATTACATTATATAATAGTATTAAATGGATATAAAACAAATTATTCCCATTAAAAACGAGCGGAAGAGGAAAAGAAATGTTGACCTATGGATGAGATGTTGACAGGCAAATGATGTTTCTATGGGGGTAGATAATCAGTGTTTAGGAAGTGTTTGAAAAGTGCTTTGTTAAATGAATATTGTGTAGGTAGGCTTTTTAGGTGGTGTGGAAGGCTGTTCCATAAGTAGGCTCCAGAGTAGGCTAGACTCGACAGGGGGAGAAGATGGCCGACTTGTGTAAAAGTTATATTTGACGATTGACAGTGACAAAACTGAAAATCTAAACGATAAGGAAACTGACCATAAAAATCATATAGTAGGATAGCTTAGTGTCCCCTGAGCAAAAATATGTTTTAAAAATATGGTAGTCCAAGTATTAGCCAAGTTATTGAGATAATACTATATGTCTAAGAACGCTTGGACGGACAGACGGTTGTTCTTGCTCGTTACACATAACGTTATTGGGGACGCAAGTTTAAAAAAGAGGCATGGTAGTAATTCAAATCCTATTGGTTGGTATAGGAGTATAGGAGTAAAAGGGGGAAATAGGAAAGTGTTAACTAAAACTAAACATCACCTATCTTCTACGACAGATCTAAAGTAGTCAGACAGTCTAAACACACATACATATTACATATATTTCTATCTACTCACGGGCACGCCCATACACGTGACGACAGGTAAACACACAGACGTGGGAAAACTATAACAATGATATACAGATAATTGGGATCGAGCTGACCAACGCACTGATTTTTTTGTTCAAGAGAGATATTTTAATTATCATATCAAAATTTCTCACAACACCAAAAATTACATCAAGGAAAACATATACAAATAGTCATAAAATTTAAGAAAATGCTTCAAGGATGATAGCCCATTAGAATCTTACTCTAGGTTTAGCCCACAGCCCCGTTAAGAGAACAGATGATGGCCCAAAGAGTTATAGATACGTAGGGTTGAGGCTAAGAGTTTTTCTTCTTTTCTCGTAAATGTATGCACAGAGTTGAATAATCTGATTTAGCCTAAGAAGTAAAGAAACTCTAGCAAATAGTAACAAATTCTGCAGGTTAAACAAAAAGAATTAAGACAGTAAATGGGTGCCAATATACAACTGTAAAATAACACTCTGATCTGCGTACACTCATTCATTCAGCCATGGCCATGGGTACACAGTTATACTCACAACTTTGCTCGCTGCCTCTGGGAACATAATAATTCTAGGACCTTCACACAGACCCGAAAATGCAGTCCTTGACCAAGAAATCCCCAGTTCCAAAAGAAGTACTAAACTCTCAGGGAACGATTCCTTGGGTGTTCTAATTTTTTTCGAAATGTCTGATTAAGTCACATAAAATATTGTCCAGGCACAAAAGTTAGCAGAGCACAATGTCATTTAGCTTTGGTTTCTAGAATTTAAGGAATGTCAGATCGGTGTCTACTTTCAGGAAGTTACTATATTTGGTCACCACAGTACTAGTCAAAACTCTGTCGGAATGTTTCTGATCTTTGCTTGCCACAACGGGCTGAATTGTACTGAAGAGTTATTCTGGCGCGAAGGCCTCTTACTTCATTTAACTGTTACAGTTCAGGTAATGAAAGTGATTTGTTTCTTCCCCAATAATGTTCACGTACTAGAACGCTGGCAAAGTTGGGTACCACCGTTTCACTATATAAAAGAAAGAACACATATCAAATAGTTTTACAATATGTACCCACTATAACTTACATTATTAAACCGCAAGCGTACTGCTTGACTTATCATTTAAATTTTCCGGTGAAATAAGTTATAAAATCAATCATCATGAATTCAGGAATATCTGCGTATTCCGTCACTATTCACTGATGTCGCATCTAGCATTTATAAGTTTGATATAAAATATTCTCGACTGAGTATTTAGCAGTTAAATTAACTTCATTATAGCTACATTATTGTTTAGTAAGCTAAGATATAATTTATTATGTATTTCCACTGTAACTCGTCGACTTAGAGAATATAACAAACTATATAGACTAAGCACTCTGTTCAAAAGAACTAGTTAAAATGAAATGCGCGATTTAACGCTTTAACCACTTTCCAAAATACTAGATATCTATATGATATTTACCTCAAACACAGCACTACAGGATATCGCACACTTAAGAATTTTACGCTTATATTTATGGAAGTCTAGAAGTTCGACAAATTGTCGCAACAAACTAAGAAACTTCGCTTATACAGCTCTACTCTTCGCGAACCACCTGTCTACTGCGAATTATTGAGACAAGAATGAAAATAAAGTTTCAAACTAGGTTTAATATCTATGAAACGGACAAAGAATCCCACTGTTTCGAAACCACGAAACAGCCCCGTCTCTCCCCTTCTCTAACACCCTACGTCAGCTTCCCTCATGTCGTAACAGCCATCAGTGCGATTACGCACCTGCGTTAACAAACTGACCGGGAAAAGCGCGTGTCAGTTGCAAATCTCAGACAACCGTCTGAAACTGCGACTATAAGGTGTAAATATTCGCTCCTGCTTAGCGTTCAGCCCGGAAAACCCGCGCGTGACAGGTGCAAATGTAGACAAAAAGTCTGCTCTATGTCCAGCGAAACGAATTTCTCGCACATTCACGTCTTACCTGCGCGACTGACATCTGATGCAATAAGGTTACTAGTCAGTATGAGAAAGAAAAAACGATGATGGGAAAGAAATATATTTTTCGCAACGAGTGATGCGAAAAAATACAGGAAAAACAAGTACGGAAAGATAATAAAATAAAAGGATGCGGGTGAGAGAATAGGAAGAAGATGTAGGCAATTTAATGATCAAAACCCACGTGACAAGGCATAGTGGTCTCGTGGCCATTTGACTAGAAAATTTTATACAAACAACTACGTTGAGAGCAGATGTGATAATTGTAAAATTAACTACTAAATTCACTATCTGGACGGGGCAGAGCAAAACTGAGGCCATATTCTTTGCCAGTCAACGTTATTTGTGACATATTTCTTTGAATTAGTGGTAAGAATGCTTTATGTATTTACATGCTTGATTAAAACTGCAAAAGTTAGATACTGCTGTGGAAAAGTGAAGGACATGCCTGGAGCAAACATTATTGAGTCCTCACATTGAACTGTATTTGACTGTTGCATATTATTATGATTTTATATTAATAATTTTGTATTGGAAGATGTTAGTAAGCCTCAGTGTTCTATGAACACTCTTCAACATGCCTAGAGCGTTTATAATTTAGAAAAGAAAAGAAAAATCATATAAAAGGAGATGTGGTTACTCCACATTAATGTATTGAAGCAAACTATGTAAAAGTACAGTGGCGTATCTGCCATAGGGACCTGAGGTGTGGTCACAGAAAGGTGTGAGTCATATAATTAGGGGCTGATGCACATGAATGCACACGAGGCTGACCCCATACCGTCATGTATACATAGGGATAAGAAGTTGTGAACAGATATGAAACGGCCAGGGTGTCTTTTTATTACAGGGTTTTTATTTCCTGTTACCATCCGGTGACAGGAAACCTGATGAGTGAGTGAGAAGAGAAAAGTCGCCATTATAAAGTTTATGCTGTCATCAGATAGCCTGAAGGAGCTTGTGTGTGTGTGCTGATCTATACTGACTTATGATCGTCATACCAAGAATCCCAGGTGACACGTTATCAGCTGGGACATCTGACACTTCATCCAAATAAACTGGTTCTTATCAAAAATGAACTGAATTATATGGGGCATGATTAAAACAACAGCTCCTCATAACCAATGACTTTCACTAGCAACTATTAAAGTTTTTAGTCTGTGAATACACCTACAGGAACTCTATATAATAACATTATATTCCTAGGACCAAGAGTCCATACTTTTAGTTAAAGCATTATATGTAAATATATTTCCTCATTTTCAAAGACCTGTCCAAAAGAGATGGCGGGACAGGCAGATTAAATTGTACAAAGAAAAAACATTCAAATTTTAAAGAAAACTTTAACCACAGTCTTATTCATTTTCTTATAGTGAGTTAAAGTGTATTGTGTTGATGTTCCATCATTTCCATTTCACCCCTAGACACTAGAGACATCATACACCAGCTACTAGAATCAAAATACGGACTGTGTGAGATTTAGGGAGGTAGCGTTAGGTTCACTGATAATATATATCATTATCATTATCATTCTTTTAGAGTCAGGGACCTACATGTGCTTGACCTCACACAGTTAACACAGACACAACTATCTTTCTTGTTAGGTATAACATCTTAACCTCCCCAGCAAATTACACTTGCTACACATTCCTGATATAAAATGTGGCCATGCAAACTTTTGACCCATATATTGTGATAACTAAACCTTCCTCCGTTATACCAGAGACGGTAACAGAGAAAGAAAATCAACCGTTTTACAATCACAAATTCAAACAATGTGAAGCACATGTGCTAATATAATGTTATTGTACGAGACTGACATAAGTATATAATAAACCTAGGCACCTATAAGGAGATCTATGACATAAGAGTTAGGTAGAATCATGTGGTGCTATAGTTTCGTCCGTCGCCTGAAAAATAGGCTGTAGGTAGTCTGGACGTTCAAGAAACTCTGTAAGCATGTTTATATGAAAGGTTTTATGCTTTCCGTCTATATCGACAACAAAGTCGACATCAGCAATTTTAGAAACAATCATATAAGGACCTTTCCATGCAATGAGAAGTCTATTTTCCCTACAAGGGAGCAATACAAATGCTTTGTCGCCAGGACAAAGTTGACGTAAGCATCTATTTTTATTTGCAAATTGCCTTGCCTTCTCTTTAGCAAATTCCGATGCAGAAGTTGCTAATCTGCATGATTCAATAATTTTCTGCCTGAGAGCAATGACATATTCATAGGAAGATTGTGTGTCATCACTGATATCCTCAGCAGTTATAAGATTGTGAAGCAAAGACATGGGACCGCGCGGTCGCGCGCCAAAGACAAGCTCAAATGGAGAAAACCCCGTATGTTCATTAGGGACTTCTCGATATGCAAAGAGAGCCGCGGGTAAAACCCTGTCCCAATCCTGAGAATGATCCTCAGTTATCTCCCCAAGTAAATTCTTGAGCGTTCTATTCAGACGTTCGACTAACCCATTAGACATTGGATGATAGATACTACTCAGAGACCTTTCAATATGAAGAGTAGACATCACCTGCGACATAGTGTCTGATATTAATTGTGTGCCATGGTCTGACTAGATTTCTTTGGGAAATCCCAGACGAGAAAATATCAGCCAAAGAGCGTCTGCAATATCGGCAGTAGAAATGCTCTTAAGAGGTATAGCCTCTGGCCAACGTGTACACATGTCAACGCATGTTAGAATAAATTGATGTCCTCTGGCCGACTTGATTTTAAAAGGGCCAATAATATCTATTGCCATCTTTTGAAACGGATGAATAGGAATGTCCGCAGCCTGGATAAGTGCTGCATGGCATGGACCTCTCGACTTGACCTCTTGACATACTTTGCATGAGCGACAATAAACACGTATATCTCTATTTACGAATGGCCAAAAGAAGGCCGCAAGAACTCTCGACTTAGTATGAGAAAATCCCATATGTCCAGCACATTGAGAGTCGTGGGCATGTTGTAGAATTTGAACTCTCATACTTTTAGGTACAAGAATTTGCGAATGCATAGACGTATTCGAATCTTGTACCATACGCACTAGTACACCATTCTTCATAGTGACCCAAGATTTGCGATTAGCGTTCCGATTTGGATCACCATTTTTGACAAGAAGGAAGAATTGTTTTAAAGATGTGTCATCTTGTTGAAGTTTTATAAAAGAGTCACGCGAAATAACCGAGTGATCAACTTGATTAAGCACTTCATTACTTTCGGTCGATGAAGTTTGAGGCATATTATGAGCTTGCGCTCTTGTGATAACTGCATTAGCAATTTGAATATTTTGTTCTTCCCAAGAAGCAATCTGCTGCGGGGTACACTCTTTAACACCGTGTATACGCCCGATGATAAGATCCGCAATAGGATTCGGTAGCAAAAAGGAAGAGCGGGTAGAGGATGACCACAACTCAAGGTAGATACAGTAGTAGGTTCAAACAAAGTAGTGCACTGTGGGCATTGAGATGCTCTCACAAAATCGAAAGCAGAGCAAGTGATAGCACTAGAAGTACCTTTATTCTTGTTCGATTCATTACTAACTTCTTGTGACTCTTGTTGAGCACAGTTAGCATGATGACATGATCTATTATTGTTGTGTTGCCATCTACCTCGATTATTATTTCCTCTGGAATTATTATTATTTGACTTACTGAAACTCTTGTTTTGGTTTGAACCGCAGTTTCCACAGTGCGATTGTCATTTTCCCATTGATGAGAATATCTATTAGATTGGTTTTGTTGTCTCCGTGAGAAATTATGATAGTTTGGATAGTTTTTATAGTGGCTATCCCTGCGAAAGTTTCCAAAATTGCTGGAACCAAAATTACGAGGGCTATCAGATCGCCTCCAGTTCTTTGAAGAAGATCCATTATAGGATGTATCGCCTTGATCCTGTCCGAAATTACGATTACTCTTCCTATCAAAGTTGCGTTGAGCACCTCGAAATTTACGGCTAAAATTAGGACCATATGGTGCCGCAGAAGCCACGGGCAAACCTTCTTTAACATTAGACTTGCTAACATTTACCTCAGGGTGTGCAGTGACATATTGGCAACAATATTGTTCCATCTCTTTTATGTTCTTAGTCTTACGATCATGTAAAAAGGCAAGAAAAGACCCATTGACAGATGACATGACTTTGCCACGAAGTAATAAGTCCATAAGGGCTTCATATGTGTGTTCAGTCTTAGACAGCTCAATCCATCTTGAGAACGTAAGACGTATCTTTGAAATAAATTCTGAGAATTCCACCCCAGTTTCTGGTAACATAGTCTTAAAGCGAAGACGATAACTGTCTTCATTAAGTTGATATTTCTTTAATAAGGCTGCTCTGACGACGTCATAATTATTCTTGTCAAGTTCATCTACCATACTTATAACATTCAAAGATTCAACTTTAAGTATATTTGACAATTGTCCAACATATTGTGACTTATCTACTTTATGAGATTCGCATGAACGTTCAAATCTATCTAGATAGAACGATATATCGTCATTTGCAGAGTTGAAAGCAGGTAGTTTGACCTTATAAGAAACAGCATTTGTCTTACTAGAAGTTGTCTGATTATTTGCATCATTTTGTGCATTACCCATATTCAACAACTTTAACTTCTCCAGCTCTAAAGCTAAGATTCTTTCTTCGTGTTCCATTTTCTGTTTCTCTTTTCTTTCTTCAGCCTCCATTTGCATTTGCATTTTTTTTATTTTCAGCCTTCTGTGCCTTGGCATATTGAGCAAGTGCAAATTCTTCTAGTTTCTCATCCGTTTTACCTAGGGCTTTCCCTTGCTCAATAAAGTAATCCAATGTAGACATTATGTCTAATAATTTGCTATCAGTATCTCTGAAATAATAACCACCTTTATCCCAACCTCAGTGGGAGACAAGTCTCTGACACAGACCTTGTATAATTACCTCAATTATGATAACAATGAATAACATAAACAAAGAACAAGCATCAAGGACAAACGAAAACGTTCGCAGAAGTCAACTAAACTATAAGGCTTAACTAAAGAAAATGTTACAAAAAATTGCAAATATAACAGCAAAAAAACAAAAACAAAACAAATGACAGCAACAATGTATAAACGAAAAGGTGTATAGAACTAAACGAAAGGAAAGGGAGGGAGACAAATACAAACAAATCAGAACAAAACTAAAGAATGGAGAAAAATAGAAGAAAACGACACTAACACATCTCGTCACAACTAAGAAAAAAAAATAAAAATTAGCAACAAAAGTCGCTTGCAATTTCCACTGTGGGAAATTTGCAACAGTTCCTAAAGAATGCTGTTGTAGGCCCTCTGTAACGTGGGATACCCTACAACAGACACCGCCCAACCGAAACCCGCTGAAATGAACACTTATATAACATGTAAACAAAAAACATGTAATATGTAAACAAAGAATATGTAAACAAAGATTGTGCAAAGAGGAAGGCTCAATTCAGTCACAAGATAAAGGCACAGTTCACAAACATAAACAGGCCACTTATCTTTAGATGACAATCCTATCCTCAATAGCAACAATATCGCAGTACACCAATAGGCATCCAAGGAGCAGAGGATGCACCGCTGAAGGGTACAGAACTCTGAAACATAGGGTACAGATGTTCTTCAGCTCTGCTACTTGCTAAGATGAGCAATGGTGACTTACAACAGACCAGCAACTGGAAGACAGGAACACAGCAACAACGATGGTATCGGCACTTGACCTTCTGATATCGACTTGACTTGAACAGCTGTGTACACCGTTCTACATTGTCAACAAATGCAGAATACTGGCGGCGACATCAGAGTCCAGTAGCAAATGGAGTCGGAAACACTGCAATTCACCGTGTACTCTGTAGGATCAGGAAATGTCAACAACGTTCCGGGCTGCGCCGGGTACTTTCAGTTTACAGCCGAACTTGACATATCCTCGTCGATAGTTCCATCAAGCTGACACACCATAATGTTGGCTGAAGTTATGTTATGGTGTAGTTTGCTGTGACATAGATATCATGAAGAACGTAACAACAACAGTTCACTGGATCTTGACATCCGAATGTTGAATGGGTTACAGACCCCGTAAGTGCTGGTTACCAGACAAAACCAGCTGGCCACCAAAAATGTTGTAGTTTAATTCATGTTTAGATTTTCTTGATGACGCCAAAGAGTGGTTTACTACAAATGGTATGTTGTATACGTCTGGTATGTTGATATTTGGTATTGATGATATATATATATATATATACGCCCACACAGGGCTACTATGGACAAGTCATGAGGACATCACAGTAACTCACGATGATGGAGTCAAGGAAGCGTTAAACGACTGTTGACGTTTCAACACTTTATTACAGGACGACAACAGGTTACGCCGACATCAATACATAGTCATGTTGACAAGACTCAATAACATCATAGGCATGATAACAGTTCAATGCAGCTGGCATCTATAAATCATTAGTAGCTTGTACATATCATAGTACTGGCATATCATTCTATCCTTCCTTGGTACAGCTACAGGAAAACTACCCCGCATAGGGAGCGGGTAGTCAAGTACATAAGCTTAGTTCATCTTTCACCTGACCCCAGCAAGTCAGGTACTTCTCTGGTCAAATTACGCCGCAAAGTTAGCGGGCTTCTAGCATACAATGCTAATCTCTACTTTCTTTTAAATATCCTCTGACTAACCCAGTCAGGTACATTTTCTGGCATAAGCAGGCCGCGCAAATATGGCGGGCTCCTAAAATACGATGACCTCCGTGGCTTTCCTTTAGACAAACAAGGTATGTTAGTCCTTGTTCCGTTGATACCGCATGAATAGCGGGCTTTAACATGTGCAATGTTCTCTGGGTTTCCTCTAACCCAATAAATACAATGTCAGTATAATGAGCGAGCTCCAATACTAATATCTTCAGTGAACTCTTTCCCGCACAGGAATAAAAGTCACTACAATGTCAATTGACAACAGAGAGAAAAAATGGTGTAAAGTTATTTTACCTTGCCAGCAATCCAACGAGTAAACACCAAAACAACACTCGCCATCCTTGGCGCTTAGAATAACACATGGGGATAAATCTTAGACATTCTTTTGTCACACAGAGGCTTTCTTTCCCCGAACGCCTTGCCAGATAGTAGACGCTGCGCGTCTTAACCCCTTGAAAATCTCAGTTCGACTTCCTAACATACAGTCTTCTTCCCGCGCGCCAAATTCTCGCGCATGCGTCGTAAGACGCAAGTCCCCTGAGTTAAGCTCAGGTGGGCGATCTGAAACATTCTAGGAAAAGCTGACTACTCGAGCCATATATGGTCAGATTGCAAGACCTCGGTCCTAAAATTAGACCGCTTGGATAAAAGACAAGTGGGATAACAACTACTTCTGACTTAAACCAAAGTATATAGCGAGTAACTCCCCTTAGACCAAGAATCTGAGAATTACGTCTTAAGTACTTGTCAGAAAATGTGTGTTGTGGTGCCAATTAAAAAAAAAAAAATTAATCTTGCACCTAACGAAGTTGTGTGTCCAATCAGGTAATAATAAACTAATGTATGGTACAAATTGATAATAGTATTGAAAACCCTAGAAAATTTTACTAGTAAAGGATTAATAGTAAAGGATGTGTCAAAGACCGAATCCTATCTCAGAGGCGTCGACTCTAAGGATAAAAGGAAATCGAGCATCAGGCAATCGTAAAATTGGTGATTTTGAAAAATAACATTTAAGTACATTTAATGCTACATCACAAGAATGTAACCAAACAATCTTATTTGGAGAGTTCTTTCTTAATAACGAAGACAGAACTGAAGTAATTTCTGAAACATTAGGCAAAAATTTTCTATAGAATCCTACAAGACTCAAAAGACTTTGAACCTGTTTTTTTTTTTTTTTTTGGTCTTAGGAATTTCTAGATTCAAGGTCCTGGATATAGTGGAATCTTACAGGCTTAAGAAACCCGCCTCCTATTTTATGTCCAAGAAAATAAATTTCTGTGAATCCTATTTTAGTTTTCGAAGGTCTAGCCGTAAGGTGATTGATGGAAACGAGGAGTAGTTAACAAAGACTGAATTCCAAGAGTATGTTCATCCCAAGATTGACGAAAAAGACAAATATCATCAATATAGGTAATTATGTTATCACGATTTGAGAAAATTTTTCGCATCATACGAACAAACGTTGCCGAAGTAATATCGAAACCATAAAATTAAATTGGAACAACCCCAAAGGTGTAGCGAAAGCAGTATAAGGTTTTGCTCTGTCTGACAAGGGGACTTGCCAATAACCTTTTGACAAATCAAATTTACTGAAAAAGATAGCCATAGATAGTCTATCCACTAGAGAATCTAATAAAGTCAGAGGTTCAGCATAGAAATAGCATTTAAATAGTCAAAGTATAGTCTCAAGCTGTTTGCATTCTACATAACAATGACCTTTAAAATGTATAACATTATTAGCCTCATCATAAGTATCAATGGGAAACAAGATCTCCTGTACATGATTAGTGGACAGAAAACATTTACGTCCCTGTATAAGAACAAGTATGAAGTTATTATGTTCTGTAATTTTTATCACCCGACTTGTAGCACCTGAAGAAAGAAACACTATTATTAAAACTGCCACAATACCCAATGTAGTGGCCAGTACATACCATATGAAATCATGGTATGTCAGCATCTGAAAGAAAAAGGCTGAAGTAATATTAATATCCATGAAGTTCCTAAAGGAAAAGGAAAAATCATATAGTAAAAAGACAATGGAAAAAAGGAAAACAAACAGCCAAATATACAGTTTTGACTGAAAAGTATACGACCAAATTAAACTTGACATCCGAATAACCTCAACATCAACAATGCCAGGTATCACATCATCAATGATGGATGTGGTTAGTTCCATAACATCAGCAACCAATGATTCACTCGAGTCAAAATAGACATCTGATGATTCCTCAATAGTTTGGAAATCAACAAGGGACTCCTCAATGATGGGAGGAAGAAATTTTGTATTATTACCATTACCATCACTCAAAACTGTATCACTCTTGAGTCCGATCATGTGATCGTGCATGCATCTGCCTAAAAGCCTGTGCTCTGGTAGTATCAACCCTAGCAGTATATCCATGTTGTTGTTCCCATTTCAAAATATCATCATTAGTACAATCATGAAGCCCAGGGATATTCCCTATAATTATCCCAGCGACTGGTCTTGATAACAGACATACTAGAGTCCTGCCTGTAAAATACGGGGTATCTAAAAATACTTCTGCAGTCGGATAATATTCCACTGTGCCACCAAAAGTAATGCACTGGACTTCACCTGTGTAATCAGCAGGGTACTGATTTTATTTTGTGCTTTCATTTGTCACACTTTTTTTTTCTTTCTGCTATGCGTAGCAGATATTATGTATTTTCCTTCTCAACATTTCTCAGGGATAAGTAGACATGTCTTGTTGTTATCCATTTCTTCCTGCGTTGCAGGGAGTGGCAGCAACCTAACCATGTTGGATATCGTGGGCGCAGCGATATCAGTATATAGATTATCACGTAAATCGCCTCAGCGCAGTGCTTAATCACTGATAAGACACGCGTACGCTCATCACCAAAGCTTGGAATACGGGGAGACAACTGATGAAAAGACACAGATAAGAGATTACTTTCTGATAAAAGTACTTATTGTTACATTGGGAACACGTTTTCACATGAGTTTGTCGACGTGTTTGTAAGCTGGTACAGAGGGCAACTGGATGTTTGCCGCCAATTTTCAGAAAGGTAATGTTAGAAATTTTGCACTAGATGAGACATGCACAAGATTCAAATCAGATTGGTTGATCCTGTGAGGCGCGCATAACAAACGCGTGGGAAGGCAGTGAATATAATCTGACAATATTCTCAAGCTATTTCACTTGAGAAATCGCTTGCCAAGATACCTGACCTTGCTATACTGAAGAATTAGAATTCAGAATTCCTTCTTAATATATCAGACACCTTTAATTGGAGAATAATTTTGGACGGACTTTCATAGCTCAGGAAATCTCTTTCATATTAAATAAGGAAACCGGTACTGAGGAAACTGAAGGACCACATCCGAAGTCAGAGAGGGACCGTATTAAATTAACGACACACCAGACGCGTGTAAGAGGCCGATTGAAGTCTCTTTTATTCATATGAGCAAAAAGTTTGTGAGCCAGGATTGGCTTTTTGGTGGTACCAGCAGAAAGTACTATCTCTGGAACAAAAAGGGAACAGTGGCCTAAGCTTTAAGACGAAGGACCCACATTTCTTGACATTTCTGGGAAACCAGCTACACCCGACAACCTTGACCAGGGACGAGCGTGAACAGTGTGAAAAGAACCAACCCATAAGAAGGAGCAGAACCGTCATTGGCAGCTAAGTTCAAATCTATGCTGTCACTTGAACTTCTTGAACATTTCACAATCCATAACGACTGTGATATGATTGTCTTGAGCCATAACTTTTCAAATTATTTTCCAACTGTTAACACTTAATTGATTATTGAATTTTGTTATTTGTAATTATACAAATTTAACTTCGATTTAATCATTTTAAAGTTACGGCATGTTTGTTTCAGTCAACTTACTACACACACTCTAAACAGAGCTATACTAGAATTCCACTGAGCAAATCAGGGGTGGGGGCTTAAACGAGCTGAAATTAATAAGTGCTTAAATCCTTCACAAAAGCTTCGGCAGAATTACAAAGTTAACATACTCAGCCAAAGCAGTATTGTTCTCGCTTATTCTGAATATCTTGTGAAGACTCCCTGGAGATAGAAGCGTTTTGTTTCTTCTATTTACATCTCTGCCAAGAGCAATCTTGTGCGAAGGTAGACACCTTTGAAGCCCATATTAGATACTTGAGTTTTGGCCACTGTTGGACCACTACTGCAAAGCAGGGGAGGCAATACCTTCACAAAGCTACAGGTTTAATTCCATTGTGGCAGGGAATTGAGTGAATGACTAGCATAAAAGAAAGAGCAGGCGTTGCCCGTTTGTACTCTAAGTGAGCCGACACACACATTCGGCCATTAGCATAGTAAGCTAGCGGGCTAAGGACAGTTCAACGTCCTGGCCTTGGAAACAATCACTGCAGTTATTGTTTGCAAGTTTACTAATTTCATTGTAGGAAGAGTTGACAGATTTATTTGATAACACAGGATTGTCCTGGGTTGAGTTAGTCTGATAACAAAAGAGTACAAACTGAATTAGTATCACGGAAGAAAGCGAAGTGGTGTTGGACAACGAGCGATTAACGAGTAACTAAACTTTTCCCACGTATAATCTTTCGGAACTATAACCTTAGGATTGGAAATGATATGTTTACGACTTTAAGAACGAGCGAAAAGCACGTTTTGGTCTAGAGAAACCGATGGATGCTTATTTACCAGGACGCTGAGACAGGGGTAGAATCCAATTAGTGAATCACTTTTGGTTTTTATTTTTGGAGGCCAAAAGTAAGGCTGATTGACCCAGATGAGCAAAGTGAAAGGGCGATTTTATACACTAGAAAGACTAACTTGGGAAGACAGGAAGTTGTGAGGGCATTCAAGACGAAAATGTAAAAAGGGGCAGGCGTGTCCACTAAAACAGTTTAACCGCTGTTGTGCGAATCTGAGATAGGAACTTAGTTGATATTTTTATGAGTGACAGAAGAAACAGAAGTAGCAGTTTAAATCTCTCTATATATAAAGAATATTAGAAGAAACAGTGGTTCCCAAGATGTGGATTATAAAGAAATGAGATAATTATTGTCACTCTGCTGATGCAGATCTATTATTATTTGAAGAGATGATACATGTGATGGATTGTGAAATGGATTATGGAGATATACTCGTCGATCACATAGAGTACGTTTTCACTCTGCGGATGCAGATAGTAGATATCTTGTGATGTGGATGGCAGAATTACTATGTGCTGATACACAGTACTTAATGAGTGATGACGATTGCAGATAAGTAATATGACAAGAAGATGTTGAGAAACACTGTGGTATTTAATTTCGCATAGAAAGGAACAGTGACGTTTGTAACAGATTAATTTGAAGGGATTCTCAAGATTTTCACCTTGATATATGAATTTTAGACAGTCATTTCTTAAATAATTCACTGATTCAAACTGTGCACAGGAAGTAAAGGTACGTATGAAATACCGCAGCAATGAACTGGGATCTAAATTTATATCTCCTGCGATGGGCAGGTCTAACATTCCAACCAGATAACCCAGAAGAATGTTTGATGCTGATTATTTGAGAACGTTCGAAGAGATGCTAACGTTGATGCTGATTATGTGAGAACCTTTGAAGAGAACTTTGTTGTACAGCTGTACATAACATATTTGAACAGAAGGAGGAGAGTTTTATATATTCATTAACATGTCAACGTTTGATACTAATGTTCGTCTTTTTCTTAATAAATATAAATAACTATGATGGGTGTCATCAATTGTTTGCACGTGCGACCATGACGGGTGTCATTAATTGTTTGCACGTGCAACCATGATGGATGTCATCAAGTGTTTGCACGTGCGGCTGAGTGTCAACTTTATCTTTTCATTTAGATGTAAGATAGTACTGCCACTACTTCATCACGGGCCCCAACAACATTATACTTGTAGTGGCATTGCTTTCCGGTTTACAAAACCTCGGTTGAATATATATACGAAAAGGAAACGAGTAACGATGATAAACTGCAGAATTGTTTTTAAAGTTTCCGTGTTATAATCTGCGCCATCATTAACATGTTTTGAATATGTTATGGTGTTTCCTGACGTAATCATTATGTACCGCTTGTGTGTCTCACGTGAATTAAGTCCATACAAGCGTCTGATTGTTCGGGAGTAGAGAACAATTAAGAAATTCTATCTTTATTTTCAAGAGTTGGTTACCGATTGGGGGATGATCCTGCCCCAAAATCTGTCTTAGTTTTCATACTCTATTTTAGCTTTGTCACGTATATTTGTAATATAACACAGCATTGGTACACTGTGAGAAGATGAAGCTGGCGATATATATATGTAGGTAGTCTCACAGTCGATACTACTGTAGGGAAATGAAATGTTAGAGACTTCACTATACTTGGTTAAGCAACCAGAGGCGGGGGTGACCAGATCATTTCGTCGCTACCTTTTTTCTTCCTAAACTCAAGAGCAAAGTTAGGTACCAATTTACAGCTAGGTAGACTGGAGCATGACAATTACGTATTTCGACATGGCACTTTTTGCCGCGAGAAACCAGCGCTTTAGCTACTTTGACTATCGGGCGCTCGGCGTTGAATGGGACACACATTAAGAAAACTTTTGATAACATTATTGGACAGTCCTTGTTATGGAATATCCAGCGTGAGAGAAACGGGGGAAGCTGAAAAAACAAGTAGAGAAGAGAACCGGAGACACACAAAAAAGGAACAAAAGAAATGGAAAATTCTTACCTGTAGAGTACAGGGTTGGAAGTCTGGGTGAAATTTATGGTTGTGCTCTAGTGGTTCAGGACCACCGCTGGTGTAAGACACGGTGATATCCTGTCACCTTATCTTTTCATCCTCGTCATGGACGATGTCATCAAGGAATGTAAGGAGAGGACAGAAAAGTATTAAGTGGAGTACTGGAAGATGAGACAGGTCTGTATTTCAGAGCTGGCATTTGCTGATGATGTTGCCCTGATTCCTAAATCAGAGGCACATCTTCAATCCAACCTGCAAGTCTGGAAGGAAGAGCTGGAGAAGAGAGAAATGATCATAAGCTGCTCGAAAACAAAAACCATGGTGATATCACAAAAGGAAAGAAGACATCAGATTAAGCTGGGAGAACCGGCCATGGAGCAGGTCGACCACTTTAAATACCTTGGAGCTGTCATAGACCGGAAGAGAGGCATCAAAGAATAGTTGGCTACCCGAAGAGCAGCAGCTGGGGGATCTTTTCAAGCCATAAATCGAGGATTCCTCAGCAAAATAGAAGTTGATAATGTCGTAACTTTTATAGATAGGCCTTATATTTTATGGTCCCATTCGAGCAGAGGTGAGATAGTGAGATCTAGGTGAGAGAAAGGTGTGAGAAATAGTCCTGTTTACGAGGAGTACAGGTGTAAGAAAAAATACTGTCTTGGATTGAGTAATTGCTCAACCTAACCTATCTAGTACGACACACTTTAATGGAGACGTATTTTCTCACTAGATACTGATTCAAATACACTATCCTCTCGTACGCACACACAAACAATTTTGTGACATAAATACGTACATACGTAGAAACGAACAGATAGCTATGGGGTCACGTATATATGGCAGGGGGAGGTTTTGACCGACACCAATAGCTTAAGGTTTATTAAGTTTATTATATCTTTAGAAAAATGGATCACAACATAAATTGCATCGTTATCATTACATCAGTGAATTATAGTTACATAAGAGGAAAGAAAAACTATACTCTCATAGACCCTCCCTCTGGAATTTGGAAAACTAGGAATGATCTAACCCGAGGTTGTTTACCCAAAAGATCAAAACAAATGATTAACAATGGGAGTGGGGAAGTAGTCAGGACGGGTAAAAGGTATGTCCTTAATTTAACTATCCAGTGGGCCTTCAGACTTAGTGAGAGATAGATAAAAGAGAAGGTGTTATATTAGTAGTAACTTAAGAAAATAAATTCTTTTGTTCCGTTTCGCGCTCTACATACATACAGTGAGCTCACTACAGTCAAACTTACCCTCTGCCGACACTGCATACATCCATGGAATTAATCAAAACACAATGTATTTAAGATTATTATTAGTATTATATGTCCTGTTATTTGCCCAGTTCAGCCCCATCTGGGCAACTGCTATTTTTTTTCGGAGATTTCGTTGAATTGGTGCGTTGAATTAGATTTTTCCTGGCGGGTATTCCTCTTCGGAATGCAGGTATTGAATGGGGATAAGTTTTTTCTAGTTTTTCTGTCGTAGTGAATGTGAAGATATTATCACACATCGGAATGTTACTCCTAGGCTGTTCTCTGAATGAAATAGCTGTAAATGTTCTCTGTATATTTTGTGTTAGGAACACTGTTTACTGTCATATGGGTTTTGATTAAATAAGTTTGTGCTGTAAGTTCTGCCTCATCAGGCCAGGGAACTTTATAGGATTAAGATAGAAAAATCTTCTGGCATTGTCCCGTTCCAGTTTTTTTAACAGTTAACACAATTTAACATTTGAGAAGGTGGACATAAAAGGGTCTCCAACATCAGATTGTTACTGTTAATGTTTTTGTATGTTTAGGAACATACAATTTGGGATGCCATAAGCCATCTGAACATGACTATCTATAAAAACCGTTGGATCGCAAAAGGTATGACCACCTGTATAAAAGAGAATATATAAAACAGGTAATTCTACTATAATTAATTCTAACACCCGCGTTTTTAGGTAAGACCTGTAAAATCACTCCGGTATTTAATTATTTATATTAAAAGAACTACACGAGTGACTAGCTAATGTATCGCTTTTACCACTAGCTATGAACAGTTAATTACTCAAAATTTATATAAGATGAAATAGAAATATATGGTTATTAAACAATTACGATCACATAGCGTCTTAAAATTATGTTACGCATCAATTACTCGAGAAATAACGGATAGTTACTTTTTTCGATTTACATCTGGAGAACTTTGCTATAGGTTAATTTAATAGGTTTAAATTAACACCAAAAAAATCCAGTGAAATAAATGAACTTTACACGTTAAAACTATAATATATATTACCGCAGCACACAGAATGAATTCAGACTCCACGTATAGAAGAAATCCAAAAATTTTTTGTTAGATTCTAATAATATGAGCTAGCCTCCCCTTCAACTCTCTGGCGCGAATGATAACTGCATTTTTCAGCGATACCAATATATATTAAATAAATGGAAAATAATAGCCGCATGCGATATTCCTCGCCTCTCTTGATTCTAGGAAACTATTTCGACTGGGCCCGCCGATCAAAGCTCTATTACACACTATCTACCGCTAGACTTTCCCCGTATCTCTTCGTCGGGCAGAGATTTCTAACCCTCTTAGACCAGTTTGCGTCAATGTGTCAACCGGAGGTGTAAAACTCTGCTACGTTCTTAGATACTACAACAGTCTTTGATAACTGCCCGCTTGCCGTTTCTCTGGCGACGCCTTCTTGACGGGATGACAGAAAGGGGTAGAGCAATAGATTGATTTTTTAATGGCTCGAGAAATAGACAGTAGACATGGCTAAACAAAAATTAAGACAAAGCGATGTCCTGTTTGCCCACATAATAACTATTGCATACTAATTAGCCCGCGTGGGGAAATCCACATGGAATAATGCAAACTAATTAGCACGCGTGGGGATTCCACGCGGGATCCACGTTGGCGATTTAATTTCAACGTAAATTCAGTGCCCCCGGTGCTATTCAAGGGTACTACTATCATCATCCGACCATTCAGGGACAGCTTATATTTTCATCCGTCACAGGTAAGAAGACGAAGATGGCTGTATACCGTTCCACCTATGTCCCAGTCTTTACGTATGGATGCGAATCATGGGCAATGACTACAACCCACAAAAGCCAGATCCAAACCTCAGAAATGAGGTATCTGAAGAAGGTTTTTGAAGTAACAAGAAGAGACATGGTCCGCAACCAGACGATACGTCAAGGCTTAAAAACCCAACCCCTGCAGACCCAAGTAGAACAACTGAGATGGTTTGGCCTTGTCTGCAGAATGGGAGAAGATCGGCTACCACGGCAAGCATGGGAAACTAAGAGCCAGGGATGCAGACCTCCAGGACGACCCAGAGTCCACTAGGAGACCAACATGAGACAATCTTTGAAGGACCGAGGACTAGAATGGAACCAGGCCAGGAAGAAGATAGCCGATAGAATAGTATGGCGCTCTCTCTTACAAACCTATACACCTCACGGTAGAAGAGGAACGACTAATTAAGTAAGGTTCAGTCGTTTTCACAAGCTCCCAGCCAACTAATTATTTAGTGCCCACTGATCCTATATATATATATATATATATATATATATATATATATATATATATATATATATATATATATATATATATATATATGTGTGTGTGTGTGTGTGTGTGTGTGTGCGAGTGTGCGTGTATGAAGTAGCGTCAGAATTGCTAAGCTATTAGAGGAATTTGACTCCATCGGCGAATTTATCGGGTTTCAGGATGGAAACATAACTGCGTCACCCAGCTGTATATGGAAACTTGACTATACATTTGTGTTAGGGGAAGCGAAGGCAGCGAGAAAGTGAAAGCGATCCCCCTACCTCATAAAGATGGTTCAAGTATGACAGTGTGTGCTATGGACTACCTATGCATTTTTTTTTTAAAGTTCAAAATGGTTGGCTACGGCATGGATGGAAATATTCATAGAAGCTTCGAATTTGTAGAAGCTGGTGTTGATCTACTGTCCAGGTCATGCAGTGGTAACCGGTAACGAAAGAGCTGACAGACTAGCATCAATAGCACCCACAGTGAGGACACTGGATAAGGGAGAGATACTGACAACAATTAGTGATCGCCTCTTACAGAGAATGACACTGTAATATATGAATCATCAATGTTAAGATTTTTGGAATTTGCCATCAAAAGTAAGGCTAGCAGACATGGACGTATGAGAGGATGTATCCGTCGTGTTTACAACCAGCAAGCTCCATGAACAGTTAGTGTTTACACTTTTCGACATATACCGAGGGAGACTGAGCACCAATGTATTCATGAACCACTACAGCAAGCGCTGGTGATTGTTTCTTGCTGGTCGTGCGGAAAACCGGCAGCAGAGGTGACCCCAGACTCCGAACGGAGCAGTAATGAGTGATGATTACATCACATGTGCCTGAAGTGTATAGTATCATTTTGTGAGATCTATGTACTTTGTTAATTGTAATTCAGGCTCGCCATTATTCGCGCTGTCCAGACACATTTTTCCAGTTTAGAACTGTGACGTAAAATGGAAATATAGCCTACGAAAATCTGACAGTCTTTTTGTGACCTCGTAGCGTTATCTGATTTGCTGGCAAATCCTTGCATTTACTGCCTGCGTTTACTCACTTTTTAATCCACGCCTCTTTTCCTTGAACATAAACAAACGAAGTTGTTTACAAACTTTCGCGACCTGCCAGTCACAACGGGGGGGGGGCGGGGTGGGGGGGGGGGGGGGAGAGCGAATAGGGTTTGTTTCTCAAGTTTCTCACGCGAGCTGATCTGTCAATCATCGGATATCTGAGAGACCACACGTGGGAAAACACCGGACCTTCTGAAGTAGACACACGGGCAAAAATATTTCCCCGAGTACCCTTTGATGTTCGTACACAGAGGGAAACCTCGAGTTCTTTGATCTCCAGAAGCGGGCAAAATCTACGAGAACCCGTTACACAGATTTAAGTCCCTGATGTCGATTAGCATCGCCAGACAGAGCGACCGGGAAAAAACTTTTATTTTCGGAACTTAGGTTTCTGATTCTCTGCTATGCACAATAGTGTGAAAAGTAGCATCATCTATAGATCATACATCCATGATGATATATAAATGGTGTCTTCCTAAACCAGCTATCAGTCGTCACTCAGAATTTTTCGGATAGTCTAAGCACGCAGTAGAACCATTTTCACTAGATGTGTTAATAGTATTTGTGGGGATTGTCATTCTGATTTTCTGGTAATAGAAAATTAGTGCTTACGTGTTAAAGTGTTAAAGTTCACCATTATAATTCACTTAAAGTTCTAGCTGTTAAAGACCAGTGAAAAATAACGCGTAGCTAATTTTTTACCAGTTGTTCAGTTTAATGTTAATTTTACCACCCGCTTTCTCACACAAGAAGAGACGTTTTAGTTGTCTGAGTATATGCTAGGCGCGACTGATAGGGACCACAGAATTCACGTTATATTTCATTTTGTGTATTTATAGTAAGTGACTATTATTTAATACCATACGATAACCAACAGACGCCAAAAATTTAATAGTTATTAACGACAGGCGATATTTATGTATGTGCGCGTAGGGATAATTAAATAATAATTCACATTGTACGCTAATCGTTACAGCGCGCAAAGGGGCGGGGGAAGGTTGCATACCTTCATCCGACTTGAAATTGCAGCGCGGGCGAAAAGCGACGCTCGATAGGATAGGCTAAAAACACCGTGTGCCTTTTAACTTTAATTAGGACTGACGGAGTGGATAAGAGATCGTCTTGTCCGCGTCTGTAACCATACATGTAGATATATAATAGTAGCATTTTTCCATAAAATGTTTTGTTTATTTCTTGCAGACCTGATTAAAGGGCGTGCAGCGGTCTTATTTCCTTGCTTCATTTACTGATTGGTGAATGTTGTTGTTTTCTTGGCGGTTGCGTCCCCAAGTTCATTTGTGAACAGGATTGGCCAAAGAGACATATAAACATTTAACCGGTAAATTTAACTGGACTTCTAAAACCCATACATATTTTGTTCAATTTTATCAGCCCACTGGGGCGAAAACAAATAACATACTCTCGACTTTTGACAGTCGTCCTTCGAAGTGACATTTGTTCATCCAGGAATAAACCACCAAATTAGGCGTCCACCTTATTAATATTATTTATTAGGGGATGGACTGTGGCCAATTTGGAAGATAAAAACACTGGCAATTTTATATTCAGGATAATTGTATTCCCAAGGGATCACCAAGAGTAGGTAAGGAGTGATTGAGTGGCCACGTATGACCGAGAGAGTGAATATTTTTCTTTGTTACGGAGACTGTACCATCCTTGATGTTTTGCTCAAAAAAAATTGTTTACTTTAATGGATAGCATTTAGTAGTAACTTTGTTTTCTTTACTGTCTATGCTGTAACATAGAGCTAACCTTTGACCTTTGGGTTATTAACTTTTTGGGTTCTTTTTCTCAAGATGGAGAGGGCACAGTTATTCAGCTATTTTCCTATATATGTAAATCTGATTTTATTTGATCTTGTATTTAGATATTCGATGTTGTCAAGTTTAATGATAATAAACAACAAAAGAAACTTAACTTTTTGTGTTGGTCAGACCCATACCCACATTTCATTCTTCTGAGAGATTAACATTGGTGAGTGGACAGAGAGACAATGCGCATTTTAAGCTTCCAACTCAGTGTACTTAGCAGAGGCATTTGTCATTTCTATTTTTTCATAAAAGTTCGTAGTTACAAGCTATCAGACGGTTTGAAGTACTAACGTTACTACGCCGCTAGTGTGAGAGAAGAGCATCAACACTGACCGCCTACATTGGATGAGTTATGTGGAGAAGTGCACTTATCACCAACAAGAAGTGACGGAAACCACGGCGACAGGACTCACCAAGAGTTAAGTTCTTGTAAAAAAAGGCACCAGCAAGCGGACTTTTATAACTCCCCTATCAAGTCTCGATGAGGACTTTTATCTAAAAATTAACCATCATTTCATCCTTATCTTAACTTGTTAAAACTAATTGACTATTATATCTGTTACATGTTATTTTAAAACTAAATAATAATGGTTTATTCAGTTATTAGAAGTGTCGTGAAACGAAGTGTAACCCACTACTTTGTTAATCACTATGTCGAGATACAGATTTGCTTCAACCAATCAACGATCAACGTTCACCAGTCTCTGAGACAGAATAAATTAACGGCCATCTTGTTCACGCAAGATGGCCGATGAAAACTGAATAAAATTAGGCTGTATGAGACCAGGTACAAAACCGGAGGAAACCAATCAACTTGCTCCGCCAGGAACCAACCGAAAGCTTTCCTCAAGTAGTTACTTGACTATATAATCGGGCGGATTTTATGCTAACCACGCAACCCCGAACTTGACGCCAGAGATACAGACTGAAGAGGGAGAAGCTGTCACCTTGATTTATGGTAACTTACCTGAGGGCATCGACCTGCAACCTACTTCACTAAGTCGCGTCAAAACCTGGCCAGTTTAAAATCTTAGGAGGGTTTAATTGTGTCCTAAAAACCTGAGGTCGTATGTTCGAGTCAATCCCGCTGCCTGGAACTCCGCAGGAGCATAGAGGTTGACCAGACTCTACATCTTTGGTCCCCCTCAGTCTTGGGTGGGCTAAAGGAACGATACTCTGCCGGTGGTGTGAACCAAACAAAGAAGAACAGACTTAAGAGAGATGAGTACACATTAGTACCATTTCTGTCGGCATTGTGAGCATAGAACTGTCAATGAAGAAAACGTGAATTAGCGTAGCAAGAGACAATAATAAGATCATAGTGGATAAATTATACGTAAATAACAGCATAGCTGATAAACGTTATATCCTTAATTAACAGCACAGCTGATATAATTTTTGTTCCTATAATTGGAAAACGTGTTGTAATATTTATAAATATAAATATTTGTAAATCATATGTAAACTTACCAATTCATTTCATTCCATTTTTTTTTTGCAACATTCACCTTTCAGCACAAGAGTAGATAGTGTATATATATACTAAATAAAATATAAGGAAATTGTATTTTGAACGACTTGTCAATTTTATCATTGTTAAGTAAAAATCTGTTTCCTTGCTTTGTTTAATATCACAATTAGTTACACAGCAGAGGTGGCGCTTTATGTCGGTCTCCTCTATACTATTGTTTCGAGATCAGATCATTCACAGCCGTAACTAATTTGTGATACCAGTAGTCCTCTCAGACACTGGGACTTCACCATTTTCTGCAGAAATTCTGTTTCTGTAATTGTCAGTACTATACTGATCCAAGAGCCAAATAAAACCTCTCGCCACACTGGGGGCTCGTTCCTGGGATATTTCTGTATATCTTGAGCCATACTTAGTCTATTCATCTATCTACACTCTATCTTGTGCCACCCATAGGTAACATAAGAAAATAAATTTTTATTTTTTGAAAAAAAATTCTATTTTAGGATTTTTAAAACAATATTTTCTTAGGAGGAGTACCATTTAGTACTCAGTAAATAGTTGATGCTCACAAAGTTGCACGGAAATTTTTTGTTCATTTAAAGTAATTAATTTTAATTACAATAATTTGGTTATAGTAAATTTACATACCCTCTCTAAGTAACGCCATGGCTGATCTGGTGAAGTTCAGGACTGCGATCATGCAGATGGGAAAGGAATTAAATTTGACAGGTGATGCTCTCACTCAGTATGTCACAACAGAAGTGGACAAACACATGGATAGGGAAGAAAGAAAGTTGCAATTAGAGGCAGAAGCCAAAAGACTGGAAGCTGAAAGAGAAGCCAAAAGACTGGAAGCTGAGAGAGAAGACAAAAGACTGGAAGCTCAGAGAGAAGACAAAAGACTGGAAATTGAAGCCAAGAAATGGGAGGCTGAAAATGAGGCAAAGAAAATTGAAGCCGAGGAAAGGAAATTACAAGCAGAGAGAGACCATCAGTTGAGATTAAAAGAGCTTGAAATTCAGGCAAATACTGGCAATAATGGTGGGAGCTCACCTCACTCTGAGAGTAGCTCCAGCCAGAGCACCTCAAGTGGGGCCATGAATTTTCATCTGGACCCATTTGTTGAGAAAGAAGACGCTATTGAGTCGTACCTGGATAGATACGAAAGACTTGCCACTACCTATGGCTTAGTGAAAGAAAAGTGGAGTCTTAAACTATCTCAGGGATTGAGAGGTGTTGCCTACGATGTATATTTGAAGTTCTCAAGAGATGACCAGGAAGATTATGAAATCCTGAAACAGGCACTGCTTGTGAGATATGAAAAGAACTCAGAATCATATAGAAAGAAATTCCGAACAGCTAAACTTCTTCCAGGAGAAAACTATCACCAGTTCTCTGCTAGATTGGAAACCTATTTGGAAAAATGGAGTAGTTTAGGAAAGTGTCAGGACCTGAAAGAAATGATAATGATGGAGCAAGTGAAAGAGTCCATGCCTCAAGAAATGAGGAAGTTTATCATGGAACAAGGAGCAGAGAGATTGGGAGATATTGTAACTGTTGCTGAGAGATATCAAGCAGCTCAGGCAGAATTATTAGGAAATAAGAAGAAGCAGGGTGAAAACTTCAAATCATCACAAAACTATACCAAATATGAACAAAAGGACCATGCCACAAGGAACAAACAAAGATTTGACCAAAAGGACAAAAACCCTCTAAGATCGGATAAGACACCTTACCGGAAGGAAGGAAAGTGGTGTAAAACTTGTCTAATAAGTAACCACAATACTGCGGACTGCAGAAGGAAGAATCCTCCTCATCATGCTGCATGTCTTACAACAGGGAATCAGGGAAGGAAGGAAATGGCAGTAAGTCAGAAAGACTTCCATCATCCCCCTGTCTGTGAGGAAGTGACCGTGAATGGCACTCAAGTACTGTGTTTATATGACACATGATTGGAAACTTTGATTCAGTTGTGTGCTCTTCTTTAGTGAGTCCTGACCAGATAACCACAGAAACAGTGGAAATCAGAGGACCGATCAAGGGAGCAAGAACCATGACACTACCCATAGCTCGAATCAACATAAGTTCTCGCTATGTGGAAGGAGAAATCAAAGCAGCAGTGATGGACGACCCTATTTACCCTTTGATTTTGGGGTGTAGGTATGTTTTCCTTGGAGAACCTATAAAACCTGTAGTTATGGCAACAGTCCAGACCAGGGAAAGCTCCAGGAAAATGGAGGAGAATCCTATCAATACTCATCCAGAAGAGATGAAAAAGGCTCAAGCAGCAGACAGCACATTGAAGCCTTGTTTTGGCAAATTGCCTAAAGCCTATAACCCTCCAGAGAAAGGAGACTTGTATATGAAGAATGGCCTACTATACAGAAAAGCTGGAACAGGACCTAAAGGGCATGGACAGCTTGTAGTGCCAAAATCTTACAGGGAGAAGGTTATGACGCTAGGACATGCTATACCCTTCAGTGGACATATGGGAATAGGGGCCACTGGACAAAGGATAGCCTGTCACTACTTCTGGCCAGGAATTACAGAGGACATAAAAAGATATGTAAGATCTTGTCCAGAATGCCAAAGAGTAGCTCCTAAGCATAGGACTGCACCAGCAACACTGGGAGAAATGCCTATTATGGGAACCCCTTTTGAACGTGTTGCAGTAGATATTGTTGGACCCCTCACTAGGACCAAGAAGAGAAACGCTTACATCTTAACCTTGGTTGATACTTGCTCTATGTGGGGAGAAGCAGTGGCCATGTCAGCTATAGATTCATAGCACGTGGCAGAGGCCCTGTTGACAATATTTACCCGATTAGGTTTCCCGCATCAGATATTGACTGACAATGGGTCTCAGTTTAAGGGAAAGCTAACACAAGAAGTATTCAGGATATTTCAAGCCAGGCACTATCATTGTAGTCCCTACCATGCCCAAGGGAACGGTCAAGTAGAGCGGTTCAATGGTACGCTAATTTCAATTCTTAGAAAGCTGGCGAGTGAAAAACCTGATACTTGGGATACATACTTACCCGCTGCACTATTTGCATATAGGGAAGTACCCCACAACTCAACTGGATTGGCTCCAGCTACATTGTTGTTTGGAAGACCAATAAAAGGTCCACTGGAAGCATTGCTGCGGACATGGACTGATGAAAAGGCAGAGGAAACAGTGACTTCCGCATACCAGTACGTCAACGAGTTGACATCTCGATTGAAAGCAGGTTGGAAACTGGCCAATGATAACTTAAGACAGGCCAGGAGGAAGCATGCTGCGTACTACAACAAAAAAGCAAAGGATAGGGAACTAGAGGTGGGTGAAAAGGTGTTATTACTGTTGCCAAGCAGCAATAATAAATTGCAGATTGGATGGCAGGGACCCTATGTCATACTGGAGAAACTTTCCAGGACCAATTATAAGATTGACAAGAAAGGAAAGGAGAAGGTATATCATGTCAATCTTCTTAAAAAATACTATGACAAGGAATCATCAGAAGTTGCACATATTATGACCCTAGCCATTGCAACAGAAATGCACGGTGAACCACTTCACTCTATGGAGTATCCACTCACAACTACAGAGGATTATGTTCAAGTAAATATTAGTGAACATTTAACTCCAGAGCAGAAGAAGAGGGTTCAGAAAGTGTTGGAAACCCATGCTGATGTGCTCACAGATAAGCCAGGTCGGACGAATCTGTTAGAGTACGACATGAAGGTTACCGACCCTACCCCAGTATGCATGAGAACATACCCTATACCCTATGCGAAAGCCCAAGCACTAAGGGAGGAAGTTGATTATCTGTTGAAGGAGAAAATTATCTCGAAGTCAGACTCTCCCTATAGCTCAAGTGTGGTGCTATTGAGAAAACCGAGTGGTGAACACAGGTTATGTATTGACTACCGGAAGCTTAATGCGATCACAGAATCTCAGGTGGACCCATTACCTGACACCAACCAGCTGTTCTCTACACTGAGTAAGGCTAGGTATTTATCGAAGGTAGATCTAAGCAAGGGATACTACCAAATACCAGTGAAACCAGAAGTTAGGAAAATGCTGGCATTCAGTACATCAGACGGACACTACGAGTTTAATGTACTACCCTTTGGGCTGAAAAATGCTCCCAGTATCTTTTCAAGAATGATGAGGAAATTATTGGAACCTCTACAAAATCCCCATATCACTAACTTTATGGATGACATTCTTGTTGCAACAAACACATTTGAAGAGCATATAGTAGCGCTCTCCATGTTGTTCGACAGACTGAGAGAAACTGGATTGACTGCACGTCCAACCAAGTGCTATATCGGTTGTAAGGAGTTGGAATTCTTAGGTCACACTATTTCTACAGGTCATATGTCTCCTGACCCAAAGAATATAGAGAAGTTAAAGAAGGCACCCAGACCTCAAACCAAGAAAGATGTGAGATCATTCGTGTCTTTATGTGGGTTCTATCAGAAGTACATACCCCACTTTAACTCTCTGTGTGCACCATTAACCAACTTAACGAAGAAAGGACAGCCTGACAAAATCCAATGGAATGCTGATTGTGAAAAAGCTTACACAGAGCTAAAAGCAAAACTCACCAGCAAACCAATCCTTACACTACCCGATATCACACAGGAATTTGTATTAAGAACGGACGCTAGCAGTATAGGTATTGGTGCAACTCTCTTGCAGAAATCAAAAGCCCAGCCGGAGAAACTTTTACCAGTCGCCTACGCCAGTAGGAAGCTGAATGCAGCTGAGTTGAACTACTCGACCATAGAGAAGGAATGTTTAGCTCTAATTTGGTCCATCAACAAATTTTCACCTTATCTGTATGGGACACACTTCATTGTCCAAAGCGATCACCAACCTTTAACATTCTTGGCTGCATCTAAAAAACTAAATTCGAGATTGTTAAGGTGGAGTCTGCTTCTTGCGCCTTATTCCTTTACCGTGAATTACATTCCGGGAAGAGACAATGTAGGAGCTGATTTTTTACGTCGACACCCTAGTACTCTGGAAGGACAGACGCAAAAGGATTAACCACAGCAGGGGTTTACACGTCAGCTATGACAAGTCACAGCTAGGAAAGGAGGGGGCTATGTCGTGAAACGAAGTGTAACCCACTACTTTGTTAATCACTATGTCGAGATACAGATTTGCTTCAACCAATCAACGATCAACGTTCACCAGTCTCTGAGACAGAATAAATTAACGGCCATCTTGTTCACGCAAGATGGCCGATGAAAACTGAATAAAATTAGGCTGTATGAGACCAGGTACAAAACCGGAGGAAACCAATCAACTTGCTCCGCCAGGAACCAACCGAAAGCTTTCCTCAAGTAGTTACTTGACTATATAATCGGGCGGATTTTATGCTAACCACGCAACCCCGAACTTGACGCCAGAGATACAGACTGAAGAGGGAGAAGCTGTCACCTTGATTTATGGTAACTTACCTGAGGGCATCGACCTGCAACCTACTTCACTAAGTCGCGTCAAAACCTGGCCAGTTTAAAATCTTAGGAGGGTTTAATTGTGTCCTAAAAACCTGAGGTCGTATGTTCGAGTCAATCCCGCTGCCTGGAACTCCGCAGGAGCATAGAGGTTGACCAGACTCTACATCTTTGGTCCCCCTCAGTCTTGGGTGGGCTAAAGGAACGATACTCTGCCGGTGGTGTGAACCAAACAAAGAAGAACAGACTTAAGAGAGATGAGTACACATTAGTACCATTTCTGTCGGCATTGTGAGCATAGAACTGTCAATGAAGAAAACGTGAATTAGCGTAGCAAGAGACAATAATAAGATCATAGTGGATAAATTATACGTAAATAACAGCATAGCTGATAAACGTTATATCCTTAATTAACAGCACAGCTGATATAATTTTTGTTCCTATAATTGGAAAACGTGTTGTAATATTTATAAATATAAATATTTGTAAATCATATGTAAACTTACCAATTCATTTCATTCCATTTTTTTTGCAACATTCACCTTTCAGCACAAGAGTAGATAGTGTATATATACTAAATAAAATATAAGGAAATTGTATTTTGAACGACTTGTCAATTTTATCATTGTTAAGTAAAAATCTGTTTCCTTGCTTTGTTTAATATCACAATTAGTTACACAGCAGAGGTGGCGCTTTATGTCGGTCTCCTCTATACTATTGTTTCGAGATCAGATCATTCACAGCCGTAACTAATTTGTGATACCAGTAGTCCTCTCAGACACTGGGACTTCACCATTTTCTGCAGAAATTCTATTTCTGTAATTGTCAGTACTATACTGATCCAAGAGCCAAATAAAACCTCTCGCCACAAGAAGTATGAAAGCAAACATATGAGCAAGATTCTTTAATATATACATATATAGACATCTAGAGATATATTATATATATAGAGCCAATAATTATAAAAGAATTTCGTTGGATTGCACCAACTGGGGGCTTGAACGGGCAAAACCATTGCTTAATCCTTCACAAAAGGCGACGGACCAGATATAATAAGTTAACAATTGCTCTGCCAATGCCGCATTGTTGTTGACTTCTGGAAATATCTAGTGGACACTACCTTGAGATAGAAGCATCATTACCCTTCTATCTACATCTCTGCTAAGAGCATTCTTGTGCGAAGGTAGACGCCTTTGGCGACCCATTTAGATACTCTTGCGTTTTGGCACAAGTGGACCACTACTGCAAAGCAGGGGGAGGCAATCCGTGACACAATGTGAACACAAATGATAGAGAACATAGACGCACACATCTTCTTCATCTTGTTCACTTTCAGATGTCTCCTTGAATATGTTCAAAGAAAGCAGTGGTCAGCCTGAAGTTGTTGATATCACGGTAGAGTTTTTCCAGGAATGATACTCGTGAAGTCCATATGCGCTTTCTCTGTTCCTCATATGTTGGCCATCTTTGAGTTGGATATTCAGCAGTCATTTTATCGGTGCCACAGTTACACTCTTGGAACAGACTCAACTCCAGCGTCAGCCAGCTATGATGATGTGCATGTATTCTTGCTTACTCCGAGTAAGCAGTTTTTGGTTGGTGATGATATTTGGCGAAAAGATTTGGAAAATTTTTCTTATGCAGGTTGTGTAGAAACAATTTCGACATTTCTTTCTCTGTTGCTCTCCAGCATCCAGCACCAGAGAGAGAGAGAGAGAGAGAGAGAGAGAGAGAGAGAGAGAGAGAGAGAGAGAGAGAGAGAGAGAGAGAGAGAGAGAGAGAGAGAGCGAAAGAGAGAGAGAGAGAGAGAGAGAGAGAGAGAGAGAGAGAGAGAGAGAGAGAGAGAGAGAGAGAGAGAGAGAGAGAGAGAGAGAGAGAGAGAGAGAGAAAGAGCTACAGAAAGTACACAGTTCTCATATAATCTTAATTTTGTGTTTATACTGTACTTAGAGGACTTCCAGATGTTGTTTAGACTAGCAAAGTTTGTTCTCGCTCTATCCATTGTGTTGTTGATGTCTTTGCTTGTTCCGGCGTCTGGTGTTACTAAGCATCATAGGTATGTAAATGTTCTGTCTGTTCCACCTTTTGGTTCCTTAATGTTATGGGCTCAGGATTGCCCACATTGAGTGTCATGACTCTGTCGTCTTTAGACTGATATTCAGACCCACCTGCTGGCTACATATTCAGTCTATTTTTTTTAGCTGGGATGTGTTGACGTGAATGATCGAGTAGTGCAATGTCATCAGCATAATCCAGATTTTCCAGTGTAGAAAACGTTGTCCATCTTATTCCACTTGGAATGCCCTCTGTTGTCTGGTTGCATGATGGAAACCTGTTCCATTATTGGGTTATATTTCATTCCAGTGGAATTTAAGTTCAAATCTGTTCTTTAAAAATTCGCGAAAGGAAAAAACAAAGTTTGTGACTTCAGGAAAATTATTAATAATTTATCATTTCCATTATTTAAGATTGCCTTTGCAGTTAGCCTCATAACTGAAATGTGCGTCAGATTGTTTGTTTCTATTGCTTCTATTCAGTAATGGTTAATCAAACCAAAGATTTTTCCAATATGACTTATGACATAAAGTAATTCAAAGTTATATACGAGTGCTCCACCTTCATCTAGATTATTAGATCACCATTACAGACTTACATGGGCACACACTTTAATGCTCAACATATTTAACCTATAACATGTGCGCCTCATGTCACATATCAAAATATTAGAACTTACAACAGAGTGATCAGTTCGTCAAGATATCAAGGCCAAGGGCTCACAAGTTTATTTCTAGTCAGTGCCTTTTCAAGACCAAACAGCAAACATTTCCCTGAGTAAATGTCAACGGTTTGTCGACGCTAGAGAGGAGTCCAAGCGTGGAGAGACATTACATCTTACAAGTTCTCATTGCTACTTGTGCAAGAGTTTCAGCTGTAATTACTCGTCATCTAGATAACCTACACGGGGAAACAGACATCTACATTGGACAGTCGGTGCACACCTGAGCATACTCAGACAGTGGAGAAAGTTTGAAAGACTCATGAACAGCGTAGTGTAGTCATCAGTGTGGTAACACTGAATATATCAAATGAACATTTCACTATTTACCTAGTTTCACTCTCACATTCTTCATTATGCGTACCTATGATTGATGTAGGTTGTCATTTTCAGCGAAATCTTGTGATTAATAACGAAAACAGCATTTCACTGTAGCGCCTCCCCTTCCTTAATTATCTACATTTTTACATTTCATCTGTGTGTGAATTGTCTGTCACCATCATTCATTTTACTTTCTACTAACCCTGTATTTATGGATATTTAACTAATAAACTGTACAGCCGCGTTGATCATTACCTAGTTATCTAATATATCACTCGTGCTGTCTGTGTTAAGATAAGATAAGATACAGAGCGATACAACAGGAAGCAATCTGATCATCAGAAGACATTAACAACAAAAAAAAAAAAAAAGGGAAAACTGAAGCTTCTTCTAACTACACTACTGACTTGCATTAGAGTTGATATCCTTTGTAAGGGGGGGGGGGGGGGGGGCCCCACACTAACAGAGTAGGCTAATAAGTTGGCTAAAATAAACAAATCCAGAGAAAAAAATAATTCTTTACTAAAAATAAATAAATAAAAGCATTGGCAATTATTATTGTATTACTATATTTACAACTTCTGCCATCACCGTTGTCAATACCTTGTCGACGTACGGCGGCTTGCGTACCCTGATTACCCCCATAGCTATGCCAGCTGGAGTTTTACCCCTGGAAGGTTCTACAAAGCTGGACAGGTTTGCGCGGGCAGGGGTCAGACTAAAGCAGTCACCCTGGTCCTCCAGGTTGGGGGTTTTAGCATAGGGCCGACACCCCTGTCTATGTAAAAAGAAATGAAGTTACGGAAACGACAACAAATGAACAAACTTTGCTGCAACCTGGCGGAGGACTGTGGAGGCTGAGATGCAAAGAATGAACCAGAGTTGGGGCACTGTACGAAGGATGGCCACCGACCGAGCAAAGTGGAATCAATTTGTTGTTGCCCTACAAGACGCCACTAGGCGTGATGGCCACTGACTGCTTTGACGGTCGGCGGCTAAGGATCAAAGAAGAAGAAGAAAGATATTTACAACTCACTGATCACGCTAAGATACCATGAGCTGTTGATATAATAATTTTTATGCAGGGGTTCCCTGGTACCTCAAATTATTTCAAATGTTCCTGCAGGACAAAAAGGTTGAGAAAGGCTGCTCTAAGGAGAAGCGAACAGCATCAAGTGGACCACTACTTTTTTTGAAAATATTCATGTAGACGTCTGAGAGAGTACGAAGAAGAAGACGTATTACAGTTTGAAAGAACTATATTTCTTGTTGTTTATTTATTCACCGCTTATCTGTTACTTTAGTTTTCGTGCGTGGCATGATCTGTAGAGGATTAACACCGAAACGTCGTTCATTTGTCCTTAAGACTTACGCAAAGGGCATTTTACGGTATTAGTTTTGTATATTTAATCTGTGCCAAAAGTGTGAAAATTTTGATGTGGGAGAAAGTATGAAAACCCAATGTGTTAAAAACACCGATCATGAGTAACATAAGAAGTATATAAATGTCTACTTGACGAGTCATACACTCCTTAGATAGTATCACATAACGGTCGTTCACTTCTCGTCTCCGTATTCTCGCCCCATGTTTTGACTTTATCACATCTGTATCCACTTAATTTGTGTAGCTGCTATTTCACTCACTCCTTCTGTTCTCGCTTTGGGAGCACACCTGAATACTTCGTAAAGCGTTCATTAAGTTTAAAAACCACACATATTTTGCACTTTATCTTCAGGTATGTCGTACAAGGCAACTAATTTGAGGTTGCGCATGAGGCTAGCAACATCTTTATGTAAAACAGACTGCCACAACAACCACAACTGCAAGAGTATGTGACTGCTTGGAGCAGACGTCATACAAGGGGACCGGCTGTAGTAATGGTTCAATGTTCCATGCAGACCGCAATGGAAAATAATGATATTTCATACTTTAGGTCTGAACGTCCGACTAGCAATGTGGTTAGAGTGCTGGTTTCTTCCTGCAAAGGTACCAGGTTCGAAATACGGTGGTGTAACGCTCCAGTTCATTCAGCTGAAAATAAGTACCTGACTTTTGAGTTCGGAAAGGCAAAAGTAACGAGGACGGGAACTGGTCATCTCATCTAACGAAGCTGGACCTAGAAGAATGAAGTCTCACAATGATGATGATATTAGCCATGGTTAATGTACCGGTCTTTAGCGCCAGGTCAATTTAATCGCTGTTGTAATCGTCGGTTAATTGCTAGTTTAAACGCTGATTTAATCGCTGTTTTATTTGATTTTTAAATCGCTGGTTTAATTGCTAATTTAAACGCAGATGTAATCACTGTTTTAATTGCTGTTAAAGTGCTGTTTTAATTTCTGTTTTAATAGCTGTTTTAATAGCTTTTTTAATTGTTGTTATTTGTTGCTGTTTTAATAGCTGTTTTAATCGCTACTTTAATCACTGGTTTAATCACCAGTTTACTGGTTTAATCGCCAGTTTACTAGTTTAATCGCCAGTTTACTAGTTTAATCGCCAGTTTACTGGTTTAATCGCCAGTTTATTGGTTTAATCGCCAGTTTACTGGTTTAATCGCCAGTTTACTGGTTTAATCGCCAGTTTACTGATTTAATCGCCAGTTTACTGGTTTAATCGCCAGTTTACTGGTTTAATAGCCAGTTTAACGGTTGTTTTAATTATTGTTTTATTCTCTGCTTTAATAGCTGTTATAATCGCTATTTTAACCTCAGTTTTACTGGCTGTTTTAATCGCTGATTTAATCGCTGTTTTAATCGTTGATATAATCGCCAGTTTAATCGCCGTTTCAAACACTGCATCGAGGCTTAGATAGTCGTCTACTACAGAATAGATAAAGAACACTTGGTGCAGGATGTTATGGCCAAACATCGTCATCTACGCCATCTGGCATGGTACTTACAGAAGGACAATATGTTTTCATAGGATTTAATTACGTGTAGCTCCTAAAGAATAGGACAACCCCACTCTCAGGCATGTCGTAAGGTGCAACTAGTTTAAGGTTTTCGTGGCACGGGCAACCTCATCATGTACAAGAAATTGCTATAGAAACCACTGATGTAAGAGTCATTAATGGTTTGATGCCAGGCTTCATGCACGAGGACCATGTACAGCGGTGGTTCCGTGCTATGTAAGAAGCGAAATGAAATATAGGTATACCTCGGAGATATTGCGGGTTCGGTTCCAGACTACCGCAATACAGCGAATATCGCAGTAAAGCGGGTCATACCCATTATTTTTGGCTTCCCAGTGCATATAAAAGCCTAAAATCATGTTTACACTATGTGTATTAAGTGCGCAATAGCGCTAGCTCTAAAAAAATGTACTAATTAAAAATGCTTTATTGCTAAAAAAATGCTAATCTTCATCATCTGAGCCAAAATCTATCAGAAGAAGACACGTTCTAATAAATAAACATAAATAATTTGAAAAGAAGCGCAATATCTGCGAAGCGCAATAAAGCGATGCATACCTGTACTAACAATAATCATAACGCCGTCGTATTCTCCATAAAACTATATTTGTCTCACTTCAATTCATACTTCTGTTTCTACCCCTCGGATTTGCCATCATAAGAACATCTATAATATGGACCCCTGAAGGAAAGCGAAAGAGAGGCCGACCAAAAACAACTTGATGGAGAACTGTGGAGGCCGAAATGAAAAGAATGAACCAGAGCTGGGGCACTGTACGAAGGATGACCGCCGAACTAGAAAAGTGGAAACAGTTTGTTGCTGCCCTACAAAACGCCACTGACTGCTTTGACAGTCGGCGGCTAAGGATCAAAGAAGAAGCAGACCCCTTGTATTTGAAAATCCGATGAGTACCACAAATCCATCACTGTTTATCTTCTTTCTTGCTCACCCACATGTCACTAGCCAGGTAAGGTGACGTAATACGCTGTAACGGAGATTAGAGGAAACGTCATTGTGCAGTAATTAGAGCTGTTTAACCTCAAAATTAGGTGTTAACATCTTGAAACTTAATAAGTATTCGATTACTGGTTGGAACAGGTTTTCACTCGAACTGATGCGCAGTTTGTAACTTATTTTTGTATCATCATCATGTGACGTATTCTTTCCAGAACGTTGTCTCCATTACAACTGCTCTGAACGCATCACGATTCTGGGCAAGTCGACCTGCATCAGCCAAAGACAAGTTCAGACTCTCTGTGATGTCCTGGGTCCACCGTCGTCTAGGTCGACCCCTTCCCCTTTTTCCAGTGACCATGCCTTTCATTACTGTTTTTTCCAGACTATTATGTCTTTTTGTATGACCGAAAAATGTCAGCTTCCTTATTGCGATGGTATTTAGGAGCCAATGTTCCTGTACGTTTAGTGAGTGCAGTACTTCTCTGTTGGTCTTTTTTTCTGTCCAGGGTATTCTCAACATCCTTCTGTAGCATTTCATTTAGAATGATGTAATCTTTTTTGCAACTGTTTTATTGAGTGTCCAAGTCTCGCAGCCGTATGTTGCTACTGGGAATATACATGCTCTGATCAGTTGTAACTTTGTTTCTATGCTTGTGCCTTGCCATAGGTTTTTCATCTGTATTAGTTTATGTGAAGCAATTGCAAGTCTTCTTTTAATTTCTACTGCACAGTCGCCAGAGCTGTTGATGATATATTTTTGTATATTTGACCTCATTAAAAATTTAAAACCGATCCCGTATATATTAACTGAAATATATTGTAACGAATAATAAAAAAAAAATGTTGGCAGCTTTTAGGTAAATACTGCGAAGGCGGTTATTGCACCGTGAACGCTAAATTGAACTCACATTAAACAAGAACGCAGGCCGTTCATTTTTTTTTCATAATGCACAGACCATTGACAATAAGTCATGATAAGTTTGGCCACAAAGATCCCATGAAGCTGAAATTGAATGGAAAGGAATTACATGACTATATAATTAGTGTAGTCATCAGGACATGCAGCAAATAGAACGCAACACAATTATTTCTAGCCATATTTTGGCGGGCAACTGGGTCGTAAGATTGTATTTATGACGCGATGAAACGAAACAGGCAACTTGTGAAAAAAACTGTAAACTCCAGTCTCCACTACGAGACGTATGACGCATTATGATTTGCTACACTATCCCGCCACGGGTAAGCTAGCACCTCTGTTTTCTAATAGCCAGATTTCCTCACATTTGTGGTTACCACGTTATTTAAAAAAAATTATTTCTTGTATACAGTGTTTACAACAGTACAGAATGTTCGTCTGTCAGTTTACAACGATTTTATATATTACGCACATTTTTACTGACAAATATTTATGTTCGCTGTTTGTGATAAAACAAGCACCAGTGGAACAAGAGATGAGATAACGACGCTGGGGATGGATAGGACGCACACAGAGAAAACAAACTGATAGTCTTAGACTTTCATAAATGGGTGCTTGTGTAGACAATAAAGATTGAAATAGTATAGTACATGATCACTAGCGTGGCACAGATGACATGAACCAGATAGGTGCCAGAGGAGCATGTTATGAGAAGAGGACGCTGCACATGGATAAGACAACACACATTGAGGAAATCTATTGATAAGGCAGTCCTTGTTCTGAAATTCACAGGGTAACAGAGGTAGAGGAAGACAAAGGAACACGAGGAGAAGAGAACTGGAGGCAGACATGAAGAAGACAAAGAAAGACATTGAGAGGATGGTACGGGACAGGAAGATTTTGTTGAAGGCCTATGCTCCTCGGGAATGTGAAGGGTGATGAAGATGAAGTTTGTTATAGAATCAACTTGTATCGAAAAATCGCATCCATTCTGGTATCTGGGTAAAATTGCAAAGCAGTCTGGGAACAATTAATTTTGGTTCATATTTTGATTAATTTTAATATTGTATAAACAAACCGCAACACTGCTTTTAAATAGTATAGTTTACAAATTATTATAAAAAATAGGACGCTATATACGCGATCTCAATTTACGCGATTTCGAAATAACGCGCGCTGGAAAAAATGCGTAAAATATAGCCACTGCAAGTAACATTCTTGTAATGTTTTTATTTTATGTTGTTTATTTTTATACTTTTTACAAATGAAAAATTGTATTAATTTTTAAGTTTTAATAGCTGTTTTAATAGCTGTTTTAATGCTTTCTTAATTGTTGTTATTTGTTGCTGTTTTAATCACTGTTTTAATCGCCTATTTTAATCGCTACTTTAATCACTGGTTTAATTACCAGTGTAATCGCTGTTTTATTCGCCGCATTAATAGCTGTTACAATCGCTATTTTAACCACAGTTTTACTTACTGATTTAATGGCTGATTTAATAGATGTTTTAATTGCTGATTTAATCGCCAGTTTACTGGCTTAATCGCCAGTTTACTGTCCGAGTATTAATTTTTAAGTTAATCTACTTTGCAGAAGCACCTTCCTAATTGTAACGTGCTGACCAGGTGACCATTGTTGAAAATATATTCAGGGGGGATGAGTGGAGTAAGTCAGGTGAGAACTGGACTAACTGCCAGCAAGTCATCATCAGCCCTGGCCCGGGGGGGGGGGGGGGGGAAACAGAGCTTGGAGCAATGGGAAAACAAAGCTGGAAATTAATCAACTGATAAATGTTAATGCGGGGGATGATGATGCCATTGTGTAAATTGATAGGTCCCCTAGTCCGTGGTGAGGAATCAGGATGGGGCTTCTCGGTTGAGCGACATACCAGGGCTTGCAAGACAACAACCTCCAGCATGAGAATGGAGGTAAAGGCTGATTCTGCAGCCCTAATGTGGTTGTCTAAAATTTCATTAACAAGGAAAATTATTGTGTCAGACTCTGTTCTTGATTCGGAAGATCCAAAATGAATGGCTCCGGCATAAATGAAAACCTCCACAGAAGCATCGAATCTTCAGCAACTGTTGTGGATCTACTTCCATGGTAATGCAAGGGTACTGCAATGAGCGTGATAGACTAGCTTCAAGAGCACCCATAGTGGGGACATTGGAAATGGACAGGAGAGAGATACTGAGGACTATTAACGATCGCCTATTAGACAATGACACTGGAACCGATGAATCGTCAAGGCTAAAACTGCTGGAGTTTGCCATCAAACGTAATGTGGCCGGGCAGGGTAGTGGGGGTTGCTGTTTAACTCGAGAGTATTAGATTTTGATTACTAGCTAGCCTGCTAGAGGTGATGATTTCTCTCTACAGACTTACAGGAATTTACCAGGTTCGGGGACAATCCTCTATGATGTTTTATTTTTAGAGCATATGGTTATTATTTGTGTTGCACCTGCAACGATTAGCTTTGGCATGATCCTTTAATAATTGGTATGATGGCTAACTGCAAACATATGATTCGTCAACAGCATTTGTGTTCAATGAAACAAATGTTTATTCAATTTCCAACAAGAACTGGGTTAAGTCAAATGGTAACCACACCAAATTTGCATAATAGCATGTTGACATTTAATAAACAAGCATAAAAAGTCAATGCATTATTTTAATGATGCAATATTCCTTATTGCATCTCGTAATCTTTTCAAGTTGCTAAAACATGGCGTGGCTCCTCTATCCTTCTAGTGTTCCTTCGTTTATTTGTTAATGTGGTCTAGATTTCACGTTTTTCTTATCTCTTCATTTCAATGAAGAGCCAAACTTTCTCTTATTCATTAGTATTCCTTAGTTTGACTTTCTCTCAGCTTAAGGACCTTCATTCTTGGTAAAAGGTTCAGATATATGCCTGGGTTTACAATTCTTTACCCAGTTTTCGAGCGTAGCTCCGTTTCAGTTATGACTGTGGGCTCTAACAGTTATTGCATTCAGTATTTAGCAATACTTACAGTTTTCATGAATTCACAAACAAATTATTCTACGTTTCGAAATTACACAGTTGCTTTAATTGTGCGAAGTCAATCTCCTCTATAGAATATCACTGAGCAAAGAGAATTACGTCTTGTCTCCACCGCTCTAAATTCATTACTGACTAAAAAAAAAATGGCTTCGTCTCTTGTTCATTCCGGGGAAAAAAGACTCAGCCTAACCATTGGTGGGAAAATCACGTGACCAATGCTTGGCGTTACGAAGCGAAGCTTAGCCTAAAATAATGCGTGGCTTTTCGAAGCTAACCTGGTTTAATTAAACATCTGCGCCAAGACTTTTTTAATCTTCTGTTTCTATAAAAATTTATTTTATATGTTAATATAGCCTGTATCTGAAAACTTACGGTATACGCGGTTACATACAGATCCCGGGGCCCTGCAAATGTATCCCGTAGGGAGACATTTGAGTACTATCAATAACAAAAATCCATCCCCAAAAATTTCTAAGTTCAAAAAAAATTTTCAGAAAAATTTAAAGTTCAAAAATTTTTCTAAGTCCAAAAAAATTCCCAAAAAAAATTTAATTTAATTCCTATACTGGGGTCCTATGTCTATATGAGGTCGTCTGCTATGTAAAAAAAAACTAGTAGTGGACATCAACTTCAAAAAGTGTAACTTATTCATCACATCATAATATTTTTCACCAAATTTACAAATTGGCAACACTGCCTAACAAAATCTGCAAAACACTCATAAGGTCATCACTAAAAAAATGTGACGAGTGGCAACACTGGGGAATGAACAATAAACTATCTTATTTGCAGAACTTGGCTGGATTATCATAATCTATTACATTTCATTCAAAAATATAGTTGATTACATTCTCTTGGATGTGGTGGGGGTGTTATCTCTTTTCTGTACTGTTATTTGCTCCATATTAAAAGCCTGCAAGTACTAAAAAAATCAATGTTTTCATTTTTTTTATTTTTCTTTTTTTTCTAGTGAATGAGCCACTTGCTCATTATTACATGTAGAAAACATCTCTAAACATAATATGCATATTTATCATACGATAATACAACCAGCATCATTTTTATAAGTAATCATTTTTCACAATAAAAGCATTAAAACCTCATGGCTTATCCTTATTTATTTATTTGTATGTTTCCTTGTTATAGACATTTTCCAAATGGTAAGTGTATAAACTCGTTCTAAGTCCGTCACTGTAGAAAATGTTCTATATTACATTTTTTTTTTTTTTTTTCTTCAAAATATGTGATGTTTGTCTCTAATATCCGTACGTCTGGTGGTGATCCTGTCCATTAGTCAGTTATTTCTAATCATTCCTTCTTTTCTGTCAATACAGTATTTTTTTTGTTTTTTTTTTGTTTTATTTTTTGTTTGTGAACTCTTCCATAGAAATATTTTTTTATATATATATTTATTCTTCAACGATCTTCTTTGACTTACCATACATCAATTTTCAAACATCAAATTATTCAGCAACCAACAGACGAATGTGTTACTATCATTTTATGAAATATAAGGGAAAAGAAAAATATAGTTTCCAAATCATCATGAATTTTCTACATTGGGTTCCGTATTACTTTATTTTCTCTTTTAAGACAACTGCTTATACTTTTGACAATATGTATCCATGTTGTCACTCTCGAGGCATCCTTGTATACAATTTATATTTGTCTCTTTTTTTTTTTTTTTTTCATAACACCAATGTATCATTTATGGTGTACCAATATCATTGTATCTATTCTAGTCCTCCTGTTATCTTGAGAATTCATCCTTAGTAACTCCCTATGTACCTTATCTAGCAATACATTTATGCAAAACACATCAAACAATTATTTATGGAAACATTTAACTGAGATGTAAGAACTTTTGACAATATGAGATGAAAAAAAAAATTTTGGGGTCATCACTCAAAAAATGTGACATAGAAAGGAAGAAAAAATATTCAATTGATCGTGAGGAATCTACAATATTCTTATAAGACAAAGTTCCTTGCACTCTGACTACTATTTAACCATATTATTTCTGGTTATCCTTGCATACAGTGTACCATTTCCATTTCCTTTATAAGTCCAATTCATCGCTCATGGTGCTCCAATATTTTAAAATGTGGATCCTTCCTATTCCTCTTATTCTGTACTGGAAATATATCCTTATTAATTGTCCATGTACTATATCTGTGACATGTCTGTCCTTGGGATAACGTTATTTTCTTATCCAATA
This sequence comes from Oreohelix idahoensis, assembly GCA_024509875.1. Classification (NCBI taxonomy): domain Eukaryota; kingdom Metazoa; phylum Mollusca; class Gastropoda; order Stylommatophora; family Oreohelicidae; genus Oreohelix; species Oreohelix idahoensis. The sequence continues at coordinate 253,357 of JAMPIV010005507.1, forward strand.
TCCTCGGGGTGAGCAAATCTCAGTATGTCCAATTTCATCAACCACTTATTTATTTTCTCTCCTGTAATTCTGGGTATGTTATGAGTATAGTACATTGTCAATTTATTCTAACTATCTTACAACATTCTGTAATTCGTGATAAGGAATAGTCATTTGTTATACAACAATGTTCATATTACAAAGGCAATGAGCAAAAATCAAAAAAAAAAAAAAGATATCTTCTCCAAAAATGCGGATGTATCTCTATTTCCTTTACCTCTGGGTGTAGCAATTATTCAGTCATTATTTTTTTTTTCTCCATTATTTAATCTCCATTTTGTGTCCTTAGTACCTGTGGTTCCATGGGATTATCATAATTCATTTATGTCTCTTGTCTACTGATAATCCTTCAATAATGACTTCAAATATGGTCCTCATATGTGCAACAATCATCTGCTCTGATTTGTTCCATGGTATTCATCAAATATTCTATTATATCCTTGTCTTATCTCGTAACCACGAAAGACTAAGATTATTCCTCCTCCAATGTTAATGTGGGGGATTTTGTGCATCAACATTTCAACAAAATCTCAGCTGTGACAACATAAAGTTTCACCTTAATATAAAATGTCATCTTCATCATACATAACCTGTTGCTTCTTCATCTCATGTGTCATTAGTGGTTATCATGCGGTAATGGGGTATTTCATTTGCTAGGTCAGCATGTGCAAATGCTATTTCTTTAACATGGGCAAAGGCATCATCAACAAATAGGTGCAATTTGTTCAATCTGGGGTTAGCATATACTAATGCTCTCAAGGGATTCTTCATTTGCAGAAATTCAGCATGCGCAAATGTCATTGGGGTATTTGTGATAGGCAGTAAAATTTTTGACAGTACTAATATACATCTGGGTCTAAAATAATAATGTACATTTGAAATAATCCTGTGGAGAAAAATAGCATAACCTACAATACTAGTTTTGGGTATGAATTATGTGCTGTTGAGAGATGTCATAGTATGAACAGTATGATTGATCAAGGTGATAGATATAAAGGAGTTTAGCATAATATATAGATCAAAGAAATATTAGTATGGGGTAAGAAAACAAAACTACTGGTGTACAGTGTCTGCATGAAAATACAGGACTCTGGATCTGCAAGGACAAGAAGTCTGGTGAATGAAACATGGAATATGATTCGTTTCAAAAGTAGAGATCAATGTTACAACAGAATAGTATGACACATGTGTTATAGGTAAAGTTGTGTAACATTCTGAATATCAAAAACTGTCTGACTAATAAGGGTGTCTGTAAACAAAGAACATTGTATCATCTGTGTCATCTTTATTTCAATAATCCAAATAAAATGTCTAACTAGAATCCTCCGTGGGCTGGTCTTGATTTCTTTCTGGGCATCATTATTCTAAGGCTGGAAAAAATAACTTTCTCAGTGAGGCTTTGACATCTTAGTCTGTAAGCAAGTCATTTGAACTGTCCAAGACTGAAAATAGAGTACATGGGGAGAGTTAGTACATTGTTAAAAATTAAGTGCACATTCGCGGTGACGGTACATGGGATGGCATGTACATTGAAGACTTGAGGGGCGTGTCTCAGCAAAGTTTTAGTAGTTCCTTCAGTTTCTCTGCCATCTCTAACCTTGCAATGTCCCGACTGCTTAGGCGAGCATCATACTGAGTAGCAGTGGTGACGGGTGTGATAGGCGACGACACTGCATTTGCTGATTGTTGGGACACTGAGGACATTGACGAATGCGGTGATGGCTTAACATCTTTTGATTGCGGTGATGGTTTCACTGTGGTAGGGGTTTGTATGGCTGGAACATCTGTTGGTTTTGAGGCAGGTATATGTTTCGCCTTGATTTTTCTTCTGACCTGGTTGTGCTGAACGTTAGCACCGGTTACAATGGGCACAGTAATTTGCACACTGTTGTTTTTGACTAGTTGAGATGAGGCTAACACTTCTCGGCTTGGTTTTGGAACATGATTGCGTTTCTTCAGAATCTTTCGTCTGATATAGTTGTGCTGTATACGCGGAATTTTGTTGCTAGGGATTGAGTCATCAGATTCTGTTTTATAGGCGCGTTTGACGCTGGAGCTGACTGGTACAAATAATGTACTATCCGCATCACTGGTTTCAATGGAACTAGCTGTATCAATGTCTGTTTCTTGTTGGTATAATTCTACCATTTTTCTGTCATTATGTTCGTTGGGGTCTGACAAATCTATGCTGTCTTGTTCTGTTTCGTCTCCATAAAGATCGCTGGTATATGGTTCAACAATCTGCTTGGGTATAGTTTCTTCAGGATCTGATTGTTTTGAACGAGCAATCTTGTTCTTGTGGTATAGCAGTGTTTGGTTTTCACTAGTGTTAAAACTAGAACTGCCTGAACTGGGGGGGTGATAGGTATCAGCTGACGATTTATCACTGCGGGAGTAAGTTTGAGTGTGGATATAAGGTGCTTGGTTGTTGTCATCGTGTGACGTCTGAGGCATTATTTCTTCATTTCTAATGCGCAGGTCTCTGTCCTGGAGTCGATTACGCAATTCAAGTGGTGGGATATCTTCTTCGCTTTCGGACGAGTCTCGTTGTTGTCTTGCTCGATGTATTTCATCTGTGGGTGGTCTGGGTATGTGGTCGTCTTGGTAAAATTCAGAGTCTGTCGTCTCTGACTCTGATATGTCAGACGAATCTGTGCTGGATGGATTATAATTTAGGGTGGCTTTTCTGACTGGTCTTGTATTTGTCGTCAGAGGCGGAATGGGCCGGTGATTATCAATTTTTATTTGTTTTACGTGAGCTTTTGTTTGGTGTTGTTTCTCTTCATTCCAAATAATGAAGTTTACAGGCGTAGTTTGTTTCATGATTTTGTAGCCATCTAACCATCGGTCATCGAATTTTGAACTGCGTACATGTTTCTTGTAGTATACTCTGTCTCCTATTTTGTATGTTGGTAGCTTGGCTGATTTATCATGTTGTTTCTGTTTCTTGTGAAATGCCTTCTGCGTATTTCGTTGTGCAATCTGGTGAGCTTTATACTTTTCTTGAAGGATTATTTCGATGGGGTCTTCTCCCATGTATTTTCTTTGTGGGCGAAGTAGGTTGTCTAACGGAAAGTTTGGTTCTCTTCCGTATAGCATGAGAAAGGGTGACATTCCTGTGGTATCGTTCACGTTTACTCGGATGGCTTCAAGAGCTTGGTTAATGTATAGGTCCCAGTATTGGTGGTTCCCCTTGATATATTTGCTAATAATATCATGTAGGGTGGCGTGCATGCGTTCATTTCTGCCATTTGCATTTGGGCAATAATAAGTGGTTGTAGTATGCTCAATATTCAGCTGGTGTAAGGTGGCTTTAAATGGGTTACCTATAAACTGTTTACCGTTGTCTGAAATGATTCGTTTTGGACAGCCATGCCTGGGAATGAATTCTTGTAAAAAAATTTGCGTGATGGACTGCGATGTGGCATCACTGAGTGGGTAACTTTCTGGCCAAACAGAGTATTGGTCAACTATGTGCAGGAGGTATTTGTTGCCTGATTGGGTGAGTGGGTAAGGACCTGATAAGTCAATGCTCACTGTTTGCATGGGGTAATGGGAAGGTTGCATTTCTTGAAGGGGAATTAAATGTGGCTTCATGTTTCTCAATTTACATGTTCTACAGGTGGCTACATATTCTGTAATGTCCTTGTAGAAAGTTTGCCAATAATACCTTTTCTTTATGACATCAATTGTTTTGTCTCTTCCCATGTGCCCGTTGTTATCATGAAACTGTAGCAATACTTCTGGGACTAGATGTGCTGGAATGACTTTTCTTAGTGTCCCTTCTTGTTTCTGATCAATATAGTATAGAATTCCATCCGTTGGGTGTACTGTAAAATCTTTACTTTTTGTTGGGTTTTCTTTCACGTATGTGAGCAGCTTGACAATTTCTGCATCTTTCGCTTGTTCTACTCTCATGTCAAACATCTCTTGGCTTTCTTCTTCTACTTGAGTGGCGGAATCTGAGGTACTTCTTCGACTTGATGAAGTAATTTCATTAATTTCTTTAGCATTATCGTCAATCTCTGAGGATGTGCCATCATTTTTGACTCTATTTGTTTTCACTTCAGTTTCATCATCATATTTAATCCTGGATAAGAGGTCTGCACAGGTGTTCATTTCGCCTGGGATATGTTCGATAGTGGTGTCGTAGGACTGTAAATTCATTGCCCATGTCTGTAACTTCTTTGGCTGTTCTTGTGTTTTGGTGAGCCAGTTAACCAAAGGTTGATGATCAGTTCTTATAATGAGTTTAGTTCCTCTGACGTAAAAGTCAAACTTTTGTACTGCATAGTGAATAGCATATGCTTCTTTCTCAGTGGTGGTCCACCGTTTTTGTGACTTTGACAATGCGTGGGATAGGAATGCAATGGGTTTCTCATTTGGAATGTTTGGTAGGATGGGTGTTTCATCTTCTAGTACAGGTTGGACCAAACAAGCACCAATTGCGTTATCTGAGGCATCGGCGTATAGTATCATGGGCTGAGAAATATCTGATGTCCAAGCAGTGGGATGGTGGTTAGGGCATTTTTTAGATACTCAAAGGATCTCTGGCAGTCTTCTGTCCATTTGAAGCGTGCATACTTGCGGGTAAGGGCTATCAAAGGCTCTGCTGCTCTGGAGAAATTGATGATGTGGCGTCTATAGTACCCTATTGTACCAATAAATGAGCGTGTTTGTCTCACCGTCTTGGGGCTAGGCATTTCTCTTATGGCTTTGACTTTATCTTCATCAGGTCTGACGCCATGTCTATTGATGACAAAGCCTAAATATTTTGTTTCTGTCTTTAGAAACTCACACTTCGACAGTTTTAACTTTATTTGGTGATGCCTGAGTCTATCAAACACTGTTTCAACCTTGCGGAGGTGGTCTTCCATCGTGCCTGCGGTATGTATCAGGATATCGTCTATGTATGCCAGGGCAAATGGATGTAGACCCTTTAACACTTCATCCATGAGTGACATATATGTTGCTGGAGATCCTTTTAGACCAAATGGCATAACATTCCAAAAAAAAACTTCCCATATGTGAACAGAATGTGGATTTCTGTTTTGCCTCAGGTGTCATGGGGATGCACCAAAAGCCTGACCTTGCATCAAGTGTGGTAAAGTATGTAGACTTTCCTAACGTCGCAAGTAGATCGTCTATCCTGGGGAGGGGGTAGGAAATGACTTTTGTGATTTTGTTAAGGGCACGGTAGTCGCAGCAAAAGCGACTGGAGCCGTCTTTCTTTGTTACGATCACTATGGGTGAGGACCATTGGGAACGGGATCTTTCGATGATTCCTGCCTGTAGCATTTCATTTATAGACCTTTCCACGAGTTCTCTATTTTTCAAGGGCGTATGATAGGGTTTCATATGTATTGGCTCCTCTGTGGTTGTTTGAATGTCCATTGTGACAGTGTTAGTTCTGCCTAATTCCATGTCATTGAGTGCGAATACATCTTGGTGCTTTTCTACAAACGTTTTCAAACGTTGCTTATTATCTTCTGTGGCATTCAGGGTTGCAAGTAACTGAGCTATTCTCTCTCTGTATTTATGATCTGCTATGATATCTCTGGTCTGTCTTGATGCCTCCGTTTCATTCCCATAATTTTGGGACATTTTTCTTGCATCTTGTGAAAATCTCTGCTCCTGGTATGTGGCTTTCTTTTGCGTAGTTCTTTGCCGTTCATTGGGCTGTGCTTGGTACTGTCTCCTCTGCCATGTACTGTGTGCATTTCCATTTGTCACTGCATTTACTGTATATTCATTTCTTATTATATTTCTGGGGTAGTCGTTGTTGTGCCATTTTTTCTGATTATTTCTGTCGTAACTGCGCTTATCCGCGTACGTTACTGTATTTCTTCTGTTTGTGCTATAGGGCTGTCTTCTTTCCCTGGGCGAAAATTTTTCATTCTTTCTGTTTCCAACTTTGCTGCTATAGTATCCTCCTGTGGTATAGTCATATAAGAATTCTTCCTTTTCTTCGGAAATTTCAATTGGTTTTGGGACTTTATCATATCCACCTGTTTTTGAGTTATATTGATACTCCATGGGGCATGTATCACTGTCTTGTCGCTTTGGATATCCTCCTGGCAAGACAATTTCTGTTTCTCTGTTACTCTGTGATATACAGCACTTCATCTTTTCTCTTGGTGTGCTGGGGCGCAAGAATGAGTAATTATAGTCATTTTCATACTGTGGCCTTTCTCTTCTTATGTATGGACTGGTTCGTTTCTGCCATCTGGGTAGGGTATGCTGTGGTGTAACATGACTGTGACTGATGTTACTGCCTTTTTCTGCCTTATAACTGTTTACTTTCCGTGTACTATGGTTATTTGTACTGCGATTTCGTGCATTATGTCCAGTGGGAGTGGTTGAGACAATTTGTGGATGGTCTCTATTGGTTTTGGTTTGTCTTATTGTTGACGTATCCACTTGCGCTACAACTGTGCCTCTTTTTATAGTGGTAGTTTTTCCTGACATATTCAATATCATGATGGGGAAATCTCTGGACTTCGAGACTTCAGCGATTCCCTCTGTAATTTGCAACAATGGGTCATCAATAATGCTTTCTTCTGCTAGGGGCTGTACTTGAATTGATTGCCCTGGTGTTATGTACTCAGAATTTTTTACTCTGCCTTTTGCTATGACCAGGGAGTTTGGAGCCACCGTTATGGGAGCTGTAATCCTTACTAAAGACGCTATGTGGATATCGTCCTGGAGATCTATGTACGTATTGTTGACTTTGATTTTGTGGAGGTCATAGTATATTCGAACTTTGTGTTTGTTAAAAAAATCTCTCCCTAGGATAAGATTTCTAGACATTCCTTTAGTAATGACAAATGGGTGTTCAAAATTTGTTTCGCCTAAGGAAAATTTTAGCCATGCTGTCCCAACTGAATTTAGTCTTTGTCCCGTGACTGAAGCTAGGTGTGTTTTGGACGGTTGAAATCGTACTAAGTGTTGGATCCTCTTGAACAGCTGGAACCTAATAAGGCTGATGGATGCTCCTGTATCTACCAGTGCCCTATATTGTTGGCCCTGTATAGACATGATGCAGGAACTGGGGTCCGGATGTATTTTAGTTCCATCATGCAACATTTCTTCATATTGTATTTTACTGGATGGGCCCACTTGACAATTTCTGTTCTGTGTTGTTTCTTTTGTTTTGGACCAGTTTCTGTGATTGTTGCCCTCACTAACGGTCCTGTTTAGTGAGTGGCGCGGCCGTTTCCCTGACGCATGAGGGGTTGAGGTGCGCCTCTGGTATACTGATTTCTGGTGTAATCACGTGGGGGTGGTGCGGGTTGTTGTGGTTGGTAACCTCCTCTTCTGGGTGGTGCATGATTGTAATTTGCTCTACAGGACTTGTAACCATGTCCGAGCCTACCGCATGTAAAGCATCCGTTTGTATTGACATTATTGACGTCGTTTTGCCTCTGTGTGGGGGGTCTATAATTGCGGGGTCTATCATCACGTATTCGTGGGCGAGTCCATTGCCTCCTGGTATGGTCAACTTCCATAGGCTCATGCTCATCATAGTCCCTATATTCTGGTCGGGGTTCCCTACCTGCTCTTTGTTGGAACCTTCGGTGAAGATTTTCCTCCTGTATTGCTGCTTGGATTGTTTCAGCAATAGTCTTGGTGTCTTTTCTAATAAGATGCCTTCTGATATTTTCCGCTCTAAGGCCATCGGCAAATATCCCCACTAACTGTATTTCTACATCAGGTGTGGTAGGGATTTCTCCGCAAAATGCCTCTTCTGCCATATTGAGGAATCGATCTCCAAAAAGTTGTACCGATTCATCTCTTTCCTGTTTCATGCTTCTAAGGACTGACCAAGCATGCATTTTGTCTATGATTTCCCCATATCTCTGGGTGAGCTCTTTTTTTTAGGGACTCGTAGGTTTCTGTGGGGTACTGCTGGGACCTCCTTCTTAAAAAATCAGTCACGTACGAATCAGAACCTAACAGAGCGATTTTTCTTTTTCTCTTCATCCGTTGTTGCCTCTGCTAGTGCCGCAAATTTATCCATGTCGGACAACCATCTTCTGAAATTTTTTTTGTTTCCATCAAACGGCTGAACAATGGATCTAACCTGTGTGAATTTCGCGTAGTTGTCATTTTTCTGTAGGGTTTCAGTAATTTGCCGTAGCGCTATTATTGTTGGTCCTTCCATATTTTGTCTGTCCTGGGGCTGCAGTGGTTGTGCTTGAGCGAATCTGTTTTCCTGTTGCTGCTGCTGTTCTACCCCAAGTTGCTGGAAATTTTCCATTAATTGATCCATCTTCGCTTCTGCTCTTTTGTAGAGGACTGGTCACTAGGCAACAAGTTGCAATGTGTTTTCCTGCTCAATACCTTTTTTTTTTTTTTTAATGAGGACTGATCACGGGCACCAAGTTGCAATGTGTGGCCGGGCAGGGTAGTGGGGGTTGCTGTTTAACTCGAGAGTATTAGATTTTGATTACTAGCTAGCCTGCTAGAGGTGATGATTTCTCTCTACAGACTTACAGGAATTTACCAGGTTCGGGGACAATCCTCTATGATGTTTTATTTTTAGAGCATATGGTTATTATTTGTGTTGCACCTGCAACGATTAGCTTTGGCATGATCCTTTAATAATTGGTATGATGGCTAACTGCAAACATATGATTCGTCAACAGCATTTGTGTTCAATGAAACAAATGTTTATTCAATTTCCAACAAGAACTGGGTTAAGTCAAATGGTAACCACACCAAATTTGCATAATAGCATGTTGACATTTAATAAACAAGCATAAAAAGTCAATGCATTATTTTAATGATGCAATATTCCTTATTGCATCTCGTAATCTTTTCAAGTTGCTAAAACATGGCGTGGCTCCTCTATCCTTCTAGTGTTCCTTCGTTTATTTGTTAATGTGGTCTAGATTTCACGTTTTTCTTATCTCTTCATTTCAATGAAGAGCCAAACTTTCTCTTATTCATTAGTATTCCTTAGTTTGACTTTCTCTCAGCTTAAGGACCTTCATTCTTGGTAAAAGGTTCAGATATATGCCTGGGTTTACAATTCTTTACCCAGTTTTCGAGCGTAGCTCCGTTTCAGTTATGACTGTGGGCTCTAACAGTTATTGCATTCAGTATTTAGCAATACTTACAGTTTTCATGAATTCACAAACAAATTATTCTACGTTTCGAAATTACACAGTTGCTTTAATTGTGCGAAGTCAATCTCCTCTATAGAATATCACTGAGCAAAGAGAATTACGTCTTGTCTCCACCGCTCTAAATTCATTACTGACTAAAAAAATGGCTTCGTCTCTTGTTCATTCCGGGGAAAAAAAGACTCAGCCTAACCATTGGTGGGAAAATCACGTGACCAATGCTTGGCGTTACGAAGCGAAGCTTAGCCTAAAATAATGCGTGGCTTTTCGAAGCTAACCTGGTTTAATTAAACATCTGCGCCAAGACTTTTTTAATCTTCTGTTTCTATAAAATTTATTTTATATGTTAATATAGCCTGTATCTGAAAACTTACGGTATACGCGGTTACAGTTTTTTTGTGTGCTCCTGACGTAGAATAAAACCACCACTGTAGCAGGTCCCCTTGCAGAAAGCCTGCACCAATCATTCACATCCTCTTTCCTTCTGGGGTTCCAAGCAAGGCAGTTCTGGTGATGGGTATCATGGTCTCTTCTCAGGACATGGCCAAACCAACTCTAGCGTCTACCCGCTGTGATGGTGCGCATGTTCTCTTGATGGCTCCGAGTTAGCAGTCCAAATGATGTCATACTCCCCCTAGTCTCCTGGGTAGTGAGATCGGATGCCTAGCCTTCTCAGATAAGGGCGAAACAAATTAGGAGGTCCCGTGTGCAAGTTGTGTACGTTAAAAATCCCACGACAGTTGGAAAACGTAAAGAGTAGGCCTATCAGGCCGCTACCCAGGCAAAATTTAAAAAAATTAGAAACCTACCCACCACAAAAATATTTATAGAATGTATGATTCCTGTATACACACATTGGGATTCTCGCCAGTGCTACGGAGTTCGTGCACTGTACTGAGATCCTCCTTGTGTGATCTAAGGGAGGAGATCGGGGAACTGATGGAGTTGTCCGTGTGCAATGAAGATAGTCCTCAAAACCAAACCAAACCAAACGAAATAAATAAATAAAGATATAAATATCTGCTTGTGTGTGTTTATTTGTTTTAGGTTTTAAATACGTTTCATTATTCTGATATTTGAACATCATGGCTATTATTCATTCATTTCCAATACATAATATGAAAGGGTAATGGGGAGATGTAATAGTGGTGCTGCACACGAAAACAGTGATAAACTGAAAGGCTTCTGCAGCATTAACAACTTAATCATTGAAGGAACTCTCTTCCCACAAAAAGAAATTCACAAACTAACATGGGAATCACCAAATAGCCGCAACAGAAACCAGATAGATCGCTTAATGATCAACTGTAGACGGAGGCTGTCATTACAAGATGTGAAAGTAAGAAGAGGTGCAGATGTAGGAAGTGATCACCACCTAGTAGTAGCAGTAATAAAGGTGAAGCTTAGTACGATTGGACCTATGGTGATGAAAAAAAAAAAGATACAACATCAACAAGCTGAAGGACCCTTGACGAAGAAAGCTTTTGTGGCAGATATAAAGAAACGTTATCAAACTGCCAAAAGTCAGAGGGCACAGAGGTTTCAGTGTCCATTCAACGATATATAGGGAAGATAGCGAAGCATGCTTGGGTTTCCAGGAAAAGAATATACAAGATTGGATAACACCAGCAACAATGAAAACAATAGGGATGAGAAAAGTAATAAAAAAAAAAAGAAATCAGAAGCAAAGTCCCCAGGTTAAAGGAAATATACACTGAACAATAAAGTTAGCTGAACAAGGAAGTAAAATATCAAACCCGAGCTGACCAAAGGAATTTCCTAGAAGGTAGATATCTTCAAAAGACAGACAGAAGGAGCGGCACTGAGGAATGAACGAAGCACAGAATGCAAAATAACAAAAACCATCAGTGGAAAAAGGGGTGCAAACAATATTACCCTAATAAGAGACAAGCAGGGAAATCTCATCGCCACAGAACGGGAGAAAAAACCAAGATGGGCTGAGCACTTCAGAGACACGCTAAATAAGACATCACCTAAGATGCAGCTGAACATTCCTGAGGCTGAAAATGACCTGGATATTAATACAGATGTTCCAAGAAAGGAAGAAATCATCACAGCAGTCAATGGGTTGAAGAATAGAAAAGCTCCTGGTCAAGACAACGCGCAGAGCTATTTTAAACTGATCCTGAATTATCAGCTGAACTCTTAGAACCACTCTTTGCACAAATCTGGTAAACGGAGACACCACTACTTGAATGGAAGAAAAGAACAATTATCAAATTACTAAAAAAAAAGGGGTGACCTTACAGACTGCAACAACTGGAGAGAAATTGCGTTCCTCTCTGTTCCCAGCAGAATATTGGGCAGGATAATTATCCACAAAATCTCAAAAGCAGTAGATCATAAACTGAGGGAGGAACAGGCAGGATTCAGACAGAACAGAAGATGCGCAGACCATATTTTCACCCTCAGGAACATAATAGAGCAGTGCTCAGAATGGCAAAGATAACTTTATATAAATTTTGTCGATTTTGAAAATGCGTTTCACAGCATACACAGGGGTAGCTTATAGAAAATACTACGGGCTTACTGGATCCCTCGGTGTATTGTTTCCATTATAAAAAGTCTCTATGCTATCTTTACATACAGGTTCGGATGAGCAACCTTACTTTCGAAGTAAAAACACATGTACGACAGGGTTGCCTCATGTCAACCATTCTATTTTTAACTGTCAAAGACTTGGTGATGCGCCAGACAACAGAGGATACCCCTAGAGGAATAAGATGAACAACGTTCACCACACTAGAAGATCTAAAATAAGCAAACTATATTGCATTACTCTCACATTCACATTAGCACATTCAAGAAAAAACAGACAGACTGAATAAATATAGCCAACAAGTGGGACTGAACATCAACTTGAAGAAGACAGAGGTCATAACACTCCACGTAATATATATTACTGTCGTAGATTTTAGATAGGAGAATTAAGACTTGGGTTAGGTCCCTTCTGAATAGGTTGAAATGAGTGATAGATACAGTGAGAGCTGGTGAAAAGCAATAGAATTTCCACACGTGAGATGATAGAATGTGATATAGAAGCTGTCTTTGAGAATCGAGATAATCTTCTCTCTCTCACCTATCTTCTACGACCGCTTTTAAAGTGTCAGACAGTCTAAACCACAGATATATATTACATAAATCTCTATCTACTCACGGGCACGCACATACACGTAACGACAGTTAAACACACAGACGTGGGAAATCTATAACCATGAATATATATATTATTTGAACGAGCTGACCAACGCACTGATTTAGTTCAAGAGAGATTTTTATTATTATCATCTAAAAAAAATCTTCTCACAACACCAAAAATTACATCAAGGAAAAACAAATACAAATAGTCATAGAATTCAAGGAAAATGCTACAAGGATGATAGCCCCGTTATGATCTTAACTCTAGGTTTAGCCCACAGCCCCGTTAAGAGAACAGATGATGGCCCAAAGAGTTATAGATACATAGGGTTGAGTCTAAGAGGTTTCTTTCTTTCTCGTAAATGTATGAACAGAGTTGAATAATCTGATTTAGCCTAAGAAAAAAGAAACTCTAGCTTTTGTAACAAATTCTGCAGATTAAAAAAAGTTAAGACAGCAAATGGGTGACAATAATACACCGGTAAAATAACACTCAGACCTGTGTACTCTCATTCATCCAGCCATGGCCTTTCTCTCACATATATACTCACAACTTTGCTCGTTGCCTCTGGGAACATAATAATTCTAGGACCTTCGCACAGACCCGAAAAATGCAGTCAGCGACCAAGAAACCCCCAGTTCCAAAAGACGTACTGAACTCTCTGTCTCAGGGAACGATTTCCCTGGGTGTTCTAATTTTTTTCGAATGTCTGATTAAGTCACATAAAATTTGTCCAGGCACGAAAGTTAGCAGAGCACAATGTCATTAGCTTTGGATTCTAGGATTTACGGAATGTCAGATCGGTGTCTTCTTTCAGGCAGGTACTATATTTGGTCACCACAATACTAGTCACAATCTCTGTCGGAATGGTAATGTTATTCTTGTAATATTTTCGCCGCCAGGCAGCATGTACATTTAAATTTGTGGAGCAATATGAACTGGCTCAAAAGCCCAATATATATTTCTAGTCTTTAGAAACCGTTAGTGGGATTGCTATTACTGTCTCTCTCTGATGGCATATGCACTGTCAGATCCAGTGTTACTTGAAACAAAACAAAAAACCCACGTGGTTAAAGATAGGAACTGTCTATGCTTCACACAAATATGTCTCTTTACTAAACGCTGGCAAGTTGGGTACCACAGTTTCACTCAAACACAGCACTACAGGATATCGCACAATTAAGAATTTTACGCTTATATTTATGGAAGTCTAGAAGTTCGACAAATTGTCGCAACAAACTAAGAAACTTCGCTTATACAGCTCTACTCTTCGCGAACCACCTGTCTACTGCGAATTATTGAGACAGAATGAAAATAAAGTTTCAAACTAGGTTTAATATTTTAAACCAGACCAAGGATGAACTATTATTTCGTAGAACGAAATGCTCTCCCCTTTCCGGCTTAAACGATACGTTTAACACCTAACATGTCGTAACTGCCACCTACTGACCAAGATGTACGCGTGTCAGTTTCAAATCTCAGACAACCGTCTGCTCTGCGTCGTAGAGCATGGGTGTCAGATGCGGGAACCCAGACACTCAGTCTGCTCTAGCGAGCAATGTCTGCCGCGATTCACGCCTCTGCCGGTGACTGAGAGCGATTTTCACACTGCCGAGAAACTCAGCCTGGGAAAACGCATTTGACAGGTAAAATTAGCAGACGATAAGTCGGCCCTATTTCTAAGTATGAAGCACATTCACAGTTTCGTCCACTGACATCTACGTAATAGAATTACGTATCCCAGTATGAGAAAAACACAAGGTAAAGTTTGAGGATACTGAAGAAAATACTATTCGCAAAACGAGTGATGCGAAAAATACAGGAAAAACAAGTACGGAAAGATAATAAAATAAAAGGATGCGGGTGAGAGAATAGGAAGAAGATGTAGGTAATTTAATGATCAAAACCCACGTGACAGGACGTCCGCCCTTAAGATATGGAAGCACTCCATGTCTACGTTATGGAATTAAATTTCCTATGACCGTAGCTTCGGGGTGTCTGTCTTCTTCCCTCTCATCTTCCCCCTCCATCTCTCTCCAATTCCTACTCAAGTCTACTCCCAAAGTTTCCTTCCTCTGGAATGTCTCCCATGCGCGCTTGAAAGAGCGTCGCCGCTTCTGACATTTTTGAAAGATTTCCTGTGACAGCGGTGGAATATCCCTGCCACTATCATCATCTTCGTCAGCTCTGGCGATCGTCAGGAGATACAACTGTCTCATCCGCCTTCTCGTCTGTCAGAGACTGAAGTAAGGCTTCAAGCGGGCCCTTAATGGGTCTGCCGAATAAGAGTGTAGCTGGCGGAAATCCTGTGGAAGTATGAGGAGATTCTCTGTAGCCAAATAACGCTGCAGGAATACAAAGATCCCAATCTTCAGGTTTCACTTGTGCCAGTTTACTTAGCATCATGTTGAGGTTTCCATTTGCACGTTCCACGAGCCCATTTCCGGCCGGAGTATATGGCTTAGTGTGGATGTGTTGGGTCCTCAAGATCTTCACGATCTCATCCATCAACAGGTTTCGGTATGGGGATCCGTTATCCGTCAACACTTGTTGAGGGAATCCCAACCGAGTGAAAATCTGCACGAGGGCTTCTGCGACATGCTTGGCATCTGCGCATGTTAGCGGGATAGCTTCTGCCCATAAAGTGCATGTATCGACTAAGGTCAGGATGAACCTGTTCCTTCTTTTAGTCCTTTCGAAAGGCCCTAAAATGTCGATCACAACCCGTTCAAATGGTGTTCCCACTATTGGCATTTCACCCAAAGAGACTGGGGGTGCCCGTTGCTTGGGTGGCACACGTTGGCACTGGGCACAGGATTTGACATATCTGATAATATCAGTATTTACTCCTGGCCACCAATAATGAGTGGTTATACGTTGGTTTGTGGCGTTCTGTCCCATATGTCCGCTGAAGGGAAGAGAGTGCCCCATTTCTAGGATTTGGCTTCTGTACTGTTTCGGTACTAGGAGCTGGTTGTAACCTTGGTCAGGCTTGCCCGTTCTCCGATAAAGTACGCCATCCTTAGAAAAAATGTCCCCGTGCTGTCTGGGTTCCTTAGCCATGGGCAGTTTCCTAAAGCAGGGTGTCAAAGTAGGGTCCTTGTATTGCGCTTCTTTAAGTTCCATGGGTAACAAATTAGGCGCAGGCTCCCGTTCCTTCTTGGTTTGCCCTCTTTTAGTTACTGCTGCCACAATCGGCTCTTCCGGTTTCCCAATACACACGTATCTCCCGCCAAGTATGACTGGGTAGATGGGATCATCCATAACAGCCGCTTTGATCACGCCTCTGACAAAGTCAGAGTGTATCTCCACCAATGCGATGGAAAGTGCTGTAGGTGCATCACTCTTACGAACTCCACAAAGTTGGACGGTCTCTGCTGTCTCTTGACCGGGTGTAACCAGGTTTCTGGCAACAATGCAATCATAAGAAAGCCCCGTGTCAAATAAGCAAGAAGTTTGAGAAACGTTCAAAGTAACGGTACCTCGCGTTGAGGGTCCATCCCCAACAGGTTGGGAATCACTGTCAATAATTCCACCTTGCGAGACTGTCAATAAGCATCCGATGCGTTTAGGCTCGGTGTGCTCGGTCTGATCATATGTCCCGTGCTCAGGGGTTCTCCCTTTGCCACCTTGTCCTTTCTGGCTACGCTGCCATGTAGGGCGGTCGGGTTGATCAGACTGTTTGGGGTGGTTGGGGTACTTGTTTTTGTAGAACTTGGATTTTTCAGGAGGGGGGTTTTGAGGTCCAGTTTCTCTGTGGTTATTTTGGTTAGAAGCCTGAGAAGATTGCTCTAGGTTATGTTTTCGAAAATGCTCCTCTGTCGGTTTCCGCTTTGTGGCCGGTAGTTCAGCCAGCGCATTGTGATAACGCTCAGACTTTTCCAAAATGTCTTCAAGTTTTTCTGCCCCCTGCTCAGCGAGAAATCTCCGGGTATCAGCAGACAAAGTGTTCTTTATTTGTTCTGTTAAAACAAATTCCTCAAGCCCTTCATAGGTAGAGGGGAGCTGTGAAAGCTCAAGGCACTTTGTTAGATATCCCTTTAGACGAGATTAGAACTGGTGAAAAGTTTCAGAATTCTCTTTCCGGCTGTTGCGAAACAGTTGCAAAAATTTGCGAGCGTTCATTTCAAAGCGCTCCAGTAACGCTTTCTTCAACAGATCATAGTTGTCTTGTTGGCTGCTTTCCAGTTTGGCGTAAACATCATACGCAGAACTTTTCAAAGCCTGGGAAAGCTTCATGTTCCAACGCGACCTCTCTAAACCGTACAGAGTTGCAATTTTCTCAAATTTCTCTAGCCATGTGTCAATCTTCTCATTGGGACAAGGGAAAGATTCTAGCGGAAAAGACATAGCAGAAAGATGAGTAGATTGAGTGTTAGAAGGATCAGTTAAGGAGGAATGAGGAGAAGACTCTCCATTGCTGGAGGTAGAGGCAGCACCACGGCTTTGGAACTCTAGAGTCTTAAGCGCCAGCTCATGCTGTCTCTGTTTCTCTTTTTCCTCAAGCTGTCTCTCCTCCCTCTCCTTCTCCTGCTGTCTCTGCTTCTCCTTCTCTCTTTCCTCATGCTGCATCCTGCGAATTTCCATTTCCTCGTCCATCTTCTTCTGCTGTAATAGCCGGTCTTCCGCTTCTTTCCTCTCCGCTGCTTCTTCTTTCCTCTTTAGTTCTTCTTCTTTCCTCTCCACATCATATCTCTCAAGTTCGTCCCTGACAAAAGCTTTCGCTTCTTCTCCTTCCAGTCCCTCCTCTCTCGCTTCGTCCCTGAGGAGTTGTCTAAGCTTTGCCCTCTCGGCCATATTATGTCAGTGACTGAGACACGTGGAGATAGAAAATAGGAAAAAGACTAACCTGGTGCCTACCACTTACGAGAAAAAATGTACCAAAATTCAAAAGATGATATCCTTAACCCTGGGATACCTCCTCCAAAAATAAAATCTAACTATCGCTGCTATTAATCGGCAATAAAGCACCTAATGCAAAACACGACTACGCCAACTAAATGGTAGTAAAGATTACTTCTGAAAAATAAGTAGCTACAGTGGAAAAGCAAAATAATTATTGCAAAAATTACAGAGAAAAATAATCCCCTTAATTTTTAAGTCCACTATCAAGTTCACCCCTGAAGACAGTTAGGGTAAGGGAGGCAATTAATCTGGACAAATAGTCCGAAACGCACTCCTTAGCTTTTGCTCAAACACCTACTTCTTCAAAACCCAGTGAATGTTATGCACTCACAAAACGTTACCAGCGTTTAGTATTACAAAATCATTAACTAACATGTATTCCGACAAAATCAACCTGTAAACCAAATGTATAATGCTTCTTAATGCTGTGGAAAAAAACTTATCAGTTTGTGTGGTCAGCACGCCCGTAAACAGATCGTTAGTCTAGGGGATAAATTATTTAAAGATATAACAACTCACAAGACATCACACTCTTACTCTATATCAGAATAAAGAATCTTAAAGACGAGCTGATATTTGTCGTCTCGTCTTCCTATTCAAAGTTCAAAAACCGGAAACGAGCAACCATTTGTCGTACTCGTCTTCATATTCTAAGTTCAAAAATCCGTCAAGCGAGACCACATTTGTCGTAGCGCCTAGGATTTTGGGTTCAATTCCCGGTAACGAGCGACCATTTGTCGTAGATTTTAGATAGGAGAATTAAGACTTGGGTTAGGTCCCTTCTGAATAGGTTGAAATGAGTGATAGATACAGTGAGAGCTGGTGAAAAGCAATAGAATTTCCACACGTGAGATGATAGAATGTGATATAGAGGCTGTCTTTGAGAATCGAGATAATCTTCTCTCTCTCACCTATCTTCTACGACCGCTTTTAAAGTGTCAGACAGTCTAAACCACAGATATATATTACATAAATCTCTATCTACTCACGGGCACGCACATACACGTAACGACAGTTAAACACACAGACGTGGGAAATCTATAACCATGAATATATATATTATTTGAACGAGCTGACCAACGCACTGATTTAGTTCAAGAGAGATTTTTATTATTATCATCTAAAAAAAATCTTCTCACAACACCAAAAATTACATCAAGGAAAAACAAATACAAATAGTCATAGAATTCAAGGAAAATGCTACAAGGATGATAGCCCCGTTATGATCTTAACTCTAGGTTTAGCCCACAGCCCCGTTAAGAGAACAGATGATGGCCCAAAGAGTTAGAGATACATAGGGTTGAGTCTAAGAGGTTTCTTTCTTTCTCGTAAATGTATGAACAGAGTTGAATAATCTGATTTAGCTTAAGAAAAAAGAAACTCTAGCTTTTGTAACAAATTCTGCAGATTAAAAAAAGTTAAGACAGCAAATGGGTGACAATAATACACCGGTAAAATAACACTCAGACCCGAAAAATGCAGTCAGCGACCAAATAACCCCCAGTTCCAAAAGACGTACTGAACTCTCTGTCTCAGGGAACGATTTCCCTGGGTGTTCTAATTTTTTTCGAATGTCTGATTGTAGTGAAATTGACAGAGATACAACGGTAAAATCCCTCCAAAGATAACATTTAAGGATAAAAACATAATGCGTAGGCTGCTGATGTACATGATCGCCTAGACCGCGGGTCATCATCCTCCATAATAATTGACTTGCTAGACAGGAGGGGAACGGCGGATCAAAAAAGAAAAAAAAATATGACTGGAAAGGCTAAGGAGACGCAATTGGGGGGGGGGGGGGGAAACGGAGAAAAGTCACGTTTCCCAAGTTGACATAAAAAGTAAGCAACTCCACAGAAGGGACCCTAGATATGTTACGCCACAGTCATTTATTGGACGCTTTTGCGATACCAAGCTTTTGATTTGAATGGAGCGGTAAAACGCAGATGTTAGGAATATTACAAAAATTAAAAAGTAATTTTTTCTTAATATTAATGTTAGGAATATAAAAATTAGCTGGCCGGATGGCCTATTCTGAGCAGTGAACTAAGATGGTCTTAATTTTACAGACGGATAGATAATATTGAAGATAATGACAAAAGACAGTGTAGTTCACATCATCGACAGACTGTGTTGAATAAAAAAAATGTCGCAATTTGCACACAAAAACACGACCTTGGACGCAGGTGTTCAAATTTACTTAGTATGGAGGAGAGGGTTTTTGAGCGGTAGCTGTGTCTAAATATAACTTTTAACGACAAAATTTTGGAGGGGAGAGAAAGGTTGGTTCAAAAAACAAGCACATTTTTTTTAGAAACACAAGTAGAGACGGACAGACTAACAGATAAACATCCATACTTGACTGAAGCATGACTGAAATGACTTTAGTGTAGAAATTTTGAAATTCAAATAACCTAGGCAGTGATTGGCCACAGACAATCATATCATTAGCGCTCAGACGCGAAAGTGGGGCCATTCTTCAATAGTTGTTCAGTGATAGACACAGATTTTAAAGTGTGGTGATTCCATATGAAAGCAAGTGAAATAAATTTAGGGACGCCATACTATAGCCAGCAGCTCAGCTGAGTTTTGCTAGCAATTCTGTGTTATTTATTCATAATCTGGTAAGATTGAAATTATTTCTTTGTATATTTTGAATATTGTTTCATGTTTGAGTGATTTGATACTGCCATATCGAAATCTAGCCTTACAAACAAGTAGGGATTTGCTCTAGACCCCCCGCCCTAGTCAGGGTCTAGGGACCAACAATGTACATAAACTCCAGCAAGGATTATGCAAGACAGATCAAGTGTTGAGAATAATGATACATATTACCTATCCTCTTTTAGGGCAAACAACTAATAAATATTTTTTCAGAATCTATAGTCTGGGAGGATCTATCTGATGTAAAACCACCATGGTAAATGTGCTGTTTGGTCAGAGAGATCTGACCTGTCTGTATGATGTGGTTGTTGTGTCACTGTTGTGTCCAGACGTGGGTAGAGAATAGATTTTGACACATGGCCCATACTTTGATTGCAGAGCTGCGAGTTTCTGTCGTCAACAAAGCAGTGTCTATTCAGTTGGTGACTTACTCGAGTGTATCTGTACAGTACTTGTGACAGAGACCACCATTGTTGCCCGCCAGCACGTAGAGGTGGGACCACCTGATTTCAGCACCAGAGCGACAACCACAAGATGAGTGAGCCTCTGGTCTGCTGGACATTCACCAAAGCCCTTTAGTTACTAATAACCCCATAAAAATTCCCACCATTTTCTGGACACTGTGTAGTCAATATAGACAGGTGTGATGAGGCCACCCCAACAGCACAAACAGTAACTATCTTCCCAAGTAGATGGCTACTAGAACATTTTAATAAAACTAACTAGTATAGTACATATATATGTACACTATTGCATTTATGATATAATATTCCATGCATTTTTTCATAATTTCTAAATCCTTTTAAGTTCTGGTCAACCTAAAAAATTGATGCAGAAAAAAATAAATGTAATATAATTCTATCAAGAAATTTTACACACGTGAGTTAGTTCAGTGTATTTTAACATTTGTTAATATTATTAGTCTTGTTAAATATCTGTGGGTATATCTATAACATATTACACTACACGACATATCATAACCCTAGACACTTTACGTAGCCACATTCATTAAAAAAAAAAATTAAGTGTGAGGTCGTAGTGGTAGCAAGAAAGGCCTTCTGACAATTCTCAACTAAATTTTATCTCAGGAGCCTTCACAGCTGGCCTCATACAATTACATTTAGTAATATCAACATCATACAATACCATCTAACACCACTACAATATTGGGGTCTTGTCCAGGGATAATTAGCCCAACAGTAATATTAGGATCTCCTGGTGGGAGAAATAAAAGTAGGGAAATAAATTGTAAAATTTCCCTTAAAATTAAAAGTGTCCCTGCAGATAAAAGTTGGTGAATCTTCACAGCCAGTAATAATTAATTAGTTAACTGGTTAGTTAGAATTAGTTGGACTATAGTCATAAGAAGTACTTAGTGTATTTACTGGTTAGAGATTTAGCTTGTATATTATTATATTGTCTAAAAAGTATGGCGGAGCTGGCAAAATTTAGATCAGCTGCTGTGCTCACCGCGAAGGAGATGGGAATGGATGGTCAAATTTTAATTCAATACGTAACGACTGAATGTGATAAATATATTGAACGGGAAGAAAGGAGGTTAGTTGAAGAGAAGAGGTTAGAGGCTGATAGAGAAATTAAGAGGCTGCAGATTGAGGCAGAAGAAAAACGACAGCAAAGGGAGGCAGAAGAAAAAAGGTTGACTGCCGAAAGGGAGGCAGAAGATAGAAGGTTGCAAAGGGAGCACGAATTACGACTAAGGGAGCTGGAATTACAAGGCCAGGCTCCTGAAAATGGTGCCAGCCCTTTTGCCTCAGATGCTACGCCTAGTCTGGGAGCCTCAAACTCAGCTATGGGGTTTCATTTAGACCATTTTGTTGAAAAAGACGATGACATAGAGGGGTACCTAGGACGTTTTGAGTTATTAGCTACTACATATGGGTTAGAGAGAGAGAGGTGGAGTTTAAAGCTATCACAGGGATTGAGGGGTACTTCTTATGAAGTATTTGCTAAAATGAACAGGGAAGACCAAGACAATTATGACATGTTAAAGCAGGCTTTGTTATTAAGGTACGAGAAGAATGGTGAATTTTATCGTAAGAAATTTAGAAATGCTAAACTGTTGTCTGGGGAGACATACCACCAATTCTCTGCTAGACTAGAAACCTATTTGGAGAAATGGACGGCTCTGGGGAAGACCCAAGATCTTAAAGAAATGATCATGATTGAGCAATTGAGAGAGTCCATGGCTCCAGACATGAGAAAATTTCTCATGGAACAAGGTGCAGAGAAGTTGGGGGAAATTTTAAATGTTGCTGAGAGGTATCAGGCAGCCCAGGCAGAGGTAAGTGGTGCTAAGAAGAAGCACATAGACAATTTTAAAGCTCCACAGCAATTTAATAAATTTGATAATAGAGAGCAGGGAAATAAAGGTAGGACAAACTTTGAGCGGCCAAGAAATGACTATCGCGACAGAAACTCACAGTTCAATGACCAAAAGTTCAATGAAAGAAAACCGTTGAACCAAGGAAAAAGATGGTGTAAATGGTGCAAGAAGGATAACCATAACACCGAATTTTGTAGAAGGAAACCTTCAAACATTGCTGCAATGAAGTCGGGGATGCAAAGATTAAAGGTTAATCCTAAGGGACAACAGGAACCTTATCACCCCCCAGTTTGTGAGGATGTTATTTGTAATGGGGTCACCATAAGGTGCCTTTATGATACAGGTTTGGATTATGATTCAGTTGTGAAGTCTAGCCTAGTGGACCCAAGTCAGTATACCACAGAAACAGTGGAAATACAAGGGGCGACTAAGGACATACCACTCATGACACTTCCCATCGCAAGGATAACGGTGAAAACACGCTATGTGGAAGGAGAAATCAGAGCAGCAGTGATAGATGAACCAATCTACCCTCTGATATTGGGGTGTAGATACGTCTTCTTGGGGAATCCCGAGAAACCTGTGATCATGGCGACAGTGCAGACCATGTCACAGAAGAAGGAGGAAGAAGGTGAACCTATAAATGCTCATCCAGAGGAGATGAGGAAGGCGCAGGCTGAGGATAGGACACTCAAGCCCTGTTTTAAAAAAATTGCCCAAATGCCACACACCTCCGAGCAAGGGGGAATATTTCATGAAGAACAAACTCTTATACAGGAAGGCCGGAACTGGAACAAATGGTCACAACCAGCTGGTTCTTCCCACTTCATATAGAGATAAAGTGATGGAACTCGGGCATGCGATTCCCTTCAGTGGTCACATGGGGATCAGCGCCACAGGACAGCGTATAGCTTGTCATTACTTCTGGCCAGGGATAACGGAGGATATAAAAAGATATGTCAAATCCTGCCCAGAATGTCAAAGGGTAGCTCCAAAGCACTGGACTGCTCCTGCAACTCTAGGGGAAATGCCCATAGTGGGAACACCTTTTGAGAGGGTTGCAGTGGATATTGTAGGACCTCTCACTCGGACCAAGAGGAGGAACAGTTACATCCTTACTCTGGTGGACACTTGTTCTATGTGGGGAGAGGCGGTAGCCCTGCCATCAATTGATTCAAAACATGTAGCAGAGGCACTACTTACAATATTTACCCGATTAGGATTCCCACATCAAATCTTGACGGATAATGGATCTCAGTTCAAGGGGAAACTAACGGAAGAAGTTTTTAAGCTATTTCAAGCCAGGCACTTTCATTGTAGTCCGTACCATCCACAAGGGAACGGCCAGGTAGAGAGGTTCAATGGGACTCTCATTTCTATCCTGAGAAAGCTGGCACACGAAAAACCGGATCTGTGGGATCAATTCCTGCCCGCCGCATTGTTTGCGTATCGGGAGGTACCACATAGTTCAACCGGGATGGCTCCCGCAACTCTGCTATTTGGGAGGCCAATAAAAGGTCCATTAGAAGCGTTATTAAGGACCTGGACAGATGAGAAGGCGGAAGAGACTGTTACCTCATCGTATCAATATGTGAACGAACTGACCACTCGTTTGAAAGCTGGATGGAAACTGGCAAATGATAATTTGAAACAAGCCAGGAAGAAACATGCAGCATATTTTAATAGGAAGGCAAAGGACAGGGAACTGGCAGTCGGAGAGAAGGTGCTGCTTCTACTACCCGGAAGCCAGAATAAATTACAAATTGGTTGGCAAGGTCCATATACGGTTCTAGAGAAGGTGTCTAGAACAAACTATAAAATTGACAAAAAGGGGAAGGAAAAAGTTTATCATGTAAACCTGTTAAAGAAGTATCTGGACAGACCACTCCAGGAAAGCACCCCCTTATTGACCTTGGCTATTGCAACCCAGATGCAAAAGGAACCACTCACCTCACATGAATACCCATTACATCCTTGTGAAACAGCAGCACAGGTAAAAGTCAGTAAGCACCTGACTAAAAACCAGAGGGAGAGAGTTCAACAGGTTCTGGAGGAACATACAGATGTATTAACAGATAAACCAGGCCATACAAATTTGCTACAGTATGACATGAAACTGGTAGACTCAAACCCAATCTGTATGAGAGCCTATTCTATTCCGTTCGCGAAGGAGAAGGCATTGAAGGAAGAAATAGAGTATTTGTTGAAGGAGGGGATTATTTCGCACAGTGAATCATCTTTTAGTTCTAGTGTCGTTTTGTTGAGAAAACCGTCTGGGGAACACAGACTGTGCATAGATTACAGGAAACTGAATGCTGTCACAGAAGGACAAGTGGATCCATTACCAGACACAAAACAGTTATTTGCCAGACTGAACAAGGCAAAATATTTTTCAAAAGTGGATCTTAGTAAAGGCTATTACCAGATCCCAGTGAAGCCTGAAGTGAGACCTTATTTGGCTTTTAGCACTTCGGATGGACATTATGAATTCAATATGCTACCATTCGGACTGAAAAATGCTCCGAGTGTGTTTTCAAGGATGATGCGAAAATTGTTGGATCCCCTGAATAACCCATGTATCACAAATTTCATGGATGATATTCTCGTCGCCACCGAGACATTTGAAGAACACATTGAAGCTCTGGAGATGTTGTTTGATAGACTTCGGGAGGCGAACTTAACTGCTAGGCCAACAAAATGTTGTATTGGATGCAAAGAGTTGGAATTCTTGGGACACACGGTATATCAGGGTAATATGACCCCTGATCCTAAGAATTTGGAAAAACTGCAGAGAGCACCTAGGCCGCAAACAAAAAAGGACGTGCGATCATTTGTGTCGTTATGCGGATTTTATCAGAAATACATCAAAAATTTTAACGCTATTTGTGCTCCTCTGACTGATCTGACTCGCAAGGGACTTCCAGATAAAATTATTTGGACTGCACAATGTGAACTAGCGTTCCAAGAGTTAAAGGAAAAACTCACTAGCAAGCCTATTCTCAAACTGCCTGATTTGACACAGGACTTTGTCTTAAGAACCGATGCAAGTAATGTGGGACTCGGAGGGGCTTTGTTGCAAAGATCATCTTCACCTGATGGGGAACTTAAACCAGTCGCTTATGCAAGCCGCAAATTGAATAAGGCGGAACAAGGATACTCCACAAGCAAAAAAGAATGTTTAGCATTAATCTGGGCAATAAAGAAGTTTCAAATCTATCTGTATGGTAGGACATTTGTGGTGGAGACGGACCATCAGCCTCTCGTGTTCTTGTCTCAGGCTAAGCATGAAAACGCAAGATTGCTGAGGTGGTCTTTATTGCTTCAACCTTATCAGTTTAGTATCCAATATATCCCAGGCAAATTGAATGTCGGTGCAGATTTCCTCAGTCGGCACCCCTGTGATCAAAATTAGAGTAGTGGCAGACGTGAGGAGTAATTTTACCTATGTGTATCGCTGGTTTTGGAACTTGCCATAGGCATGTTTTCAAGTGGGGAGATGTGTAGTGAAATTGACAGAGATACAACGGTAAAATCCCTCCAAAGATAACATTTAAGGATAAAAACATAATGCGTAGGCTGCTGATGTACATGATCGCCTAGACCGCGGGTCATCATCCTCCATAATAATTGACTTGCTAGACAGGAGGGGAACGGCGGATCAAAAAAGAAAAAAAAAAAATATGACTGGAAAGGCTAAGGAGACGCAATTGGGGGGGAAACGGAGAAAAGTCACGTTTCCCAAGTTGACATAAAAAGTAAGCAACTCCACAGAAGGGACCCTAGATATGTTACGCCACAGTCATTTATTGGACGCTTTTGCGATACCAAGCTTTTGATTTGAATGGAGCGGTAAAACGCAGATGTTAGGAATATTACAAAAATTAAAAAGTAATTTTTTCTTAATATTAATGTTAGGAATATAAAAATTAGCTGGCCGGATGGCCTATTCTGAGCAGTGAACTAAGATGGTCTTAATTTTACAGACGGATAGATAATATTGAAGATAATGACAAAAGACAGTGTAGTTCACATCATCGACAGACTGTGTTGAATAAAAAAATGTCGCAATTTGCACACAAAAACTCGACCTTGGACGCAGGTGTTCAAATTTACTTAGTATGGAGGAGAGGGTTTTTGAGCGGTAGCTGTGTCTAAATATAACTTTTAACGACAAAATTTTGGAGGGGAGAGAAAGGTTGGTTCAAAAAACAAGCACATTTTTTTTAGAAACACAAGTAGAGACGGACAGACTAACAGATAAACATCCATACTTGACTGAAGCATGACTGAAATGACTTTAGTGTAGAAATTTTGAAATTCAAATAACCTAGGCAGTGATTGGCCACAGACAATCATATCATTAGCGCTCAGACGCGAAAGTGGGGCCATTCTTCAATAGTTGTTCAGTGATAGACACAGATTTTAAAGTGTGGTGATTCCATATGAAAGCAAGTGAAATAAATTTAGGGACGCCATACTATAGCCAGCAGCTCAGCTGAGTTTTGCTAGCAATTCTGTGTTATTTATTCATAATCTGGTAAGATTGAAATTATTTCTTTGTATATTTTGAATATTGTTTCATGTTTGAGTGATTTGATACTGCCATATCGAAATCTAGCCTTACAAACAAGTAGGGATTTGCTCTAGACCCCCCGCCCTAGTCAGGGTCTAGGGACCAACAATGTACATAAACTCCAGCAAGGATTATGCAAGACAGATCAAGTGTTGAGAATAATGATACATATTACCTATCCTCTTTTAGGGCAAACAACTAATAAATATTTTTTCAGAATCTATAGTCTGGGAGGATCTATCTGATGTAAAACCACCATGGTAAATGTGCTGTTTGGTCAGAGAGATCTGACCTGTCTGTATGATATGGTTGTTGTGTCACTGTTGTGTCCAGACGTGGGTAGAGAATAGATTTTGACACATGGCCCATACTTTGATTGCAGAGCTGCGAGTTTCTGTCGTCAACAAAGCAGTGTCTATTCAGTTGGTGACTTACTCGAGTGTATCTGTACAGTACTTGTGACAGAGACCACCATTGTTGCCCGCCAGCACGTAGAGGTGGGACCACCTGATTTCAGCACCAGAGCGACAACCACAAGATGAGTGAGCCTCTGGTCTGCTGGACATTCACCAAAGCCCTTTAGTTACTAATAACCCCATAAAAATTCCCACCATTTTCTGGACACTGTGTAGTCAATATAGACAGGTGTGATGAGGCCACCCCAACAGCACAAACAGTAACTATCCTCCCAAGTAGATGGCTACTAGAACATTTTAATAAAACTAACTAGTATAGTACATATATATGTACACTATTGCATTTATGATATAATATTCCATGCATTTTTTCATAATTTCTAAATCCTTTTAAGTTCTGGTCAACCTAAAAAATTGATGCAGAACAAAATAAATGTAATATAATTCTATCAAGAAATTTTACACACGTGAGTTAGTTCAGTGTATTTTAACATTTGTTAATATTATTAGTCTTGTTAAATATCTGTGGGTATATCTATAACATATTACACTACACGACATATCATAACCCTAGACACTTTACGTAGCCACATTCATTAAAAAAAAAATTAAGTGTGAGGTCGTAGTGGTAGCAAGAAAGGCCTTCTGACAATTCTCAACTAAATTTTATCTCAGGAGCCTTCACAGCTGGCCTCATACAATTACATTTAGTAATATCAACATCATACAATACCATCTAACACCACTACACTGATTAAGTCACATAAAATTTGTCCAGGCACGAAAGTTAGCAGAGCACAATGTCATTAGCTTTGGATTCTAGGATTTACGGAATGTCAGATCGGTGTCTTCTTTCAGGCAGGTACTATATTTGGTCACCACAATACTAGTCACAATCTCTGTCGGAATGGTAATGTTATTCTTGTAATATTTTCGCCGCCAGGCAGCATGTACATTTAAATTTGTGGAGCAATATGAACTGGCTCAAAAGCCCAATATATATTTCTAGTCTTTAGAAACCGTTAGTGGGATTGCTACTACTGTCTCTCTCTGATGGCATATGCACTGTCAGATCCAGTGTTACTTGAAACAAAAAAAAAACCCACGTGGTTAAAGATAGGAACTGTCTATGCTTCACACAAATATGTTTCTTTACTAAAGGCTGGCAAGTTGGGTACCACAGTTTCACTCAAACACAGCACTACAGGATATCGCACAATTAAGAATTTTACGCTTATATTTATGGAAGTCTAGAAGTTCGACAAATTGTCGCAACAAACTAAGAAACTTCGCTTATACAGCTCTACTCTTCGCGAACCACCTGTCTACTGCGAATTATTGAGACAGAATGAAAATAAAGTTTCAAACTAGGTTTAATATTTTAAACCAGACCAAGGATGAACTATTATTTCGTAGAACGAAATGCTCTCCCCTTTCCGGCTTAAACGATACGTTTAACACCTAACATGCCGTAACTGCCACCTACTGACCAAGATGTACGCGTGTCAGTTTCAAATCTCAGACAACCGTCTGCTCTGCGTCGTAGAGCATGGGTGTCAGATGCGGGAACCCAGACACTCAGTCTGCTCTAGCGAGCAATGTCTGCCGCGATTCACGCCTCTGCCGGTGACTGAGAGCGATTTTCACACTGCCGAGAAACTCAGCCTGGGAAAACGCATTTGACAGGTGAAATTAGCAGACGATAAGTCGGCCCTATTTCTAAGTATGAAGCACATTCACAGTTTCGTCCACTGACATCTACGTAATAGAATTACGTATCCCAGTATGAGAAAAACACAAGGTAAAGTTTGAGGATACTGAAGAAAATACTATTCGCAAAACGAGTGATGCGAAAAATACATTAAAAACAAGTACGGAAAGATAATAAAATAAAAGGATGCGGGTGAGAGAATAGGAAGAAGATGTAGGTAATTTAATGATCAAAACCCACGTGACAATTACTGAAACCATTAAAAAAAGGAACCAAAAGCTGGAACAAACTGTAACAGAACGTCTGAACATGCTTTTTGTGTGATTGTTCACACCTTCAACCCTGCGGCAGTATCATTTCCTTTTCTTCATTTTTCTCACCGATCACTTTTATTTGGCATAAATCATGCTTTCTCATTCATTATTTTGCTCTATGCTGGATCTGGTAGGGTAAAGTCTCTAACACTTTACTCCCCTACGGAGGTATCTACTTTACACGCAGAATTATTTACGTTCCGCAAGGTAAATGCGATAATACCAGGTAATTTATACAGGTCATACGGTTATCTATTCTATCAGTCGGACCATCTTTTGAAACGCGTCGGTCCAACATTTGACCCTAGGTGAAAAGCTGGTGACAATACGGTCTCGTCCGATAGACATGAAAAGAACCCAAGATTGTCTGTCTGGGTTGCCGATGTCGATGTCTGTTTGTCTGGCAGATTACACAGAGGGTAGATGCGTTTATCGCTTTTTGTGGGACAATCCCTGGTGATTGTTACAGATAATCTGTCTGGGTGGTCATCTTGGCGGAAGGCATTAGCCAGGATAGTGCACAGATTTGTTTGTGTGAGTTGCATAAAGATGCCGGCGGAAATATTACCGCATGATTTGAAAGAGGTCACGCGTTGGAATATTAAATTTAATATTTTAAAACACGTGGGGGATATTTTGAAATTACACACTCCAACCCAGTGCTAAAGAGCTTACGATTGGATTAAAGTAAGAAGCAGGAATAAAATATGGATCCTATTGGAACATCCGACGGAAGCACCATCTGTGATATGAACTGAGAACTGCACATATAATGTAGTGAAATCAGAGACACAGAACAGAGAGACCGTAGCACACGTCGTATGAGCGACTCCCAGAAGCCAGAGAGATATTGGACTAGAATTCCTATATTATAAGTGCCAGATCGAAGTATATGGGAAACTTAAAACCTTAAAAAGTAAGCCCGCCTTTATAAATACAGAGACTGAAAAACTTAAGAAACCAGGGCTTAAAATACTAAGACTGGAAACCTAGGAATTGGATCACCCGTCATAAGAGAAACTTTCCCAGACCAAGTGTGTCGTAGATTCACCCGTCATAAAAAGGATTCAAAATGTCCAGACCAAGTGGTTCAAGAGCATATAACCTAAATTGCTCGTGTCCATTCTACCCTGCGAGAGGAGATTGTGTATTCCCAAAACTTTGGGTAAATGTAACAATTATTTTACAAATGTTTTACAAATGTAAATTTGACATGTTTTTAATATATATACATTTTAAAACTATAATATATATATATATTATATATAAATATATATATATATATATATATATATATATATATATATATATATATATATATATATATATATATATATATATATATATATATATATATATATATATATATATATATATATATATATATATATATATATATATATATATATATATATATATATATATATATATATATATATATGTATATATATATATGTGTATATATATATATATATATATATATATATATATATATATATATATATATATATATATATATATATATATATATATATATATATATATATATATATATATATATATATATATATATATATATATATATATATATATATATACATATATTTACCACTAAACAGAGATATACCATTATACGAGGAAATTCGCTGAATTAACTCAGCTTGGGGCTTGAACGGGCTAAAAACCACTGCTTAAATCCTTCACAAAAGGCGACGGTCAGATATAAGTTAACAAATGTTCTGCGCTAAGCAACATTGCTCTTGACTTCTGAATTATCTTGTGGAAATCCATCGTAAAGTAGAAGCGTCATTAACCTTCTATCTACGTCTCTAACAAGAGTAATCTTGTGCAAAGGTAGACACCTTCGACGACCAATTTAGATACTCTTGAGTTTTGGCCACTGTTGGACCACTACTGCGAAGCAGGGGAGGCAATCCGTGACACAAACAGATAAATTTATAATTATAGGAAGCATTGTAACACCAGACGGCGGAACAAGCAAATATATCGGTAACAGAATCAACAAAGCCATAACAGCCATTGCAAATCTAAACAACATTTGGACATCTTCTCAGTACAGCACAAACACCAAATTAAGATTATACGAGAGTTGCGTACTCTTTGTACTTTTGTATGGCACGGGGTGCTAGAGAGTAAAAGAAAAGGAAAGGTCCAAATTATCCTCTGTCCACACAACCACACAACCACACAACTACACAACCACACAACCACACAACTACACAACCTGCCTATGGACAATTCTTCGAATTTGTTGGCCGAAAACCATCTCCAACCAGGAGTTGCTTACGCGGAGGAGTCAAAAAGGCATGCACACCATCATTGCAGGCAGACGCTGAAACTGGGGTGGCAATGTCCTCAGAAGGGATCCTGACACCATCACAAGAACTGCAATGCTATGGTCCCCAGAAGGACGGCGAATGAGAGGCAGAACAAAGACAACCTGGCGGAGAACAGTGGAGGCTGAGATGCAAAGCATGAACCAGAGTGTGGCCACGACACGAACGATGGCCACCAACCGAGCAAAATGGTGGCAGTTTGTTGCTGCCCTACAAGACGCCACTAGGTGTGATGGCCTGTCGGGATCTGAGAAGAAGAAGATGAAGCACAGAGCCAAAGTTGTAACTGGTCCACTTGCAGGAAGCCAGCACAGAAGTGTTCATGTTCTCCTGCAGTTGTGGTTTTTGTAATCATGTATTCTACATGGCGAGGGTTCCAATCCCACGCCCTAACCCATATTAGTCCGTTTCTCACGGCAATCATAAGATAGCCGTTGGTCCTATCGTTTATTTGTCTCCACATAGAATTCCGTTTCAAGACGGAAAGGACATAAGTTTAAACTAAGAGATCAAAACAAGAAATCGAGAAACGGGTGTTAACAAACTAGCTTTTATTGATTATAAAACGTCACTTATCTATTTGACACTCAGGAAGAAGACAAAAACTATGATAATTAGCAAAACAGACGATAAACCCACATTAAAGATAAGCGTAAATGGGAAAATCCTGGAACAAGTCAAGAGCTACGTATATCTCGGTCATATAATAACAGAAGATGGCAGATGTGAAACAGAAATCAAGAAGAGAATAGGAATGGCCAAAGCTACATTCAACAACATGAAACATATACTGACATCCAAACAGTTATCTCACAAATTAAAACTGAGAATCATAAAGTGTTATATATATTCTGCATTTCTGTAAGGTGCAGAAACATGGACGATGAATAAGCAGTTGGAAGAAAGAATTGAGGCTCTTGAAATGTGGATATAGAGAAGAATGGGGCGTATCTCATGGAAAGAGATGAAAACAAATAAGGAGGTCCTAGAAAATCTAGGTATGAAAAGAGAACTAATGAGGGAGGTCAAAGTTCGACAGCTAAAATACTTTGGCCACATAAAAAAGGCATAACACCTTGCAGAAGACCATAACAGAAGGGAGAGTTGAAGGCAAACGTGCAAGGGGAAGACAGCGCTATAAGTGGGAAGACAACATCAAGAGATGGACAGGAAAGAGTCTATCAGAGTGCACCATCAAGACAAGAGACAGAAGACGTTGGAGATCCATTACAGCCAACCTTCGTTGTGGAGATGGCAACTGATGATGATGATGAAGAAGACGCCAATAAACACCGTATTTACTAACAATATTTTGCTGCCAGTTCCAAAACTAGGTAGTAACTCTGAGCATGCGTATATTAACCCCACAACCCATTTCGTCAGTATATGCGTAATCCACACTAAGGAATAGGCGCGATTGCCCGAAGTATGTATTGAGAGACATGTCAAGGTTAGTTTAACCTGCATGTATAGCTATAAACATTTGAGGAATAAATTTATTAGCCGACTAAAAGGAAGTGTGCACGAAGGCACAAAACTATAATAGTATGGACATTGATGAAAATTATAATGTGTCAAGAATGACTGGTAAAGAATAAAGTAAACGGACAAAATTATAAATGTGCTAGAAAAGCACAGGCGTAATATTATGAATATGAGGAAGAAATTTGCAGAAGCGTGGAACTATTTATAAGGAAAATAAAGAAGGAAGTAATCTGTATTCAATTTCAAGATGTTGAATTATGTTGGAGCAGTGTGTCGCTCATGGAAGTCTTATGTAAAATAAAATGAAAATCGTTCAAACAGAGGTCTTCAGAGAATCTTTGAAAGTTTTAGATTCTTTACTTATACATTCCAACAATTAACAGTTTGTTCCAGTTGGTTGATGAATACGACTATAAATACGCATAAGAACAATTACACAGAAACGTTCTAGCCAGTTTTTAAAACAAGTTGAAGAAAAACATTTTAAGGCGGTCGGCAATTTTTTTTAGACAATTTTACTGAGTCAATACATCAGTAAATTATGGAAATAGAGAAAACCCTAGACAACCTACAGACAACCAACAATTTGTTCTTAACAAGGACGTTTGACATACAGGAGTCATAGGCAACTTAATTATATAACCTGGGGAGTGGGGGAGGGCACGCATACATTCAAACCGTTGTGTTCATTTTAAAACTGATTTCAAGATACTTTTTCTCTTTTTTTTTTTGGTCTTTTTTACTTTCTATTATATGTTAATCTTAAAATTGACTAACACAAAAAAAAAAAAAAAAACCTTCTATGATAGACATCTTCATTTTTAAACTGACTTAATATCCGTGTTTTTAACACTTTGTCTTATACTTAAAAAAACCACAAAAAAAACCACTTTGTATTATATTAAAGAGCGTCTGATTGACAGGGTGGTCAGAGCGCTGGTCTCCCATGGCAAAGGTGCCTGGTCCGATTCACGGTGTCGACATGCTCTTGTCTACCCAGCTGTAAATGCTCTCGAGTCAGGAAAGGAAAAGGCAGCGAGAAAGGGAACTAGTCACTAGAGTGTATAATCTTCTGTTCTCCAAGTACCGTGCCTGGTGGTATAGGCGATCATGCCTCTCCACAACGTCCTGTCCACGGTGCAATTTATCAATTCTGTTAACTTCTCTCAATGCCATAATGTTAAACTGTGCAGTAACTTCTCCCGTTGTAGTCTTCAGTGTTTTTTTTTTCCTTCAATCTTTCCTGTTGTCACGATATATTCCAGCTTTCTCTTCTCATAACGTGCCCAAAGATATGGGACTTCTTCTAACAAGATGAGGATTACTACAATAAGACGTGGTGAAGAGGTGGGTTATTAAAAAAAAAAAAAGTAATGCGTCTTACTATGACACAAGACAAATTAAAGTTGCCTACGTTGCTTGTTTTTGTTTTCTTTTCTCTACTTAGTATTTGCTCCTTTATACCCGGAAACGAAAGCAATTTTGCATAACAACATATGATGGCGATTCGGACCGGGTGATAAACATTTTAATTTTTCCTTTTATCATGTCTCTTACTTAGTCTCGCCTTCTTTTCTTTCCCTGGAGAAGGCTTTGTGGCCTCAACGTAGGCAATTTTCTTTTGTCCTAATAAGATGCATTACCTTTTTTGTTTTGGATTTAAAACAAACAAAACACACCCTTGTTCTAACACGAGGAATAATCTTCATTTGCTCAAAGGCCTCTTTCAGGATATCGTCATTACTAAACTATGTAACAGAAGTTTTTAAAATCATATTTTTTTTTAGTTTTCAAAGTTAGAAAAACAAAAGATAATGATTTTGGAGTTAGTCATAAAATGAACATATAATAAATTTAAAAAAAAATTGTGAACAAGTTGTAAAAAATGTTACTGTTTATTATTTTTGTAAACTGTCTATTATAAGTTCAATTCAGAACTGAGACAGATATCATTTTATTTTTAAAATAGACATATAATCATCGTCACCAGCTGCCATTTCCACAACGTAGATCGGCTGCAATAGATCTCCAACGTCTTCTGTCTCTTGTCTTGGTGGTGCACTCTGATAGGCTCTTTCCTGTCCATCTCTTGATGTTATCTTCCCACTTATAGCGATGTCTTCCTCTTGCACGTTTGTCTTCAACTCTGCCTTCTATTATGGTCATCATTAAGGTGTTGTCTTTTTATATGGCCAACACATTTTAGATGTCTAATTTTGACCTTCTTCATTAATTCTCTTTTCATTCCTAGGTTTTCTACGACAGCTTTATTAAAATGCTGAGCGTTAAACCAGTTTTCTTGTCTAATTGTTTTGTTAAATTTCTATTACATGTTTATTTTAAAACTGACTCCGATCCCATGTCTTTAAACGTTCTATTATATATTCAGTTATATACTGACTCGCAAACCTTTTTGTTTCGTTAAATTCTTAATAAATATTTATTTTAAAACTGACTTCGATCCCAAATTTTTAAACTGTCTTTTATGTGCTCAATTTAAAACCATTTGTCTTGTTTATTTTCTTCTTCTCAGTTTTAAGGCAGTCCCTTTCACTGATAGACAAACAAACACGTAAATAAAAACTGCCTGCCATTTCGTGTTCTTCAAACAAGAAATAAAAATAATGATAATAAAGATAACAATAATAATAATAGTAACATTCGTCACCATAGTACTGCTTTGTTACATGTCCATGTTTGGCTAAAATTGACCTGACGTCATAAATCGACGTCACATAGTGTAATTTATCATCCTACACAAAACTTACATTTAACTGTTTGGTTGATCATACAAACTGTCATTTTAATGAGATTTATTCTTTATTTCAACTAGTAACCCACACAACTTTGAACGCGTTTTTCTCAAAACACAGGTAAAGTGGAGATGGAAAATAGCATTATTAAGCCGACAATTATAATAGTCATCATTATGTTAGAGAAAAAAAAATGTTGAAATAATGACAAGAGATAACAAACAAGCATTACAAACCTGAATACCAAACAAAAGCCACCGTCCGACAATCCACTCATCAAGCAGAATGTTGTAACTCGCTTTGGCCGGGAATATTTGAGATGTCCTCAGCTGAAGTGCAAGAAGATCGTGCGAGACTTTATATGAAAAAGAGAATAAAAATAAAATGACAGCGTATTATATTTATTATATTTTGAGATCTTTACACAATGGTAGCACCCTTAAGAATACAACATCCGGGACAATGAACAAAGTTAGACAACTGCACCTCCACTTTTTTAACGTATTGATATCAGATGTAAGTAAATAATACACAGATGAATGTTTCAAGCACCCGTGAGAAATAAAAAAATAGAAAACCAGATAACAGAAAAAAAAGCACAAGTTATAGGCTTACCGGAGACTCGAACCCAAGACCAACCGAAAGACAACACCGCCTCGCTACAGGAGTGAATCGTTACTATCCATCATGCCAACTCGCCACAGAAAAAGTAGCGCTTCGTGGACAGAGGTCATCAGCACGAACTATCCACGTAACTCCGGTTATAGACCTAGGAACGATCCAGACTAATTATAGACGCAACCATTTCTGCAGCTTTCCTATTTAACAGTAAAAGTTAAATTCACTCCGGTAGCCAGGTGGTGTTGTCGTTCGGGTGGTCCTGGGTTCGAGTCTCCGGTAAGCCCATCACTTATGTTGTTTTTCTGTTGTCTAGTCTTCTGCTTCTTTATTTCTCACAAGTGCCTGAAACATACCTTTGTGTGTTGCATTATCTATTTACTGTTTACAGGAATCGGGTTTCCCTCTACATTGATAAAATAATACAAATAATAATACCCTTCAGTCAAAACTACCTATGGGAATGCCCCCTAAGGTGACAGCCCTCAGCTCCTTATTTTCGATGTTTTGTCCTCTCTTCTGCTTGTTGTGTGAGTTTCTTTTCGCTCAACCTGATGTGGCACCGTAGATAGCATCGCCACTTGGTGCGATCGGCAGCTTCATCCACCCACGTTGCTGGATTTATGTCCAGTGCCCTCATGTCTCTCTTGCACACATCGTTGAACCTCAGCTGCGGTCGCCCAACTGTTCTTCTGCCATCTGCTAGTTGAGCAAAGAAGATATCTTTTGGGATGCGACCATCTTCCATGATGCGAACATGCCAAACCATGTCTGCGCTTTCTAGGCAGTGAACACATTCTTTGAAGGCCAGCACGTGACAACACCTTGACATTTGTCACTTTATCTTTCCAATTAATGCCAAGTATGCGGCTTAGGCACCGTAGATGGGAGAATGAAAGAATGTTCAACACCTTCCCTTTACAATGATATCACATGCGTAATTAAAATAAGAACAATAATTCTTCATCATCTTTTTCATGGTCTCTTCTTCTGGAACTTGGAACCACAACTTCAGCTGGCTCCTATTTGCAGGAAGCCTACACCAAACGTTGACATACATCAGTGGTTTATGTATGTGACGTTATTGCCTCCCCTGCTTTGCAGTAGTGGTCCAACAATGGCCAAAACTCAAGAGTATCTAATATAGGCTTCAATGGAGTCTATTTGTACACAAGATTACTCTTGGCAGGAATGTAGATAGAAGAGTAGTAAAGCTTCTATCACTTGGGAGTCTTCACAAGAAATTCAGATAAGCGACAACAATGTTGGCTGTCGCTAAGCACGTTAATTCTGTAACCTGCCGACCACTTTTGTGAAGTATTCAAGCACTTATTTATTAGCTCGTTAAGCCCCCACCGCTGAGTTAATCAGTGGAATTATTATTATTATAATATATATATATATATATATATATATATATATATATATATATATATATATATATATATATATATATATATATATATATATATATATATATATATATATATATATATATATATATATATATATATATAGCTCTGTTTAGAGTGTGTGTTAACTAACTTTGACTGAGACAAACATGTAGTACATTTAAAAGATTAAATCGAAGTTAAATTTGTAACATTACAAATAACAAAATTTAATAATCACTTCAGTTTGAAAATAATTTGAATAGTTATGGCAAAAGAAAAGCTATCATCCTCGTATTTGGGGATTGCAAAAAGGGTTAAGAAGTTCAAGTGGCAGCATATGTTTGAACTTAGCTACCAATGACGGTTCTGTCTTTTCACACTGATCACTCGTCTCTGGTCAAGGTTGTCGGGTGTAGCTCGTCTCCAAGAAACTTCAAGGAAAGTCTACACAGTCCGTCCTTTGCCTTAAAGCATAGGCCATTGATCCCATCTTGTCCCAGAAATAGTACGTTCTGCTGGTACCACCAATAACTGTGATAGAAGAATAGAAAAGAACGCTCTTCTGAGTATGGCGTTCTCCGAAACACAGTTATGTGTCCCCTCTCTTCTATTTCACCATCCCACTTAATTCAGAGTTTACCCTCGATGAGAATTAAATTTAATCCCTCGGGATAAAATTTCCTTTACATTTAAACTGAATAACTTTAACTTTACATTACATTTAAATGAAAAGGCTAAACATACAGATAAAATATATTTTACATTTACATCGCCACTGTTTGAAAAGTGTTCACAATATAAATTCATTAATGTTTCATTTACATTTACTTGTGGAAAAGTTTGAAACTTCTATTAATTAAAATGAATATTGAACATTTACACTGGTTTAAAGCGTGAAACCTTACATTAATTTTAAAGTGAATATGTTTATATGGACATTTACACGGCTTTGAAAATGTAAGTCTTTTGCTTAGAATGTACATCATTTCTTTTCATCTTTCCCTCCCTGCTCCATAGGAAACCTGGAACTACTTTATGCTTTTAGTTCTCTCTTACGAAACTGTGAATAAAGCAATCACCAGCCCGTGCAGTGGGGGTTCATGAATCATCATTCTACATACTGAGGTTGCCAGCCCGAAATGACTTTGGCATCCAATAGCGAGTTTCACACATTAAACTTCACAGAGTAATATATACATATATATGTTAGTTCACATGTTAGTAATAAAATATGAAATGTAAATAACAACTTACTCCAATCCTGGCTACAGACTTGTCGCACAGATGAATAAAAGAGACGAATCGTTCTCTTACAACACGTGTCTGGGATTTTTTAAATTTTACAATAGATTGCCCCTTCTGACTCCGTGTTTCTTCAATTTCCTAGTTCCAGTGTTCCTTATTAAAATTTGAAAGATATTTCCTGTGCTTTATAAGTCTTATCTGGTTCTCCAATAAAAGGTCCGGATAACAATTAGGAATTATGAATCTAGTTTTCACTGTGGCGAGGTCTGATGTTGTCTTGGCGAGCGTGCAAATCACAGAGAAATAAAACTGAAATTGTCAGCCTATATTCCCTTCAGTGTGTTATGAATCTAATCAGAAAGATCCAATCATTTCAAACAGGTCGAGTGTGGCACTTTCAAAATAGTTCTTACACGGAACCTTTTCTCAAAAGGTCACGTCTCCTATATATGGTAATATGATGTCTTGCATACACTCTCACCAACACATTTGTAGACTCATATTATCTGAAATGTAATAAATCCATGATTAATTTTTAAGCAAGGACCGGAAGCGATTATATTATAAGTTCCATGCAGGGGTTATCGTGTTTCGCCAGACAAACAAATCTTGTTTTATTTAACACTCTTTTCCAACGTAGCTTGAATAAACAAAATACTTTCGCTTCAAAAGATGGTCAGACAGATTATGCGATAAAATATTATCGCTGGCTGGGTCAACAAACCTGGCGAAGCGTAAATACGTCTGAGGAGTGGTAAACAATAAGATACGCATTACTCCCGTAGCAATTACTGCCATAGGGGAGTGGCGTGTTAGAGACTTCACTATGCTATGTCCAGCATAGAGCAAAATAGGGAAAATACAAATGAAAAGGAATGATTTATGCCAAATAAAAGCGATGAGTGAGAAAACTGAAGAAACTGAAAGGATACTGCCGGAGGGCTGAAGGTGTGAGAGATCACACAAAAGAGCATGTTCAGACGTTTTGTCACAATGTAGCCATCTGTTTACACAATGAAGTTGCCATCCCCATACGCAACCTCATATAAGTAGCCTTGTACGACATGCCTAATGGAGCAGTTGTACTAGTCTTTCTATCCCGTATCAGAGCCCCCGAGAACTACACGGAACAAGAATTACCCACGAGAACTACACGGAACAAGAATTACCCCCGAGAACTACACGGAACAAGAATTACCCCCGAGAACTACACGGAACAAGAATTACCCCCCGAGAATTACACGGAACAAGAATTACCCCCGGGGAACTACACGGAACAAGAATTACCCCCGAGAACTACACGGAACAAGAATTACCCCTGAGAACTACACGGAACAAGAATTACCCCCGAGAACTACACGGAACAAGAATTACCCCCGAGAACTACACGGAACAAGAATTACCCCCGAGAACTACACGGAACAAGATAACAAGAGTCACCCCTGAGAACTACACTGAAAGAGACTACAAGAATTATTCCCGAGAACTACACTAAACAAGACTACAATAATTACCCCTGAAAACTACACTGAGTACGACTACAAGAATTACTCCCGAGAACTACACGGAACAAGAATTACCCCCAACAACTACATTTGACAAGACTACAAGAATTTTCCCCGAGGACTACACTGAGCAAAACTACAAGAATTACCCCCGGGAACTACACATAGCAAAAATACGAGAATTACCCCCGAGAACTACACTGAACAATACTATAAGAATTCTCTCCTCCCCCAGAGAACTACACAGAACAGAACTACTAGAATTATCCCTGAGAACTATTCGGACAAGACTACAATAATTACCCCAAAGAACTACATAGAACAAGACTACAAAAATTACCCCCGAAAACTACACAGAAAAGGACTTCCACCGAGAACTACACGGAGTAAGACTACAATAATTACACCCAAGAACTACAAGAAGACAAAAAAAATTACAGCTGAGAACTACACAGAACAAGGCTACAATAATAACTCCTGAGAACTACGTGAAGCAAGACTACATGAATTACCCCCGAGAACTACACTGACCAAGACTACAAGAATTACTCCCGAGAACTACACTGAGCAAGACTACATGAATTACCCTTGAGAACTACACTGACCAAGACTACAAGAATTACCCCCGAGAACTACACTAAGCAAGACTACAAGAGTTATCCCCGAGAACTACGTGAAGCAAGACTACAAGAATTACCCCCGAGAACTACACTGACAAAGACTATAAGAACTACCCCTGAGAACTACAGGGTAAGACTACAAGAATTACACCCGAGAACTACTCGAGCAATACTACATGAATTACCCCCGAGAACTACACTGACAAACACTATAAGAACTACCCCTGAGAACTACAGGGTAAGACTGCAAGAATTACCCCTGAGAACTACTCGAGCAATACTACATGAATTACCCCCGAGAACTACATTGACAAACACTATAAGAACTACTCGAGCAATACTACATGAATTACCCCCGAGAGCTACACTGAGCAAGACTATAAGAACTACCCCTGAGAACTACAGGGTAAGACTACAAGAATTACACCCGAGAACTACTCGAGCAATACTACATGAATTACCCCCGAGAACTACACTGAGCAAGACTATAAGAACTACCCCTGAGAACTACAGGGTAAGACTACAAGAATTACATCCGAGAACTACACAAAACATAACTACTAGAATTACCCCCGAGAACTACTTGAGCAAGACTACAATAATTACCTCCGACAACTGAACGGAACAAGACTACAAGAATTACCACCGAGAACTACACGGGCAAGACTACAAGAATTACACAAGAGAACTACACAGAACAATACTAGAATTACCCCTGAGAACTACTCGAGCAAAACTACAATAATTACTCCCAAGAACTACATAGAACAAGACTACAATAATTGCCACCGAGAACTACACGGAACAAGATTACAAGAACTACCCCAGAGAACTACACGGAGCAAGACTACACGAATTACAAAGACGCAACCTGATCTGTAGGACAAAACGTTTTACAGTGCTACATAGAGCTGATGTTTCTTTATGCGCGAGAAATATGGACAATACACACACATTAAAAATAATTGATAGGCAACAGAGAATGAACTATAAATCGTGTATTCGTCATCATTACGAGTCAGTTCCGCAAGGAGCACAGGCCTTGAATAAATTTCTGTCAAGGCCTCTTTCCTGGTACCGTCTGCTCAAGATCGTTCTCTGTCTTCAGTATTGTTGTGTTTACATTTCTGGCTCCAGTCCTTTTCTCCATGCGTTTAACCCGTCTGCTTTAAGCTCTCGTATCTTGAGGAATCCAGACCAAGACCTGCCTTGTAATGCCATCAACAGGTTTCCTGAATATGAGTTGCCATCATCTTGTCCTCCTATTCCACTGACAAACATAAAGGTATGTTTTCAGGCACTCGTAAGAAATAAAGAAGTAGAACACTAGACAACAGAAAAACAACAGACGTGAGTGGCTTACCCAGGATTCGAACCCCGGACCTTCCGTACGACAACACCGCCTAGTTATACAAGCGAATCACACCTTGGTTAGCCACTCACGTCTGTTGTTTTTCTGTTGTCTAGTGTTCTACTTCTTTATTTCTTACGAGTGCCTGAAAACATACCTTTATGTTTGTCTAATATTAATTTACTGTTTACAGGCCTCGGGTTCCCCTTCCTTATGTGTTATAAATGTTTATTCCACTGGCGCATGTCTGAGTTGTGTCATCAGTTCCAAATTTGTGATAATATCGTACATTATTAACCCTTCTATTCTACGCCGACATCTATCTATTTATGAAAGTTCGTAACTTTTTGTTTGTTATTTTTGTTCTTTTCCATGTTTCAAAGCCGTACTAGACATGTGAGATGCAGATTTTTATTGTTTACTTTGTCTTGATTTTATTTTTTTAAATTTTTTTTCCCAATGCAATGAAAGCTGTTCTTGCCAGTTATATTCTTACTTTGATAGCCATATCTTGTATAGCCAGAAAAAAAAAAAAAGAAAAAAAAAAACAAGACGTCATAAGTTATCAAAAGAAGCTTCAAATTAATGAACAAGATAAGATATTCTTAGAGATAACACGATTAGAGAACAATAAGAAAACACAGTAATATTCAACTCAGTAAGAATAGGAATGAGGAAGGAAAACTATAATGAACGTATTACAAGATGTTGGGCGAAACTTAAAATAAAGCCGATTTTACATTCCAGAAACTGTACATGTTGCAGTCGATATAGATAAAGGACATGTATCAGTGGGTGAAAGGAGCACTCTCAGCACAGCATAAACACCAAATTAAGATTATACGAGAGAACTGTACTTTTGTATGGCGCGGAGTGCTGGTGAGTAACAAAATGTCCAAATTATTCTCATTCACTAATATGCCTGAGTAAAATTCTTCGAATTTTTTGGCTGAATACCATCTCCAAACAGGAACTGCTTACACAGCGTAGTCACACCATCATTGCAGGCAGACGCTGGAACTGGGTTGACCATGTCCTCAGAAGGGACCCTGACACCATCACCAGAGCTGCTATGCTATAGACCCCAGAAGGACGGCGAAAGAGAGGCAGACCAAGGACAACCTGGCGGAGAACAGTGGAGGCTGAGATGCAAAGCATGAACCAGAGTTGGGTCACGGCAATAAGGATTGGCACCGGCCAAGCAAAATGGGGACAGTTTGTTTCTGCCCTACAAGACGCCACTAGACGTGATGGCCACTGACTGTTTTGTCAGTCAGGGACTAAGGATCAAAGAAGAGTAAAAAGAAGAACAGAGAATGTATCAGAAGAGTGAAACAAATAGTCGATCAGGGAGGGTTGTGCGTGAGGCTGGGAAACTTCATCTTGTAAAACAAATCTATAACACCACAACAAGGATGAATGGAAATAGTTTCCTGTAGTCTTCTTCCAAGAAAAGATACAGAGAATGGTTTTCAAAAAGCAAACGAGAAGGGATGAATATACCACACGAACTTCTACTACATCGACGACAACTTGTTACTACCAGCATCACCAACACCACTACAACTGTAACTGCAATATGACTGTCGTTTCAGCTATTATTTTTATCCCAACTACAACTACCACCATCCCAATAACAACAACAACTACTACTGCTGCTACTGCTACTATTACTACTAATACTATTACTACTACTACTCTAACTACCTCCACCACTACTACTACTACAACTACTAATACTTTCACTTTCAATAAAATTATAACCATCACCTCAACTACCATTTCTATCACCACCACCACCACCGCCACCTCTACTACTGTAACTGCAACAACAACTACATATTTTTACCACTAATACTTTCAACCATCTCAACAACAATGTTACCACCCCTTGTACCACCGCTACCATCAAAATCACCATAACTACTAATGTGACTGCTACAACAAGAACTGCATATTTACTCTTTTGATATTTTAATTATCACCATCACTGCGACTACCACTA
The DNA here is from genome assembly GCA_024509875.1 of Oreohelix idahoensis. Classification (NCBI taxonomy): domain Eukaryota; kingdom Metazoa; phylum Mollusca; class Gastropoda; order Stylommatophora; family Oreohelicidae; genus Oreohelix; species Oreohelix idahoensis. The sequence continues at coordinate 297,944 of JAMPIV010005507.1, forward strand.
CAATCACCACCACTAATTTCAAACTAATAATAATAACAAAAATAATGAGCGGTAATAACATTCGCGAGATAACATTGTTAATTCAATTGAAAAACGTATTAACAGTCCTACCTTACCAGCATAGATGCAATATAACAATGGGATAACTTTCTCCTGGTTGGAAATGAACAGTGGGAGAAGGTAGTCGTGGTGGGGGGATGAACAGTGGGAGAAGGTAGTCGTGGTGGGGGATGAGCGATCAACAAATATAACTGAGATGACAACTTTCAGCAGACGTTTCTGCCTTAATCTTGTGCTAGCCGGAACCGAAGTGTGGTAATTTGGTGTCTATGTCAGTATTGTGTGTCATGACAGTTTTCGGGTAACTTTCTCTGTTTGGCGTCAGATATCCGGTAACAGTTCTTGTTCTTCTGTTTGTGTGCCATGCTTAACTTATCCATCTTGTCGTTTAAGGCAGATCGTTTTAACATTTTATTTGTCCTCTTCTCCTTCTTCTTGTTCTTCTTCCTGTTCTTCTTGTTCTGGTTGTTCTTGTTCTTTTTGTTCTTGTTCTTCTTCTTGTTCTTGTTCTTTTTCTTCTTGTTGTTCTTCTCCTTCTTTTTGTTCTTGTTCTTCTTCTTGTTCTTGTTCTTTTTCTTCTTCTTGTTCTTGTTGTTCTTGTTCTTTTTCGTCTTCTTGTTCTTGTTATAGTTCTTCTACTTCTTCCTCCTGTTCTTGTTATTTTTTTGTTCTTGTTCTTGTTGTTGTTCTTCTACTACTTCCTCCTGTTCTTGTTCTTCTTCATCTTCCTCTTCTACTACTTCCTCCTGTTCTTCTTGTTCTTCTTCTTGTTCTTCATCATGTTCTTTTTCTACTTTTTCCTCCTCTTCTTGTTGTTCTTCTTCTTATTCTTCTCTTTCTTCTTCTTCTCCCCCCCTCTTCTTCTTGTTCTTATTCTTGTGGTTGTTGCAGTTGTTGTTGTTTTTCTTAGTATTATTGTTGCAATTATTAGTTATAAGGAATGAAACTCGTTGACAACCGTGCGCGATATTGACATACAGAGTTAGGGTCCTGAACAACTGTTGTCCCTCTTGACGCAGATGTTAAGAACCCCTGGTTCAGAATGTTGTATGGATGCAGTGGAGTGTTTCAGAAATGATGAAGCTTGGGTGGTCAGTATGACGTGAAACAACACTTTTCGTTCCAAATAGAAAATAGAAGATGTAACTGTTGCTTTTCACATATTTCTAATTTGTACCATCATCTTCCCCCGAGACTATGTGCTGGCAGTTGCCTAGATTTCCATTCTCTGTCAATTTTCTCCATATTCCTTTTCAGTTCCATGCTTTTCTCTTGTCATGAAGCTGCAGCTTATGAACATTTGTTTTTATAGACTAGAGTTGGTGGCCATAATCCAACTTTCAAATCAGGAAGGCCGATTGTGCCCACTTAGTCTGGTGTTTTCCCCATGACCTGTTAGTCTTGGATGATTCTATAAGCAGCACAATTCTCCCGCTGACAAAGCCTATGATATGACGTAAGGTACAAGAACTGTCCAATCACTTTATTATAGTTAAGCACGTGGGATTACTTTATGACGCATTGCTTGCCTGTTTGTTCTTAACATATTAAATGAGCCATTGTTATTGTTGTTGTTGAGAATCAACATCATAGCACTCAGGGCAAACCCACAGTACACGCTTTCTCCCTCAGCAAATGTTGAAGAGTATGGATACTGATTGTTCCAATAAGCCCGCTGGTTGTATACACTTCTGACCGATCCTCTCCTACGTCCATCCCTGCTGGTTTTGCGTAAAATTCCGGAAGTCTGAATCGTATTGATTAATCATTCACAGTGTCGGTCTCTAACAGGCAATCGTTAAGTGTCCTTATTATCTCTCTCTCTCTTTCTCTCTCTCTCTCTCTCTCTCTCTCTCTCTCTCTCTCTCTCTCGCTCGCTCGCTCTCTCTCTCTCACACAAACTACCAGTTTGGAAAAACAACGCTTCCTTAAAATAATAGAAAACATTCCTGTCACGAGCTCTGTGAATTATGAGTTTGTCGTGTGTAGATGGTAACCAACACTAGAGGTATGAATAACACGACGCCACTTGTACAGCTCCATGACATTTAATAAAACATTCACATAAGTCCTGAACATCAATAATATCGTCACGTATGCACTACATCACACTCAGGCTGACACTGCCTGTAGGAAATAACTCATAACAATACTTCCACGGACTAGCTGACCGTCCACACACTAACAGTACACACAACACGTTTCTATGTGCGGCATTCAACCCTCGCACGAATCCATTCACCATACAGGTGTAAATCACTTATCCCAAGTGACTGGCGGAATTCAACATCGCCATATAAACTCTACTTCAATATAGCTACAAGGCGGACAATACTCAACGCCTTACTCCACCGTAGCTCCAAAGGCGGGACCAACTCGTCGCCTTACTATGTTCTCCACGAACATTACGTAAAGTTCCTCCAGAACACTCCTAGGCGGGAAGACGTCACCTATACAACAATATGTCAGACATAATCACAATTTTCATAATCACTATATCATTATCTCAACTGTCACATAATACGAGCACCCAGCTCGATCACAAATCACAGCCTCAAGCCTACAGCTTGGCTATCAAGCCCAGACTCTCACTAGTCACATCCGGGTACTCTCTCAGCCACCCAGACTTGTTCACCAAACACGCTTTCTCCATGCGCACGCCCCAAGTCACAACATACTGACATGAAGTCAGACATAAACTCAATCCCTGAGTTAAAGTTAAATATTGACAACCTCAGTGACCCTTACTTCCACTCACTCCATCATCCACCCATGAAACTGCTCTGTGACATCTACCACCTTCTCCAGATGGAAAACGGAGTTTTGCACCGAAGAATTGGGCACATACCACAGAATGCATCATGTATCAACTTGTGATTGGATACAAACATATCTCACTGAAGAAGTTGTCCAATTTCTGTGACTGGATTATTTACACAAAACTTCAATGGGTGAGTCACACTCTAACCCATACCACAGTTCTCTATAATGCTTCCTACTCACACGAAGCAAATGCTTATAATAATAATAATAATGTCCTACCCTTTCACCAAAATGAAACAAATGATATAATTGTATGCAATTACATAAGTCTTTAAAAATTCTTGCACTATCAGCTATTTGTTCTCATCAAACTACATCACAGAAGGAAAATCATCAACAATTTCTTATGATGCCTGTTACAAAAATGTTCTACATCTCATTGTGAAAAATGTTAAGTCTCATACACAGCAGTACCCTAGGTACACTACAAGAATTAAAATTTAAATAACAAACCATGTTGCTTTATCACACTGCATGATTATGTCGCATAACAACAACCAAAAACGTATAACAACTCAAGATGTCATATTTATAATGTAAGTCCTATAACATTTAATGCATTCCATTATTCAATGAATAATCCTCAATTTTAACAAGGTTTCAGTGAATGGTGTAATTTACTTACTATTCAACACAAAAGCTTTTACTTCTTCCTAATCCATTATTAAAAGATCTAATTTCCTTCATTACGATCAGTTTAATTCACAAAGATTCATCTAACAATTCTTCTCATATTCCTTAAGTTCTCTAATCCCAACCTTTGCTTGATCAAAATTGTATCTGTGAAGTTCTAGCAGATACTGATAACTCTTGCTCCGCTGCTTCCTAAATTTCTATGACTATGCTCATTTCAAGAATGAGTTTTCCGGCTACTTGATTCTCTTAGGATAACAACATTGATACCCACATTCTTATAATTCATTGTAATCCTTTCAGACAGAGGCATATCCCAATAGTCTCATACATTACAATTCCAACACATGCTATACCAATTGCTATCATTAAGGGCATTGATTTAATCAAAAAAGATCATGCATTAAGCTATGACTGCATAAGTGTTATATCGACACTAATTACCATGGGACAGTTTCTTATTTAGCACACTGCTGATGCCCTACCCTCAACAACCATAACAATGTGCAATGTATGTAGTCAAATATCATGATCACAATAAATTAAACCGTCAACATTTCAAAATTTAAGTATGCAATATGCAATGGAAAGCGACTCCTTAGATTCTGCAGTGAGCAGAATCTGATCATTACAAACACAAAGTTCCCAAATAAGCGCATACATGCATACACTAGGTGTGAACCAACAAAGAATGAGAAGTCAGTGATCGACTATGCCATTGTTCGGAGAAGCTCATTCAAATATGTCCGAGATGCAAGAGTCTGGAGGGGGCCAGAGATTCGAAGTGATCACTACCTGCTAACAATCAAACGAACAACTGAAAGAGTTGCTCAGCCTAGGAACTGCCCAACATCACGCAAGAAACCAAGTAAACGAGCAGTAGAAATGAGCATTAGGACCTACAAGCTGAGAGAGCCAGAAATTAAGACCAGATATCAGGGGCTTATTGCTGCAGCGGTGAGCAACACAGAAGAACGACCTGATGACTTGGAAACCCTCTGGATTAAATTCAAGGATATCATAAAGACAGCTGCTGCAGAAGCATGCGGTGAAGTCCGACTTGGGAACCAGAGAAAGAGGACACCTTGGTGGACAGAGGAAGTCAAAGAGAAAATAAGAGAGAAGAAAATGGCATGGAAACAATACTTAGGAGCTAAAAACACAACAGAACAAATGGAAAAATATAGAGAATATGTGATACTCAGAACAGAAGCAAAGAACAAAGTGCTAGCAGCAAAACAGAAGTCATGGGAAGAATTTGGAGAAAAGCTAGAAAAAGATGCACAAGAAAACCAGAAATTGTTCTATAAGACCCTCTCAAATTTATAAAGGACAAGCAAGGCAAATTGCTTACTGCCCGAAGGAAGTAATGGAAAGATGGAAAGAATATTTCTCAGAACTCCTTGATGGTGAGCAAGGTCAAGCATCAGAAACGATAACCACTAGCACAGAAAATGAAACAAATGGTGATGAAGATGACATAAAGATGGAAGAACTGAAGGCAGCACTGGAGAAAATCAAGATGGGCAAAGCAGCAGGGCATGATGGTATAACACCAGAAATGGTTAAGTACATGGGAGCATCAGGCGACCTGTTACTCTTAAGGGTCCTACAGGCAGCATGGTGCTTTAAATAATATGATAGTCCCAGTATTGGAGAAGTTATTGAAGAAATACTAAAATCTACGAACGCTCTACCAGACAGACTGTTGGTCTCGCTTGTTTTTTATAACGTTGGTAGAGGGGACAGCAGTTTAAAAATAGCGGTATTGAGGTACATTCAAATTCGCTTGGGTAAAAAGAGTAGGTGGAAAGGGGAGCGGTAGGAAAAGTGTTACCAAAAACAAAACATCTTTTTGTATTGGCATAACTAGCGCAGGCTGGCCAATCGGTTACCAGACGCAGAATTTGTTTGGAATTATTTTTGTTTTTTCAAAAACTGCATTTGAAATTCTGGTAGTCGCAAGCTTTTGATTGGCCAGTGTTAATAAATATTAGCAAAAGCTTTCGCTGCTCAGTGCCAGTTGATAATATTTTTCCATTCAAATACGCTGAGAACAGCTGTGTTAAATTTTAAAGATAAATAAAGAAAGTATTTCACAGTCTGGGATAGTGCAGAGGAAACTGAGGCCATTTCTTTGCAAGTCAGCGTCATTTGTTTATATTTCCTTGATTTGTGGGAAGGATGCTTTATGAATTACTATTATATTCCAACTGCCAAAGTTAGATACTGCTTTTGGGAAAGTGAAGGACATGCAGAGAGCAGACATTGATGAGTCCTCACATTGAAATGTATCTAACTGTTGTATGTTGTCATGATTTTGTTTGAATATTATTGCATTATAATATTAGTAAGCCTCTGTGTTCTATGAACACTGTTAAACATGCCTGAAGCATTTATATTAAAAGAAAAGAAGAGTAAATCATATAAAAGGAAATGTGGTTACTCCACATTATTGTATTGAGGAAAACTATGTAAACGTACAGTGGCGTATCTGCCATAGGGACCTGAGACTCCGACGCCTAGCTGAGCCACAATTGGATGAGGTCCAGTGCGGATTCCGAGCAAACCGAAGTACTCAAGACCTAATCTTCACACTCAGACAGCTGAGTGAAAAGGCCCTTGAGTATAAGAGTGAGATCCATCTTTGTTTCATAGATCTGGAAAAGGCGTTCGACAGGGTCCCCTGGAGCAAACTTTGGGACTGTTTGGCAAGGAAGAATATTCCAGCACCTCTGATTCATGCTATACAGAGCTTCTACAAGTCTTGCAGAAATTATTTGAGGACAGCAAACCATAAGTCAGAAGAGTTCACGACCACCACTGGTGTAAGACAAGGTGATATCCTATCACCTTACCTCTTCATACTCCTTATGGACGATGTCATCAAGGCATGTAAGGAGAGAACAAGAAAGTATTCAGTGGGGTACTGGAAGATGAGACAGGTCTATATTTCGAAGCTGGCATTTGCTGATGATGTTGCCCTGATTGCTAAATCAGAGGCGCATCTCCAATCCAACCTGCAAGTCTGGAAGGAAGAGCTGGAGAAGAGAGGGATGGTCATGAGCAGCTCTAAAACAAAATCCATGGTGATATCACGAGAAGAAAGAAGACATCAGGTTAAGATGGGAGAACAGGTCCTGGAGCAGGTCGACCACTTTAAATACCTCGGAGCTATTATAGACCGAAAGGGAGGCATCAAAGAAGAGTTGGCCACTCGAAAAGCAGCAGCTGGGAGACTTTTTCAGGCCATAAATCGAGGATTCCTCAGCAAGAGAGAGGTTGGTAAGAAAACGAAGATGGCTGTATACCGCTCCACCTATGTCCCAGTCTTGACATATGGATGCGAGTCATGGGCAATGACTACAACCCACAAAAGCCAGATTCAAACCTCAGAAATGAGGTATCTGAGGAAGGTGGTTGAAGTAACCAGAAGAGACATGGTACGCAACCAGACGATACGTCAAGGCCTTAAATCCTACCCCCTGCAGACCCAAGTAGAACAGTCCTAATTAATATGGTTTGGCCATGTTTGCAGAATGGGAGAAGATCGGCTACCACGACAAGCATGGGAAACAAAGAGCCAAGGATCCAGACCCCCAGGACGACCCAGATTCCGCTGGGAGGACAACATTAGACAATCTTTGAAGGACCGAGGACTAGAATGGAACCAGGCCAGGAGGAAGACAGCCGATAGGATAGTCTGGCGCTCTCTCTTCCAAACCTCTACACCTCACAGTAGAAGGGGAACGACTAAGTAAGTAAGTAAGTATGCAATATCATCCAAACTATATAACTAAGTACATCAGCAAAAAAAATATTGCTCTCTGGCATCTGGTACTCTGTAAAGATCATCAAGGTATGAGAAAACTTCTTAAAACAATTTATTCTGTAGACCCTCTCAGCAACTTGATGCCCGATCACCATGTCAAGACACTCTCAGTGATGGCCTAAAGTACAATGCGTAGTGTCAACCCAAGGGTTATCTATCCCACCGGATACCTAATTTCTGGAAATAAAACAATAATCCAGATTAGGAAAGCAAATTTGACCAATTTCCAAAATGCATTATTTCCTTTCATGCAACACTATACTACACTGTCCATACCACTCAAACATTCTCTTCCGTGGTAAACATATATAAATAATGGACAGGGACATAAGCTCATAGATAAATTTAACATAGCATGATCTTAACCCCACATACTGTGTCTTGACTACACAGGGTTATAAATTCCCACTTCATAGCATGGGTCACCAAATGCACTATCTTCCCATCAGCTCTCAACTATCTTCCAACATAAAATGTGTCACACCCTCTCTTGCCATCACTCAAGCAATTTCACCAACTATCACTACATCGATCACAACAGTATCTCTAGATAGCATAGTATCTTCAATAATGCGAAGAGATCATCTATGTTCCACTTATCTGGTGGTAATGTTTTGATGGCATTAAACATCAACAACTTCAGTGGCTCTTTACTTTTTGCTGCACTTTTGCCTTTGAAATTGTTAGCTAGTAATAACTCTAAGTGAGCTGTAATTCCATCACATTCTCCCTTGAGACCATCTATTACTGCCTTCCAAACCTCTTTCTTAGCAGTTTCAGTAGCTTTCGTTACTGCTACTTTGGCTACAGATGCAGTATGCTCTATCTTAGCCTTTTTGTAATGAAGTTCATCATCTTCTGGTACCTTTTCCAAATCAGACAGATCTGAATCAGACGTAGTCTCGTACTGCTCCTGCATTGATTTAACTTGATCTTTTAATGCTTTGGCCTGTTGCTCTAATCTTTGTTTTCCAGCCTTAAATTGCTCTTCTAGTGCTTGAACTTTATCAAAGTAACTGTTGGTTAAAGCACTAGCTTTCTCCGTCCTTTGAGACGACAGGACCCTGCAATGTTGTTCTTTAGCTTGAGTATTACCTTTATACTCAGCTACTATCCTGTTCCTATCCACCTTGAATTCATCCAGTATTCTTTGTTCACTATCTCTGTATTCCTCTCCTAATAACTGCTCACCAATCTTGAATGTTCTTTCTAATATTGTACACTTTTCCTCGAAGGTTCCCTCTTCCTGAATCAATTTGTCTATCTGTAACTGATCTTTGTCACACCAAAACTCATTTTTGGCAAAACAACTTCTTGGGATGCATCATAAGTTTCATCATCATCGTGGCCACTAGACATCATTTCTACGGATCTGATAACGCAGTATAAGATCTTCAAGCAGCTTCAAAACTATAAGATATGTATTATTCTTTGTAATTTAGTATTGATAGTTGGTGTATGTGTTTTCTTTGGTTATCGTCTGTGTAAATTTCTTTGTGAGGTGTGTTTTCATCTGGTCTGCGTAGTTTGTTTTCGTCTGTTGACTTCTTTCCTGCGAATCTGTTGTTATTAGTTTTTGTTTTCTGTGCTGTGCTGAGTGTGTTGAAATTGTTCTTTGATATTTTGAATATAATACTTGTTTTTCTTTTTCAGATGTATTGTGTTATTTTGTAGAATATTAGAATAGATACAGAAGGATGTTATCACATATATTGATGACATCTGTTTGTTTCATGACACGTGGGATGAACATGTAGAGGGATTGAAGTCACTGTTATCATGCCTTCGGGTGCATCACCTTACAGCAAGACCCAGTAAGATTAAGGTGGGGTTTCAGGAGTTAACGTTTCTGGGGTATGTGGCAGGTCAGGGTGTTTTAAAACCAGTTGATCAGACAGTTGGAAGAATTTTAAATTTGCAACCTCCAAAAACAAAGAAACAAGTACGTAGTTTACTCGGTCTGATAAATTTTTATCATAAATTTATCCCCAGGTTCTCTTCATTGTCGGCAGCTCTAACATCACTCACTAAAAAGGGCACGCCAAACAGAGTGGTCTGGACTGAAGAATGTGATAGAGCACTGAGGAACATCAAGGCTGTATTCTCCAGCGAGCCCATTCTTCTACTGCCAGACTTGGCTAAGCCCTTTGTACTGAGGACTGATGCTTCTGCAGTGGGCATTGGTGCGTGTCTGATGCAAGAACATGATGGGTTTCTACATCCTGTCATGTATGTCAGCAGGAAGTTGCTTCCGGCTGAAAAGCGATATGCCACTATAGAGAGAGAGAGTGTGTTTAGCTATTATTTGGGCTGTTTCCAAACTCTCTAGGTATTTGTTAGGATCTCATTTTGTGCTGGAAACGGACCATAATCCATTGACTTTTCTTAAGTCATCTAGATCACCAAATTCACGTTTGACAAGGTGGTCGTTGTTGTTACAGCAGTACAACTTCACTATTTTTCCTATTCAGGGTAAATTAAATGTCCTTGCAGATTCATTATCGAGATTATGAACACTTGCTTGTAGTAAATGGGTGTGTTTTTTTAACCACCATTTCTATGTAATATTTGATACTTGTACATGAGTAATATTTTGTCAACTGTATTCTGCATGATTTTTGTATAAGCTAAGTTCTTATCATATGTTGTGTATCCAGTACAGGGTTATAGAATAGATATTCTCCGTAATTAGAGATGCATGATTTTTGCCATATGGTTGCTGTTGTATTTTTCTAGGAACTCGGTTCTATTATAATTTTTATTTTTTTATATTTTTGTGTTGTTCAGAATGTTATTATTGATTATTTGTAGATGGCATATTTTCACACAGATGCTATAGATTTTGCCCACATATGTAATCAGAGGTTTTGGATGGTTGGGTTCCTGATATCTACCACCCATCCAGTGAAAAACTATGTTTTTCACTTGCAGAGGGAGGGGTGGATGTCACAAACGGTTTATAGAATGAATGTCAGTACTCATGCTCCGGTGGGAGCTAGATGTGGTTATGTAAGTTGTGAGTTGACGTGAGTGAATGTTAAGTTTGACTGCGGGCATGAATGCATTAGTAGCAGTAAGCGCTAATGTCGAGTTCACGGGCATGACTGAGTTGTTGTGAGCGAAGTGGCGGTGAAGACTGGTCAGGTGTGAAAAGGGTCATGGGTAAAAAGTCATTCAAGAGAGAGATTAGAGCGAGGAGAGATTACGCGGAGAGTGAAGGCGAAATGGTTGAAGTAAAATAGGAATTATATGGAGATATTGTGAAATTCGTTCCATGAGAGGCTGTTATAATTATGCACACCATACATTGTGCTTCTCTTATGTGATGATTTATGACCAAAGCGGCAGTCTGCCTGTGTTATTGTGTTATACTCCAGTTTGTGACATAAAGTCGTCGGATATCGTATTTACGTGTTGGATTTTAGTGAATTAACCATTAGCTGTGAATAACGAGCCATGTTTGTCGCTCCATGTGTATGTAATACATATTTGTCAATGTGTACACATAGCTAGCACTTGACAATATGTTTATTATTGGAGTATTGAGAGTGAGTGCTTTAGGTTTGGCATTATTAATTGTTTATTTAAGTATTTACTACTTCATTAGTGTAGTGTGCTATTGTAGCAAGAGTTCTTAGTGTTACTACTTTCATTAAATTGTGTTATCCGGAATTCCAATAGTTTTAGCAACCACCAAAGAGATTTAGACATGGGGAATTCTACTGAGTCTATGGATGATTCATTTTCATCATCATCATCATCATCATGCGATGAGCCTATGCAAGAGTGCAGTAGAACTTGTGAGAACAGAAGAAGAAGGATAGCTCTGAGAGAATTAGCGTTAGCGATTAGGAATGGTGAAACATAAGAGGCGTATGGCTCTAGTGTAAAGGTTAAGAAAGGAGATAAGATGAAAGTTTATTGTTTAAAAATATAGAGTACCTTCGAGACTACTGTACAGCCAGAATATAGGGATTTTAAGGAGAGACCAAAACTGAATCTCAAAAAGAAGACTAATTTAGCAGAAGACATGGTTAAAACCGAAACAAGAAGTGGTTCTGTTCAGACTGAGAGGAAAGGTATTACTGTACAATCTGTATGATCTTTGGGATGATAGTTGGTGAAATTGCTTGAGTGTTGGCAAGAGAGGGTGTGACACATTTTATGTTGGAAGATAGTTGAGAGCTGATGGGAAGATAGTGCATTTGGTGACCCATGCTATGAAGTGGGAATTTATAACCCTGTGTAGTCAAGACACAGTATGTTTCAGCAAAACGATGGTGTGAGGTGGGGGTTGGTTGATTCTCTAAAAAGCTGCCCCCTGGTTTCCTATACTCCTTTTGCGAGCCCCCAAGTTGTCACGAGCTCTGTGAATTATGAGTTTGTCGTTTGTAGATGGTAATCAACACTAGAGGTATGAATAACACGACGCCACTTGTACAGCTCTATGACATTTAATAAAACATTCACATAAGTCCTGAATATCAATAATATCATCACGTATGCACTACATCACACTCAGGCTGACACTGCCTGTAGGAAATAACTCATAACAATACTTCCACGGACTAGCTGACCGTCCACACACTAACAGTACACACAACACGTTTCTATGTGCGGCATTCAACCCTCGCACGAATCCATTCACCATACAGGTGTAAATCACTTATCCCAAGTGACTGGCGGCATGCAACATCGCCATATAAACTCTACTTCAATATAGCTACAAGGCGGACAATACTCAACGCCTTACTCCACCGTAGCTCCAAAGGCGGGACCAACTCGTCGCCTTACTATGTTCTCCACGAACATTACCTAAAGTTCCTCCAGAACTCTCCTAGGCAGGAAGACGTCGCCTATACAACAATATGTCAGACATAATCATAATATTCATAATCACTATATCATTATCTCAACTGTCACATAATACGAGCACCCAGCTCGATCACAAATCACAGCCTCAAGCCTACAGCTTGGCTATCAAGCCCAGACTCTCACTAGTCACATCCGGGTACTCTCTCAGCCACCCAGACTTGTTCACCAAACACGCTTTCTCCATGCGCACGCCCCAAGTCACAACATACTGACATGAAGTCAGACATAAACTCAATCCCTGAGTTAAAGTTAAATATTGACAACCTCAGTGACCCTTACTTCCACTCATTCCATCATCCACCCATGAAAATGCTCTGTGAAAATTCCATTGAGAGAAAGACCAGCCAGACTAAAACAGAAAGAACCACAAAATACAAAGAGAAACATTAACCAAGCAACACCTAGACTCATGCATACACAGATGATGGATCAGTAACAAATGCAACAGAAGATAGAGGTGGATGAGTCTTTTTGAACTTAAGCAATGGCACACACACACACACACACACACACACACACACACACACACACACACACACACACACACACACACACACACACACACACACACACACACACACACACACACACACACACACACACACACACACACACACACACACACACACACACACACACACACACACACACACACACACACACACACACACACACACTCGCACGCACGCACGCACGCACGCACGCACGCACGCACGCACGCACGCACGCACGCACGCACGCACGCACACACGCACGCACACACACACCCACCCACCCACACCCACCCACACCCACCCACCAACGCACGCACGCACGCACGCACACACACACACACACTCACACACACACACACACACGCACACAAACTAAACTGTCAGTTGCAACAAGAAAATTCTACAGTAACTTCAGAGCAGAGTCTTAGGCCTTAAAAACTGTAGCAGAAGTCCTAATGACAGAAGAAAGTTCCGAGAGACAAGTAGCTCTCTTCACAGATGCGCCGTTCGTTATTGCAACATTGAAGAGCCAGCATAATGTTGGCTTGGATGACCTAAGAGTAACACTTCACAAATTATGTCAGTGTCGCGGCTTTTCACTCTTGATCTGACGTAGTGGTTCACGAATGGCCCATCAGTGGAGTAAAATGATGAGTTTTCCAAAGGTAGCAACCTTCGTGCAAGATTACTCTTGGCAGAGATGTAAATAGGAAGATGATGCGCCTATTTCAGTGAGTCTCAGGGGATTTTGGGATGGCAAGTATGTAGCCGCGTCAATCGTTTAGAATTTTAGTGGGCATCTGTCCCCATTAAATCACTCCGATCCTGTAGTGGAAACAAATCCAAACCCACGCGAGGATATCGCCTAACTTCTTTTAAGATCAAGGGGTATCCATGGTCCACTCAATGTTATGCATTATTCATCTCCCAGCTTGCTTATGCATCACCTAGTAATCCAAGATCGATACTTCCGACTTTCTACTTTCCTTCCGGTGCCGCTTGGAGGTTATCCGTATGACGTCATCAGAACACCCCCCCATCCCCCGCAAAATAACTATCATATTATCAGCGCGGTGACAAGTACAACAATTGTTTTCTTCATAGGAACATTTTCAAATTTAGAAATCCATTATCTTCCAAGTTAACATCGTTTATTTACATTATGTTAAAATTAAAGGAAATGTTTAATTAAACAATTTTTTTAAACAGTTAAGGTTATAACCTGGGTTGTGGATTCGACCTACACAATTTTCAGTTTCCGACTAATGAAATTTTAAAAGTCCGACTCCGACTACAGTTTTTTACTAGTCATATGGCATAAAATTATGCCCTTAAATGAAGTTTTGTGTATAAGTATGGTATATGTGTGAATAAATGACTACGTTGCTTTTGTAGATTACATTTTCAAATATTCATTCATTCATTAATTTATTCACACAATAACACCATACAGAAACTAAAAAAAGTGTTTTAAAATATGATAATTTTTATTTAAATTATAAATAAATTTGAGAGTTCAGTATCTATATCTATTAGGTCAACTTAACTGTCCGTTTGTAGAAGTGAGTTGTTGCTGAAGTCTGGGGTAGTTGAAGCTGTTCACAGTGACTTCTTGACTATTCCTTCTCTCTGTGGGAGTTGCATGGCTTGTTAGGAGCAAGTTTCTAGCGTTGAAGGAGTAACGTCCACAAATGTCGTCTCTTCGAATGTTTTCTAGACCCCTCTGTTATAGGTAGTGTCCAGCGATTAGTACTAATAACTAATCCAGGAAATGTGAGAAATATAAAATCGAATCTCTCTTAAGTTTCACGTCTCCTGATGTAAGCATCAGGCGACCTCTGCTTTTACCCGCCATTACATCTTCCTCTCGATTTTACCCGATGCCCATGGGCATAAAATCTCAGACCCTCGAGTCAGATGAAAGCGTGTCATGTGAGTGGACAAAAACAAATACATCATTGTCACATATATACATAACACATAATAATTAGAAATGTTGACATACAAAATATATACAACGATGTCGTCGTCATCCTCTTTCCGCTCCATGTGGAACATAGGTCTACCACTGCTATTGGTTCCTTGTGAGGAAACCAGCATGAAGCAGTCACAGCTCTTGCAGTTGTGATTCATGTAGCAATTTATTTTACATGACAAGGCTGCCAGTCTCATTCACAACTTTATAGAAATAAGTATCTCATACATGTTAAATGCGCATTTCAATACGAATGAGTATTATCCAGACTTGTACACCGAGTAGCTGATAATATGTCCTGCAATTGTTAAGATGCAGTCTTTCTCCCGCGAATTGGTAATAAGTGCTATGTTTCAAATTCTAGCATTTAAAACACGGGCAGATTTATACGGGTCGGGATTATAGATGTTTTTTCTAATTAAGGCACTTTTAGTTTCACCAAAGTTAATTCTGGCTTTAATCGCACCCCATAGTATCTTCTATCCCCTAATCCTGGCGTCTGATGAGATTGGAATCCGAGTGGTGAATCAGAAGTCGCTCGTGTTTTATGCTGAATATTCCGCCCACCGGAAATTCAACCGCGCAAGTTTATCATTGGTGAAACCAATCACAAGGTAGGTCGTCTGTATTTAGTAAATTTTCCACCTAGCCCTCATAATAATTATTGGCATGGCCATATATGGTAGTGTACTAGTTGTTACCTTTACCGGAAACAATTATACGATATGCCTAGCTCTACCTCTTCAAGGTTTTATCTCTTCTTCCCATCTCTGTATATTCAGACAAGAGATCTTGCCGCTACTGATTATATCATATCTTTCGGTGTCCTAATACTTCAATCTTGTTGTAATGAAGACAAACTTGCGAGTGGTATTCTTTCTTGCAAGTCATGCCAGAAAATAAACCATTAATTTTTTTTATTAAAATGACCATCTTATGTATCTTTTAAATGACCATCTTGCACCGAAGCTGACAGGAAACAAGTACGTAAAAAGAATGTGCTGTTAACTGCTGATAACAATGTTCCTAGACTAATGTCTGGGTTTATCTAACAAAACATTCCATGCTTGTGTGATGGGGCCGGAAAGACGCCCCCTTCATGTTCAGGGCATATTTATCGCCCATATATTTTCGATGTGCGCACAACATGCTGGGATGTGAAAAGTTTAACGAGATAGAAGATATATTAGTTTAGGCCACAATAAAGCCTAAACTATAATTGTGTGTTATATTTGGTAGTCATGTGTTATACTTGATAGTTGTGGTCCATACCTGTGTTTTCGTGCCTAATAGAGCAAATATCGCGAGTGTTATTTGCGTGGCGCAATTACTACGCCCCGCGCAGTAAGTCGAGTGATTAGCCTATTGCCTATATAAAGAATGCGATGGCCAGGAGCAGCCATTTCCAGTATCAGCCCAGACAAGAGAAAACGAAACGAGGCACCCGGTGTGGGTAGCAGAAGAACATAGACATGACACGTGAGTTTGATTTAAAAGCAGATTAGCTTATTTCCTAGTGAAATTACCATTATTTCCCTGTAGCTTTAGAATTATATTGAGCGTGTCTGTTTTAATGGTTAATGAAATAAATAGATTGATGTGTTTCCAGGATCTGATAATTTAGTCTTGAAATATAAATGAGTGAAAATAATATGCGTAGATTGATTTTAATAGTGTAAGTCCAAATCATAGATGTGAGAGTTTTAAGAGCAATTATTTCAATCATCAGACCGGGCAAGAAAGGCAAATATAGTATGAGAGTATTTTATACATGGAACTGGACAGAGAAGCGATCGATTACTTGAATTTAGATAATATTAACTGTTATCAAGATGGCGGCCACGTGGTGATGACTTTAGTTCTAGTTGTTAAGTCAAGAGTAATTATATTTTATTCTTTAATGTAAAAGTAATTGAGTGTATTTCACGATTATTGATTATTCTACTGTATATCTTTAGTGTCGGCGTCTGTGGCCTAATGGATATGAACGCAGTTTCATAATCCAGATATACCAGGTTCGAAACCTGCTGCAGGCGGTTTGGTGGCAGATCGCTTTGTGTGGATTTTTAACAATGGTATAAGCGCCGTACCGTTCAGAAAGCAATGGCAAACTACTGAACGTAAAAATTGCCTAGAAAAATCACAAACAGCCAATAAAAGCTGGGGTTGATTGCCACGTCCTGTAAAGGATAAGCAACTAACTTTTATATCTTTAGTGGGTTACTTTGAGTGAGGTGAGAACATGTATTTAGATTTCTGGAGAGCGAGAGGCACTCCTTGGTACGTAAGACACGTTGAGTCAGGTGTTTCTCTGTTTGCTCCTTGTGGAGCATGGCAACACCAATGCGGCTGATGTCCATCACAAGCCGACAAGAAGCATTTTTATGCTATTGCAGTGGTTGTTTCGGTAACGATGTGTTTCATGTGATGAGATTCCCAGGCTCATCAGTGGTCATATACGACACGCTTGTTGCCAGGCGCACCAGTCGTCACATACGACATGCTTCAGAGTGCAGAATGAATATTGAGATGGATCAGTTGCGAGGTGGTGGTTTATTCTCATTAAGGAGAGTATTTGTTGTACATATAGTTGAATATTATTCTATGTCCATTTTGTTATGATTTAATTATTGTTATGTGAAGAATGGTTTGTGGGAGCACGTGGGCTCACTTAAAGATATATATTTCTCTTCTCCGCTCCTGAGGGAGCATGGGGCCACCAGTGTGGTTTGCCTCCGTATGAAGTATTCATATGCTCATGCAGTAGTGGTTTCGGTAGCAATCTGTGTTACATGGTGAGATTGCCAGCCTCATGCACAACGCCATACTAGCCTCATTGGACGACATGCATGAGTGTGTGTGTGATAGCTGAGTGTGTGCTCTTGCAGTAGTGGTTTCGGTAGCAATCTATGTTACACGGTGAGATTGCCAGCCTCATACACAACACCTTACTAGTCGCATTGGACGACACGCATGAGTGTGTGCGTGTGTGATAGTCGAGGGTGTCAGGTGGCGTGGAAGGACAGTGTTACCAACAGATTACTGGTGGCAATGTATGTAGTTATTATAATATTTATTTGTCTGAGGGAAAGTATTTGTTTTTAGAATCAAAATGCTTTCCTGGTCAAAGATATATCACCCATGATTGATTGATACTTTTGTTATATGGGTTATCTCCCCTGGATATCGAATTTGGCGTATGAATCTAGATTTTGTTGGTCTGTTCCTTGTTGGGCCAGAAACAGATTGTTCTTGCTTAGGTTTATGCAGGAATGTTTATGGTCCGAGTCTATGTTTACTCCGTGTCTATTTAAGACGATTCGGTCTTATATCGTGATATCTTTGTATGTCTATGTGTGACTAATTTTCCTTGTACTGAACTTTGGGGTCAGGCAGTTTTCTGCGCATGCGGAGATGAAAAAGGGTCTTCCGTGATGATGGAGCCTGGTGAATGCCATGTCGGAGACCAGTCCGAAGTTTGTTGATCGCTGTGATCTATTATGGGGAAGAAGATAGTTTCTGATATGATTATTAAGTCTATGAGTTCCCCAGTGTTTATTCTGTAACGCCAGGAGAGGGCGTATGTGTTCTGCTAGTGTATTTCCCATGCCCAGGTAAAAGAACTTTTTTTGGTGAACTTTTCCTTGCTAGGCTTAGATGGGCAGACGTCTACAGGACGATTATCTATATCTATATGTCGGGATGACATGTTACCTAGCAGCACTGAATATGATTGTATGCAGCAGTTATGATGAAAGTATATGCTGATTATTGTAGAAACATTTGTGTTCATGAACAAAGCCTTTATTGAAGCTTTACTATGCATCTGTATAGTGAGTAATGCTCATTGGAACCAGAAGCCGTTTTGGATCCTATTTTTTGTCGATCACCGATCAGAGAACAGGGATGCCCCTTATTATCAGGTGATGATTAAGAGATCACAGTTATAAAGAAAACCCAATACTGGTGGGTTAACATTGTCTTCAGAAATATTTGCTGAACTTTACCTAAAGGAATCTTCGCTAGAAAAGAGGTTCTGTCTAGGAGTCATGCTTGAACATTATTTATTAACTGACATGATCGGTCAGTAAGGCCTGATGGTTATATTTATAAACAGTGGAAATCTAAGTGCTTGTCTACGGACGTTCCATTGTAATGTTCTTCAACATGAATGCCAACTTAAGATTGTACACCATTGATCAACAGTATGATGATATATGTCGACCTGTTTTCCTGTAACTATACTCGTACTGTCCAAGTGTGTGCGTCCAATTAAACAGTATGAAACGACCACAGTAGTCTGCATCATTAACTTCTAGCTACGTGTGAGTGAGTGTTTGATCTTCTAGTCAACTCTTCAGAACAATCCATGCATTCGCGTATTGACACTCACATTAACACTCATAGTCAACATTACATCCTTGTCGGGGCCTCATTACGTTTTTGGACAAGGTGACCTGTATGCCCAACACTGTGCCGGTTTAGAGTTGACCATTTACACCAATACCAGCTTTATTATCATTGTGAATGGACGAGCTAGATCACAGAAAATAGCATTTATCAATGTGGTGACCAGAAAAAGACATTTATCAATGTGGTGGGCCAGCTTTCTGGGTCTAACCTGCACAGTAGACACCACATGGAAGTCAGCCACTCATACCAGATCGTTTCCATGACGCCTGATACGACACACCAGCAGTGAGAGTCTACACTTTGTCAACAGTTCCTCACGTGACCTATCAAGCGGATACTGAAACTAGGTCAGCGCGTATTGACATTTTTTTCGTTGGACATCACAGCGAGTTGCAAACATACGTTTATCTTTTTTGGAAAAAATGCAGTACAAGTCAGAAGTCCTACGTGTGTTAGTTATTGGAACCATCAACGTTGGAACTGCTTGAACAGCTTTATATATTGAACATTGTAATAGTTTAGTTAAAAAATTTAGTATTTATTAAAGTGGCAGTTTATTTTCTTTAAATTAGAAACTATGCCATTAGATAACAGCTGAACCTTCTCTACAACACATTGCAATTATATGATATATATGTATTTATGTTTACATATTATTTGTGTGTCTATGTCGTGGGCGGTTGGTGAGGTGACTAATATAAGATTTCCCAAGTAAGATAGGGCTTATATTAGTGGTCTGTAGGGGGCAATTTTCTTAATTGAAAATTTGCATGCAACATCTGTTGCTATTTTTTGTTAGCTGTGACGACTGTGCTTATCGTTGTTTTTGTAATATTTTTCTGTTCTTTGGTTTTGTTTTGATTTGTTTGTATTTGTAGGTCTCATCTTTCCTGTCATTCAGTTCTATACATCTTTATATTTATACACTGTGGCGTTATTTGTTTTGTTTATTACGGCGCAGTTATCATCACAGGTTCTGTGATTATTTTCTTCTGTTTTTCGATTTAACTTATTTGATTTCTGCGAATGTTTTCATGTTGTCTTTTATAATTGTTTTGTTTGTGTTCTTGATTGACATACACTATATAAAATATATTTGATCATACACTACTAGCTGTGTAGTGAACTTATGAGAAAGAATCGACTGATGATTAATTGCTATTATTAGAGGTACACAGTTGATTATACAAGACCTTATTTAAAGGCTTGTTTCCCACAGAGATTGGGATATAGGGAGCTGATTATACAAGTTTTTGTTAAAAACTTGCTCCAGTTTGGTTGAAATAAATTTGTTATTTCAGTGATAATAGCCACATATTATTAAACATTATGGCAACTTTAGACTACTTCATTGAGCAAGGGAGAGCCCTTGGGATGACTCCTGAGAAGTTAAAAGAGTTTGCACTTTCTCATTATGATAAAGCACAAAAAGCTGAAAAACAAAAAGCTGAGGAGAAAAAAAAATGGAATTGGAAGCTGAACAAAAGAAATTGCAGATGCAGGTGGAGGAAAAGAGAATCCAGATGGAAATGGAAAAAGAAGAAAAAAGATTACAAAGAGAAGCTGAAGCTCAAGAAAAAAGACTACAAAGAGAAGCTGAAGCCGAGGAGAGAAAGGCAAAAAGGGAACATGAGGAAAAACTGTTAGCATTTGAGTTAGAAAAATTGAAGTTGACAAACATGGGTAATGTTAATCAGTCATCTGGTGGTAGTGGTAAACCTTTTATTTATAAGATCAAGCTACCAGCATTTAATCCATCCAGTGACGACATAACAGTGTGGCTGGAGAGATTTGAACGTTCTTGTCGAAATCATAATGTGGATAGATCACAATATGCTAATCAGTTATCAGAGATACTGAAAGGTGACACTCTGACTAGTTTAAGCTTGGTAGAAGAAGCTGACCAGGATAATTATGATGTTATCAGAGCAGCCTTATTGAAAAACATCAATTAACAGAGGAAGGTTACCGTCTTTTGTTTAAGAAAATGGTACCTGAATCAGGGGTAGAATTCTCAGAATTCATTGCAAGGACACGTCTTACATTTAATCGTTGGATTGAGTTGTCCAAAACAGAAAAGACATATGAAGCCCTTATGGACTTGTTGCTCAGAGACAAGATTATGTCAAGTGTAAATAAACCATTCCTTGAATTCCTACATGAGCGTAAACCCAAGACACTAAAAGAAATGGAAGAATATTGTACCCAATACGTCACGGCACATCCGGACGTAGCTTTTAGCAATGCTAAGGTTAAGGAAGGCATGCCAGTTGCTTTGGCAACACCATACAACCCTAATTATTCACACAAATTTCAGGGACAACAAAACAGGTATGATAAAAAGGGTAACCATAATAGTTATGAAAACCAAGGTAACCAATCTGTAAAGGGCAATTTTTACTATCTTGCAATATAATACATTTATATACTTATTATGTTCGCAAATATTTTGTAATCAAAGTATTTCCTTTTTAAGTGCTTAAGGAGAAGTCATTTTTGAGTTACTTCCCTTGAAAGTAGTTCCGTCATCTTCGATCGGACTCCGCGGACGAGTCTAGGCCTACTGCGATTTATTCTTTGGCTGGGTAGGAATAGATTGTTCTTGCTTCAGTATATCTATGGCCTGAATTTATACGTAGTGTTTGTATGAGTAGGACGAGTCTGTCTTATATATGGATATCTTTACATTTCTAAGTCGAACTATGTTGGTTGTCGCTAGAAAAGGTCAAAGGCTATGCAGCGGAAGTATCGCTAGCAAGGGGTGTGATTCATGGCTGTCATCCTGTCTGGATGCAGAATTTTGTTGTAGCCGGCCTATCGCCGAAAAAATGATCTATATGTGGATGGGGAAAAGTGATAGTCATTTTAGACATGTTGTATGTACTTTACCCCAGTGTTTATTCTCTTTTGCCAAGGAATGGCAAAGTTATATTTCGCATAGAAAGGTAAAACCACAATTTATTATGAACTTGGGCTTCGCCATCGTTGTTGATAAGCAGATGCACAGTGGTACTTTTGAAAAGAATATTTATTCAAAGGAAGACGACATTCCTATGTATCAACACTAGATTATATGATATTATTCAATTACTTCTATGATAGAAGTCATGAAGAAATGAGGACATTTAACGAATGACCAATTTTGGTCTGGGTCCTATAGTGAGTGAAACTCACGAGAGAAGAACAGCCATGTTGAAAGTCATATACTTTGTATTTATCGAGTGAGAAAAAGGGATGCCTGTACTATCGCTCGATGAACCAAGAGATCACTGCTACATGTGAGAACCCATGTCTGGGATTCCTATATCTTTATGAAAAATATATATATTGAACTTTACGTGAAGGGATATTCACTAGACGAGGTTAGGTCTAGGAGCCTTCCTATATATTGGTTATGGTCTGACGTGCCCAGTCAGTAAAGCCAGATGATTTACATGATGGAACTCTGAATGCTTATTTACGAATGCTCCATTATGATATTTGCCAAGCATGAATGCTAACTTAAGATGATATTCCTGTGATCAACATTATGCTGTCTATGTCGACATTTGTTCCTGTAACCATACACGTACTGTCCAAGTGTGCGTCCCATTAAATGTTATAAAAAGACCACCGTAGTTCCAGTACTTCTTGAATTCGAACAGTGTGAGTATGAGTGATGTACTACCAACCTGTCAACTCTATCGAATCATTCTACCATTCGCGTTCTGACATTCACATACACACTCATTGTTTACACTCACATTCTTGTCGGAGCCTCATCACGTTCCAGGACAAGATGACCTGTATGACCAAAACTGTGCTGGGTTTAATGAGTTTACTACACCAGTCCCAACATCTACATTTATCAACTGGTGGACATTCACGTCATTTAACAAATAAAGCGTGATTCAACAACTAGTAGCCAGTATGAGTAAACAACTAAACAGAGTTTAACAACTGGTGTGCCAGCTTCCTGGGTCAACCTGCACAGTGACCATATTGAGAAGTAAACTACTGAGACCAGACGTTCCTTGGGGTCTGTTACGACACACAAATACATCAGCAGTACAACTCTACAGTGATGTCAGCGTGACCTGTCCTGTCGACAGTATGCAGTAACTAGGTCAGCGTTTGTTGACATTTGGTTCGTTGGACATTTGCCATACAACTGACAGTGTTACACAGCAAGCTTGGTTGAAACATAGAACATTACACATCAGGACTGGAGAATATTTGACAGTGTTTGCGAAAGGAAATGTTATTGAACTGAGAAGTACTACATCGATTGTTATCATTCACATCAACGATGGAGCTTCTATTTCTGTGTTGAATTTAAAATAATTAGACCAGAAGTATTTGTTTAATAAAGTACCACAGTACTGTACTATTAGGCAGTGTAACTGAGCCTTCTTTACAACACATTCTTTCTGCAACACTCTATTTACATCATATTGCCATACTATTTATGCAATTATGTATTTATGTTTAAATATTTATATGTGATATTTGTTTGTATCCAGCGGGTTGTTGTTTTGGTTGGGCGGTGTCACACAGCAGAGTATCCCACGTAATAGAGGGTCTGATGTGTGCGTTTCTATAGGTGCAATTTTCTTGATTGAAAATTTGCTGCGACAGCTGTTGCTATTAGTGTTAGCTGTGAAGACTGTACTCATTATGTTGTTGTTTTGTAATATTCCTCTGTTCTTTAGTTTGTTTTGATTTGTTTGTAATTTGTTGGTCTACCCTATTCTATCTTTCAGTTCTATTCTCAATTTATATTTATATACTGTGGCGTTATTTGTATTTGTTATCCTCTTGCGGTTTATCTTTTATTGTTTTTCCCATTTGATTTATTTCATTTCCGCAAATGTTTTCATGTTCTCCTGTATAACTGTTTTGTTTTGTGCCTGATCGACATACACTATTTAAAATATAGTTGATCATATAAATTGATGTACAAGAATCAACTGATAGTTAATTGCTATTACTAAAGGTACACAGTTGATGATATAAAACACTATTTCTGGTGCACTGCACTTATATTATAGAGTGAACCAGCAACTTATAGCTGTTATTATATAAGGATTTATACAAGACCTTTGTAAGGCTTGTTTCCCACAGTGATTGGGATAGTTAAGTACTATTTTCCACAGGTTACAAAGTTATCATACAAGGTCTTTGATTAAGACTAAGAAAGTGAATTTATTTACTTTTGCAAATTACTGATCTTATTAGACAAGATGTCTACATTAGATTATTTTATCACACAAGGCAAGGTTCTTGATAAGACTGGTCAGCAATTAGAAGAATGGGCAGTTGCTCAATATGACAAAGCATTAGCTGCAGAAGAGAGAAAAGCATTGATTGAAGAAAAGAAATTAGCAGCTGAGGAGAAAAAATTAGAAGCTGAGGAAAGAAAAATTACAAAGAGAGTATGAACAAAAGAAATTGCAGATACAGACTGATGAAAAAAAGATTCCAGATGGAAATGGAAAAAGAGAAAAGAAAAGGATAGAAGCTGCTGCAGAAGAGAGAAAATTACAAGATTTGAAGCTCAAGAGGAAAAAAAAGCAATAAGAGAACATGAACACCAAAAAGAACTTTTAGCATTTGAGTTAGAAAAGTTAAAGTTAACAAACATAAGTGATGGTAATCAAGCATCTGGTGGTAATGGTAAACCCTTTACTTACAAGGTCAAGGTACCAGCGTTCAACCCTTCCAGTGATGACCTAACATTCTGGCTAAATAGATTTGAACGCTCGTGTCGAGCCCATAATGTGGACAAATCACAATATGCTAACCAGTTATCAGAAAATCTGAAAGGTGATTCTCTGACTAGTTTAAGTTTGGTTGAAGAGGCTGACAAAGATAACTATGATGTTATTAGGGCAGCCTTATTAAAGAAGTATCAGTTGTCTGAAGAGGGTTATCGGAAGTTGTTTAAGACAATGGTGCCTGAGGCAGGTGTAGAATTCTCAGAATTCATTGCAAGGACACGTCTTACATTTGATCGTTGGATTGAGCTATCCAAAACAGAAAAGACAACTTATGTAAGCCCTTATGTGGACTTGATACTCAGAGACAAGATTATTATGTCAAGTATAAATAAACCTTTCCTCGAATTCTTACATGAGCGTAAACCTAAGTCTCTAAAAGAAATGGAACAGTATTGTACCCAATACGTCACTGCACATCCGGACGTAGCTATTAGCAACAGTAAGGTTAAAGAAGGTATGCCAGTTGCTTCCTGAAATTACAAATCACCATACAATGGAAGGTGTGAATCACTCTCACAAATTCCAAGGACCTCAAAATAAGTTTAATAAAAAAAGGTAACTATTAACAGTTATCAGAAACCAAGGTAACCAATCATTTGATCAGTAGGTTCTTCTTCGAATACCTGGAGAAGAGCTGACAGCCCTAAAAGATTCAATTGGGTGGTCATAACATTACAGGAACTTTTCGCAAAAGGAAGTCATTTGATGAAACTATCCAAGTTTTCCTTCATGGAGACAACAAGATCATAATTACAGAGATACTCATATAATGAATATGATGATAGTAACCAAAGGAGCTATGATTCAAACCCGAGTAGAGGTTATAATAGTGGAAACAATGATAAGTACAGAGGCAATAATAACAGAGGTAGAGCATAATTCAAAAAACATAAAGCTCATTACCAGGCGAACTATTGCTAGCACAAGCAAGAGTCCCGATGTCGAAGCCTATCAAATACAAAAATAACGGAAGATAAATCACCAATATATAAACTCTAATAGTCTATAATGGTTAAGGTGATTGTGCTACCGCTTATGGGACATTTGACTTTTGCTCAAATAGAGAGAGCTACTGTTGATGTGCGCTCACAAGCCTTGCTGAGCCCTAGTAAATGCACCATTGTCCCTCGAACATCTTATCATGAGCCAACTAACAGTGTCTACTGCAGGTGCAGACAGTTGTGGGCATACACATTCATTTGATCGTTGGATCCGATCAAACACAGAATCTCTTATCCCTGCGAACAGTTTTAGCCACTTTGATCAGCCGTGACAAGTGATGCATTGGATAGAGTTAGTCATCAATCTAATCTACACCTCCTACAAATTTCACATGAGGACTTAAAACCTAAAGGTCTACTAAAAGAAAGGAGTATCTATGTAATCGACCTCAAATCCATCCGTGTCCATTTCAGTACATTTTAGGCTTAAAGAATTCTTGGAAAGTGCTTCATGAACAACGAATTGGGGTTGTCATGAATTTCCAAGGCAGTCTATTTAAGAAATAGGGGGGTCCCAAGTTACTATTCATGTAGACAAGTAGACACACACGAGTATTACACAATATCTACATGGAGATATTTCGAAGTACAGGCAAAGAAAGCTACACACATGCACAACCCCGATTAGTGGTGTGGTTAATTATGTCGCAAGGGATAAGTCATATCAGAGACTAATTACTCTAGAGCCAACCCGAGCTATCATTATGATGATTGCATAGTAACCAGCTGACTCAGACCGAGTAGTTCTTCACAAGGAGATCAGAGGCTGTAACGCTATAGGAGACAATTCTAAAAATATAAAGCAAAATTTGATTACCGCGATCCGATCACAGCAGAGAGTCTGTCCCGCCATAATCAAATATAACATAGATAATGAGGTTTCGCAATCTGCACGGTCATACCTTCATTGGGACTTGAATGCACTAACGACCATTGATATCCGGAGCAAAATTTCCTTTTCAACTTCACTAGTGTCTACTTTCATAGATCAAGCTTAATATGAGCTCACTAATCAATCTCGTCTTACACAAAGGTTGGTAAATGAATGCCAGTGCTAGTACTTTTTTTGGATACTGGAGCTACAGCTCTCAATAGGCAATCCACTCAATCAGGAAACTTCTCCATTCTATCATTGGCAAAGTAGTTGAACCATTGGCTACCATAGAGAGTGCATACTCTAACAAACAAGCTTATCATAGGATTCTAATCCTTTCTTCACAGGAGATTTTACGAACACTCAGTGAGCGTCGTTTTATACAACATGCCGAAACAACAAGATCGCCTGAACGTTATCATCGGGTCGCACCTCTATCTAGAGGTCAAGAATTGCACTCCGGGGCAAAATCACATCTTGTAACGAAATAGGCAGATCAGCAAATGCGAAATAGTAACTAAGATAGTCAAATCTCAATATGCCTGAAATCATCTGATTGAAGATATAATACAAGAGCATGACTCCAGATGCGTACTTGGTAATGTACTCTTCTCAGGTGCTCAAGACGTCCACTAAGTCAACTAAGCAGATATTCCTATTCGTCCATTCCAGAAAATGGCGATAGACATCATTGGTCCATTCAAGATCAAATCTGCTAGAGGACATCAGTTTATCTTAACGTGTGTAGACATGTGCACACGTTGGCCAGAGGCTATCCCTCTAAAGAGCATTACTACCGCTGACATTGCAGATGCTCTTTGGCTTATATTTTCTCGGCTGGGATTCCCCGGAGAAATATTATCAGATCATGGCACCCAACTGATATCGGATACCATGTCTCAAGTAATGTCTACTCTTAGGCCATCGAGTAGGTCACGTTTTCTTGAAGACAGAAGACCATAATATCACTAAGATACTTAACATCTCTATCCCTAGGACTAAAAAGCAAGTGCGAAGTCTTTTAGGTCTCATACAATTTTATGGATGTTTCATTCCGAATCTGTCCTCTATCATGGCACCTCTCTCTACACTATTAAAGAAAGGGTCGCCTAACATGGTTCACTGGTCTCATGAATGCCAATCTTCACTAGAGAAGATCAAAACTATGTTTTCATCACCACCTATTTTAGTGTTACCTACAACAGATAAGACATTTGTTCTTCGTAGTGACGCTTCATCCACTGGGATTGGAGCGGCACTAATGCAAGAGTACTCTGGAACTCTGCATCCTGTAATGTATATATCCAGAAAACTTAATGCTGCAGAAAGGAATTACTCGGTTTTAGACCGTGAATTATTGGCAATGGTTTGGTAAATTCTCAAACTCCAAAGATTCCTTCTGGGCGCGCATTTCGTGGTGGGAACTGACCAAAAAGCTCTTACGGCTATCCAAAGTAAGAACTTGAAGAGCTCGAGATCAACTCGATACGCAATCGCTCTTCAACCTTTTCATTTCTCGGTACGAGCTATCCGTGGTTCAGAAAATGTGATGGCGGACATTCTGTCCAGATGCCCACATGATGCCACTTAACTGTTAAATATTGGATCTTTTTAATATGTATAACTTTACAACAGTTATTTTTTGTTTCTTTACTAAGATACACATTTGTAATTTAATAATAGAATGATGGTATCGCTACTTAGCGGTTTATTGATGTTTATTCACCGCTGTTCTTTGATGATTGTTTCTTCATAAATCATAAATTTAAGATTATATTTCAGGGTTCTTCTGCGAAGTACTGGAGACGAGCCGACAGCCCTCGATTCAGGGGTGGTCATAATTATAGGAATTTCCGCAGAGGAAGTCATTATAGGAACTATCCAAGTCATCCATCAGGGAGACAACAAGACCATAGTTATAGAGATACTCATTATAATGAATATGATAATGGTAACCATGAGAACTATGACTCAAACCCAAATAGGGGTTACAATAGAGGAAACAATAATGATTACAGAGGCAATAATAATCGAGGTAGATCACAATACAAAAAACATAAATCCCATTATCAGGCAAACTCTGCACAGCAAGAGTCACATGAAGCCTATAAACAGACTAAAGATAATAATGACGCTAATAATATGGCATGTTCCGCTTTTGATTTTAGGAGAGCATCTCAGTGCTCCCAATGCAAAACATTATTTGAACCAACTACGGTATCCACTTTAAGTTGTGGCCATCCTCTTCCCGCTCTTCCTGCGTTAGTCGCACATGATGGAAGAGGTTCTCTTGTCTTACATAAAGGTTTAGTAAATGACAATCCAGTCTCAATTCTTTTTGATTCTGGATGCACCACAATTGGTGTTAGGCAGTCACTTGTAGATCCTTCTCGTGCCACAGGAAAAGTAGTCAAATGTGTAACATTTGGCGACACCTTAGAGAAATACTCTACTGCTATCATTAGGATTGCTACTCCTTTCTTTACAGGAGATGTACACGCATGTCTTCTGCCGAATCCGATCGCTGATCTTATCATCGGTCGTATTCACGGAGTCAAAGAATGCACTCCACAACAAATTTCCGTTTGGGAAAAACAAAATATGCAAATTGCTAATGCTGTAGTCACTAGAGCTCAAGCTCTTAATATGCCTCAAACTTCATCTACTGAAGATAATGAAGTGCATAACCAAGATGATCCCTTGGTAATTTCTCGTGACTCGTTTATAAAACAGCAAGAAGATGATCCGACTCTAAAGAAATTCTTCACTCTTGCAACAAAAGGTGATCCGAATAAAGATACAAAGCGTAAATCTTGGATTACAATGAAGAATGGCATACTTGTACGTATGGTGCAAGACTCCACTAAGTCAAGTCATTCTCAGATTCTTGTGCCCAAGAATTTGAGAGTTAAAATTTTGCAGCACGCTCACGACTCTCAGTGTGCTGGACATATGGGTTTTTCCCGTACAAAGTCAAGAGTTCTTGCGGCTTTCTTTTGGCCTTTTGTGAACAAGGACATACGGATTTATTGTCGATCTTGTAAAGTATGTCAAGAGGTCAAATCCAAAGGTCCACGCCATGCTGCACCTATTCAGGCTGCAGACATTCCTATTCGACCGTTTCAGAAAATGGCGATAGACATCATTGGTCCATTTAAGATCAAATCTGCTAGAGGACATCAGTTTATCTTGACGTGTGTTGATATGTGCACACGTTGGCCAGAGGCTATTCCTCTGAAGAGCATTACTACTGCTGACATTGCAGATGCTCTTTGGCTCATATTTTCTCGTCTGGGATTCCCCGGAGAGATATTATCAGACCATGGCACCCAACTAATATCGGATACCATGTCTCAAGTAATGTCTACTCTGCAGATAGAGAGATCTTTGAGTAGTATCTATCATCCTATGTCCAATGGGATGGTCGAACGGCTAAATAGAACACTCAAAAACCTAGTAGGGAAGATAACTGAGGATCATCCTCAAGATTGGGACAGGGTTTTACCCGCGGCCCTCTTCGCTTACAGAGAGGTCCCCAATGAACATACAGGATTTTCTCCCTTTGAACTTGTCTTTGGCGCGCGACCGCGCGCCCTATGTCTTTGCTTCATGATCTCATAACCGCTGATAATATTACCGATGACACAAAATCTTCTTACGAATATGTCATCGCGCTGAGACAAAAGATTATCGAAGCATGCAAATTGGCAACTTCTTCTTCTGAATTCGCTAAACAGAAGGCAAGACAATTTGCCAATAAGAAAAGAACCTTACGACAACTTTGTCCTGGTGACAAAGCATTTGTTTTGCTACCTTGTAGGGAAAACAGACTTCTTATTTCTTGGAAAGGTCCGTACGATATAATCTCGAAAATTTCCGATGTTGACTACATTGTCGATATTGATGGAAAGCATAAAACCTTCCACATCAATATGCTTACGGAATTCCATGAACGTCCGGATTATTTACAGCCTATTTTCCAAGCAACGGACGATTCACCAGTCCAATATGGTCTGGTCAATTCTCAAACTACAAAGATTCCTTTTAGGCGCACATTTCATAGTAGAAACCGACCAGAAAGCTCTTACGGCTATAAAGAGTAAGAATTTGAAGAGCTCGAGGTCTACTCGATATGCAATTGCTCTTCAACCTTTTCATTTCTCGGTACGAGCTATCCGTGGATCAGATAATGTGATGGCAGACATTTTGTCTAGATGCCCACATGATTCCACCTAACTGTTAGGTCTTGGACTTCTTAACACATCTAAGTCTATAATAGTTCCTTTCTATATCAATATAGATACACATTGTAATTTGTAATATAGTGATTGTATCACTACTATCACTACGTTCATTGATATATATTCACCGCTGTTCTTTGATAATTTTTCTTCTTTGTCAATCATGTACTTATAGTGCTTAAATATGAAATTGTTATATGCATTGTGTCACTGCCAGCATTGTGGTATACGTTGGTGGCACCTCCCTGGAAATATTTATACTTAAGATAAATGCTTTCTCTGAGATGTTGAGATATATTCTCACAAGTCGATCTATGCTTCGACTTTACCTTAATTTGACATTATAAATTGCTCTTATTAGTCATCTGCGCATTATTCGTGCGTTGTGAGCCTATTGTAGGTTGCTCTCAGATGAAAAAAAAAATTTCATTTTTTTTCCCGGTAGTCT
This sequence comes from Oreohelix idahoensis, assembly GCA_024509875.1. Taxonomy (NCBI): domain Eukaryota; kingdom Metazoa; phylum Mollusca; class Gastropoda; order Stylommatophora; family Oreohelicidae; genus Oreohelix; species Oreohelix idahoensis. The sequence goes on from JAMPIV010005507.1 coordinate 329,372, forward strand.
GTTACCAACAGATTACTGGTAGCAATGTATGTAGTTATTATAATATTTATTTGTCTGAGGGAAAGTATTTGTTTTTAGAATCAAAATGCTTTCCTGGTCAAAGATATATCACCCATGATTGATTGATACTTTTGTTATATGGGTTATCTCCCCTGGATATCGAATTTGGCGTATGAATCTAGATTTTGTTGGTCTGTTCCTTGTTGGGCCAGAAACAGATTGTTCTTGCTTAGGTTTATGCAGGAATGTTTATGGTCCGAGTCTATGTTTACTCCGTGTCTATTTAAGACGATTCGGTCTTATATCGTGATATCTTTGTATGTCTATGTGTGACTATTTTTCCTTGTACTGAACTTTGGGGTCAGGCAGTGTTCTGCGCATGCGGAGATGAAAAAGGGTCTTCCGTGATGATGGAGCCTGGTGAATGCCATGTCGGAGACCAGTCCGAAGTTTGTTGATCGCTGTGATCTATTATGGGGAAGAAGATAGTTTCTGATATGATTATTAAGTCTATGAGTTCCCCAGTGTTTATTCTGTAACGCCAGGAGAGGGCGTATGTGTTCTGCTAGTGTATTTCCCATGCCCAGGTAAAAGAACTTTTTTTGGTGAACTTTTCCTTGCTAGGCTTAGATGGGCAGACGTCTACAGGACGATTATCTATATCTATATGTCGGGATGACATGTTACCTAGCAGCACTGAATATGATTGTATGCAGCAGTTATGATGAAAGTATATGCTGATTATTGTAGAAACATTTGTGTTCATGAACAAAGCCTTTATTGAAGCTTTACTATGCATCTGTATAGTGAGTAATGCTCATTGGAACCAGAAGCCATTTTGGATCCTATTTTTTGTCGATCACCGATCAGAGAACAGGGATGCCCCTTATTATCAGGTGATGATTAAGAGATCACAGTTATAAAGAAAACCCAATACTGGTGGGTTAACATTGTCTTCAGAAATATTTGCTGAACTTTACCTAAAGGAATCTTCGCTAGAAAAGAGGTTCTGTCTAGGAGTCATGCTTGAACATTATTTATTAACTGACATGATCGGTCAGTAAGGCCTGATGGTTATATTTATAAACAGTGGAAATCTAAGTGCTTGTCTACGGACGTTCCATTGTAATGTTCTTCAACATGAATGCCAACTTAAGATTGTACACCATTGATCAACAGTATGATGATATATGTCGACCTGTTTTCCTGTAACTATACTCGTACTGTCCAAGTGTGTGCGTCCAATTAAACAGTATGAAACGACCACAGTAGTCTGCATCATTAACTTCTAGCTACGTGTGAGTGAGTGTTTGATCTTCTAGTCAACTCTTCAGAACAATCCATGCATTCGCGTATTGACACTCACATTAACACTCATAGTCAACATTACATCCTTGTCGGGGCCTCATTACGTTTTTGGACAAGGTGACCTGTATGCCCAACACTGTGCCGGTTTAGAGTTGACTATTTACACCAATACCAGCTTTATTAACATTGTGACTGGACGAGCTATATCACAGAAAAGCACTTATCAGACAGTTTGGCAGGTGAGAGTATCGTTATTCAACTATGATTTTAACTAGCCCGTGCTTTGTTTGCGTTTCAGGATTAGCAACTGAGCACTAGCTGGGTGTTTGTTTGGTGTTTGGTTTTGTCCGCTTTGTTATTTGTTTAATGTTTGCTTCAGTGTGCTCTTAGTCACTGAATGGGTTGTAAAAGTAAATACAGCCCCTGCCTTAAGAATCAGAGTTTTATTGTTGAATCGGGTCGGTTGCGAGTGTGAAAAGAGAGTGATCACATATCACAACAGCATCATCATCATCTCGCCCACCTTATCACACTTGCATAAACAATCAGCCCGTCAAGATTGTTTAATCGTTGAATTTATTGTTCCACTCATGTCTGGGGCGACTGTCCGCAATCAGAAAGATAAACATGCCAAGAACGGTCAAGCCTAAAATGTGTGAGCGTTGTGTCCTTCCGGGGGTAGATAGTTATTGGTAGATGAAGGCGTGAAAGGAAGATAGTGCCCGGTGAATACTGACATAGAGGAGTGTTTTATGAGGATAGACAGACGGAATGGACGCATGAAAAAAACATTCTGCCACAGTTTGCAACGCAAAAGATTTGTGATACAGTGAATCCCGTCGCACTGTAACCTCCTCGGAAAAGAAGACGTTGACAGATTGAAAAAGGAAGGTTTAAAGCTACCTCAGCCTGGCACAAGCATAATTTATGAAAAGGCCAAGAGTTAATTAAGCGCAGATACAGGAACATGTGGGAAGGAGAGCATCCAGGCCAAACAAAAAATCGATGCATTTAACCAGGTCTGAAGAAGGGAACAAAGTGTTAATCTTCAGACTTGGCACAGGCCACAACAGACAGGGATTCCATCTTTTCAACACGCTAAAGATCGGAACTACTGATGAGTATAAATGTGGCACCAATAAAATGACTGCTGAACATCTACTTCAAAGGTACCCAACATATGAGGAAAAAAGAAACTGCATAAGGCCATCACCAGGACCATTCTTGGAAAAACTCTACGGAGATTCTAACACCCTCAAACTGACCACTGCTTTCTTTGAACATATTCAAGTTGACGTCTGAGGGTGTACGAAGACCTCTCCCTTACGTAACCATAACCAATGTCCCCACTAGTGTTCTATCCAGGCTAATCTGTCACCTCTTTCAGTGCCGCGTACGGAACTAAAAGCAAAGAAGAGGCACGCAGAACGATGATCCATATATTACTATTCTGTAAAGAACAATGAAAAAAATCCCCAACCTTTTTGGGAAATTACGAAAACGGCACGCATTGCACCTTAAAAGCTCATCATCATCATCATCATCATAATCATCATCATCATAATCATAAAGTACCATGCCTGAAGGCGTAGGTTATCATGTCTCTCCACAACTTCCTGTCTACAGTACTATTGATCAATTATGTTGTTAAACATTTTCCATGTCATGATGTCAGACTGTCCCCCCTATCTTCTCTTTTTTGTCGTCATGTATCTTTTCCCTTCAATTTTTCCTGTTGTCACGATATACACAAGCTTTTTTCTTCTCATAACACGTTCAAAGAAAGTACTTTGTTTCCTTCTAACTTGAAGAATAAACTTCCTTTATTGGCTTCTTTCAGGACATCATCAGTAATCACAATAGCAGTCCATGATATATTAATATTCTTTTTTTAAAACCATCTCCCTGTGGCCTTTATTGAAGGCTGGTCACCCATTACTTCTTCTTCTTTCTTCTCTTTCAGACGTCGACTTGAATACGTTCACGTCGACTTGAATACGTTCTCGTCGACTTGAATACGTTCACGTCGACTTGAATACGTTCACGTCGACTTGAATACGTTGAAAGTAAGCAGTGGTCACCTTGAAGCTGTTGGCATTTCCGTATAGTTTTTCCCAGCAATGGTTCTAGAGACGGCCATATGTGCTTTCTGTGTTCCTTAGAGGTTGGGCACCTTTGAAGCAGGTGTTCAGTCATTTAAAGAATACACAGGCCGCTTATTTTTTGTCATGGTGCATTGACCATTCACCGAAAGTTATGATAAGTTTGACTACCAAGTTTCAATGAAGTTGAAGCGAATTGACAGGAATTAAATAACCACGGGAGAATTAGTGACTTCATCAGGACATGTAGCAGAACGAGAATAGTATAATTATTTCCCGTCATGTCTTGATGGGTTACTTGCTCGTTGAATTCTAATACTAACACTGTACTGTAGAAGCCCTAGATGGACAATATGTTGTTGTTATTTAACTAAGGCTGCTGAGTTTCTCACTCTTTTGCAGCCAATACCAAGTTAAAGACTCCTAGATCTAAGCTTTTCCTGTGGCTTTTCTGCTATTCCGAAACGAGTTGAGCTGAAGTCATGAGCTTCAGTTTCTCCAGCGTGGCTGCCATTTAAAGCATCGTCACATCTGGTCTCAAGCTAGGAGTAAGAAGTGCGTGGCATACTCTGCATTACTTACCATCCTAGAGGGTTCTTCAAATAATTAGAGTTATATACTGTGCCCTGGCTCTGGGCTCTCCCAAGGAATTGTCACGTCCTACACAAAGCCACTTCTCAGCTCCCCCCTCCTTTCACTGGCCGACAGGAGATTCTCCTGCAAGCAGCCAACCAGGTTAAAGAGTACTATCAAGGTTAGTGTGCAATGCTGGGTTCTCAACATGTTTCACCATATGAGACATCAATGGAAGTGTGTGGAGGATTTCAAGAGTTAATGGGAGCGTAACTAGCCTCACAGTCAGAGGTTTACTTCTCCATCGGTATACCATAGCACTGTGCATAGCTGGTGGTCATACAAGTGTGATAGGGTGGGCGAGATGATGATGATGATTATATTGTGATGTGTGATCACTCTCTTTTCACACTCGCACCGACCCGAACAACAATAAAACTCTTGATTCTAGAGGCAGGGGCTGCATTTATTTTTACAACCCATTCAGTGATTCAGCAAACATTAAACAAATAAACCAACGAAGATAACAAAACAAAACTAAACACCCAACAGTGCCCGATGCTAATGTGTCATGTCTTTGTGTTCTTCTGCTTACCCACACAGGGCGCCTCGTTTCGTTCTCTCTCGTCTGGGCTGATACTTAAAAAGGGCCGCTGCTGGTAATCGCATTCTTTATATAGGCACTAGGCTAATCACTCACTTACTGCGCGCTGGGCGTATTAATCTTGGCTACTTAAATATCACACGCGATTATCACTTTAGGAATAGCGAAAACACAAATAAAACCTACAGCTATTTAATATAACACACGAATATCAAATATGACTCACAACTATACACCACAATTAATTTCTAGGCATTTTCACAACCCAGGCTCGTGCCGTCACGTGAGCTGACAGTCACGTGGGCCGACCGAAAATATATGGGCGACAAACATGCCTTGAACTGAAGTGGGGGTGGGGCCTCAGGGATGTCTTCCCGGCCCCATCACATATTTCGTTCCTGATTTTGTTGTCGTCCCGACAACACCACTACCTCTGGCGCTTCAGTCGAAATCTCTCGGATCGTTGGTGCTGCGCTTGATTATTTCTCAGCGGCGATGTTTTGGGCTCAGATTCTGTATTCGGTACAACCCGGCTGGAGACACTCTTGGTCGTCATATCTCCAGTTGTACGTTGTCGGGCTGTTAGCCGCTGTGGTCTTGAAGACTCGCTCACCGGTGCCGCGTCGCTGTCTGCCCGTGACATCTGCCTGTCAGTGCTTGCAGCTGTCGAGTTTGAAGAGAGATCGCTCTTGACGTGCTTTCCACTCATCTTGTGTGGACGGTGGCTTACATTCCCCACAGTCTGCTTTTGATGAGTCTCCTCGTCTGGACACCGATGTGTACTCCCACCTATCTGCTTAAAATGGGTTTCCTCCCCTAGACGACGGCCAATTCTCTCGGCGCCCTTAGTGTGACCGTTGTCGTGGCCATCTCTTGGCTTGCGCCCTAAAGGCAACCTGGTTGTGACAGTCCGTCTAGGAAAAGAGCTCCTTGAGAGACAGGCGGCTATCAAATGTTCTGGGGATTTGCATCCAAAACATCTCTTCGGAAGCGGGCCTTGAGGGCACTTGGCTGCCATGTGGTCTGACAGGTCTCCACAATTGTAGCATCTTATCTTTCTGGGCTTCCTCTGTGCCATGGGTCGCTTCCTGCTGCCCTTACACTCTTGACCGCCAATGCCACATACAATGACTGCTTCCATGCCCTGGACTGATGGTTTGCTGTCAAATTCTACTCGTTCATTCTTCGCCAGACTCCGGAATCCCTTTCTGTAGATCTTGGTCTGATGTACGAATACATCAATGCCTCCATCATCTGGCGTGATGAACCCCCATCCCCTGTGGACACTATACCACTTGCACATCCCTTTTCGCCTTGTCGGTGCAACTGCATTTGTTGGTGCTGTCAGCTCACAACTTTCCTTGACAACAGCCTGATTCTCACACACAAGAAAGTCTAGTTGAGGTTCCTGCGGACACACCTCCTCGTCTTGCGTTGGCTGTTCCCGCGGACACACCTCCTCGTCTTGCGTTGGCTGTTCCCGCGGCTGGCATGGTGCTTTCTTTCTCTGCACCTCCTCTTGTGCTGGCGAACTGGCCTCTGACATCTGTGCTATCTGGGACTTTAGGAAGGATAATTCTGCTCTGAGTGCCTCCTTCTCCTTCTGAACTTCTGCACTTGCTATCTGGACCAGTGTCTCAGGCTTTTTACTTTCACCATAAACAGCATATTCCCAAGGGAAATTCCTGGTCATCTCACTGACTGGTGGTTGCTCGCTGTAGGCTCTTTCTATTATCTTGAGTAACTGCTCAGGGCTGGCCTTGGCTCCGCCATGTATCCGTAATTCTCTAGATATCCATGGTGTAACGTTGTTCCATATCATGTCTAACTTGTCTTCTGCACAAAAAGGCGCCATCTTCCACGCGGCTTCCACATTTCCCACAAACTCTTGCCAAGTGGGACTCCCCTCTCCATTAAATAACCTTATCTCTGGCTCCTTCACGTACAATATCTTCACAGGCGCATTGATCGATGCCATCTTGCTGCAAGACCGCACTGCTGGGTGTTTACACTATTTGTTCGTTTGCTGTTTGCTCGGTGTCACTGTCTGCCTTATCCTGCCGACGACGCCAATTGTGATAGGGTGGGCGAGATGATGATGATGATTATATTGTGATGTGTGATCACTCTCTTTTCACACTCGCACCGACCCGAACAACAATAAAACTCTTGATTCTAGAGGCAGGGACTGCATTTATTTTTACAACCCATTCAGTGATTCAGCAAACATTAAACAAATAAACCAACGAACATAACAAAACTAAACTAAACACCCAACAGTGCCCGATGCTAATGTGTCATGTCTTTGTGTTCTTCTGCTTACCCACACAGAGCGCCTCGTTTCGTTCTCTCTCGTCTGGGCCGATACTTAAAAAGGGCCGCTGCTGGTAATCGCATTCTTTATATAGGCACTAGGCTAATCACTCACTTACTGCGCGCTGGGCGTATTAATCTTGGTTACTTAAATATCACACGCGATTATCGCTTTAGGAATAGCGAAAACACAAATAAGACCTACAGCTATTTAATATAACACACGAATATCAAATATGACTCACAACTATACACCACAATTAATTTCTAGGCATTTTCACAACCCAGGCTCGCGCCGTCACGTGAGCTGACAGTCACGTGGGCCGACCGAAAATATATGGGCGACAAACATGCCTTGAACTGAAGTGGGGGTGGGGCCTCAGGGGTGTCTTCCCGGCCCCATCACACAAGGATAACTCCAGATATGTCTCCGTTCATACAAAATGGTGTAGAAACATGGACAATAAACAAGCAATTTGAAGAAAGAACTGAGGCCTTTGAGATGTGGATGTATAAAAGAATGGGACATGTCTCATAGAAAGAGAAGAAAACAAGTAAAGAGGTCATAGAAAACGTAAGAATGAAAAGATAATTAATGAAGGAGATTAAAATTAGGCAGCTTAAATATTTTGGCCATGTTAAAGAAAAAGGTATAACACCTTATTGAAGACCATAATAGAAGGAAGAGATCAAGATAAACGTGCAAGAGGAAGACAGCGCTATAAGTCGGAAGATAACATCAAGAGAAGAACGGGAAAGAGTCTATCAGAATGTACCATTAAGACAAGAGACAGAAGTCATTGCAGATCCATTGCAGACGAAGTTCGATGGGAAGATGTCGCCTGATGCTGATGAAACGGACAAAATAAAAATGAGAAGGGGAAAATCATAGCATTTAAAATATTTACACTGCTTGAGAAAGGCAACTAAAAATATTGGTGTCAGAAAGGGTGGGTTTACAAATGTTTACATTAAGCTCTGGGTTGGGACCCAAACAGATGAGAGAGACAAACATTCTTTTATAGTTTTGTGGGAAAAGCCAGCTCTAAACATCAGAAATGAGGTATCTGAGGAAGGTAGTTGAAGTAACAAGATGAGACATGATCCGCAACCAGACGATACTTCAAGGCCTCAAAACTCAGAGCCCCTGCAGACCCAAGTAGAACAGTCCCAACTACCATTATTTGGCCATGTCTGCAGAATGGAAGATGATCGGCTGCCACGAGAAGTATGAAAAGCTAAGAGAAAGGGATTCAGACCTTCAGGACGACACAGAGTCCATTTAGAGGACAACATTAGACAATCTCTGAAGGACCGAGAACTATGTTGGAACAAGGTCAGGAGGAAGACTGCCACTAGGATAATATGGCGTTCTCTGGCAAACCTCTAAGCCACAGTGTAGAAGAGGAACGACTAAATAAGTGGTGAATATATAAGTTAGTTTTGTGGATCTGTCAAGCCATTAATTATTTATGCCAATATGGCATTTAAAACGTTGAGAAAGAGATGATCAAACTGCGTTGTCCTATAAAATAATCACACAGTTAAGAAACGATCGCTGAAAACAGGGACAATAAGACAAGTCTTAGACCGTTGCAAAATGGTGCTTGCGTTAAATAGAATGATGACAACATAAACAATTTATACACATACATGTCACGTTATCCCGTCACGTGCCATCAGCTCAAGTTCGTACCATGGCTTCCTCATTTTTATTTCTTAGTTCTTTTCTCCATGTGTTTTTGGTCCACCAACGCCTCTCTTACACTGAGGATTCCAGAAAAAAGACTGCCCTGTAATGCTATCAACAGGTTTTCTTTCATTGTGTGTCCTATCCATCTCCAGAGTCTTCTTCTCATGTGTTGTTCCATTGGCAATTATAATTATCTGGTTCTTGTCATCAGTTCCACACTGGTGACCTAGTCGTACCATTTCAATATTGTATATTGTAGTTCCTGAGGAATTTATTTTCTTCAGAAAGGGTTAAACGGAAAAGCAGCGCGCATTGCGGCCGGGAAAAAAAAATTGAAATAGCGCACAATTGTTCCCATCCTTTTTATGGCGTAGGAATCATCATCATCCTCCAGTTCCCCAAGGACCACAGGCCCACAACTTATGCCTTCCTTCCAGTGCCATCAGTCAAAGTGTTTCCATGTCTTCACCCAGTTCATGTCCAGTTCTCTTCTCCGTGAGTTTGTTGGTCTCTCGCGACCTCTTATTCTGGGGATTGCAGGACAAGGACAGTCTGGTAATCTATTAATAGGCTTCCTCTTTGTGTGACCTATCCATCTCCAGCGTCTTCTTCTCCTCATCTCGTGTTCCACTAGGGGCTTGTCTGAATCTTGTCATCAGTTCCACATTAGTGATCTTGTCATCAGTTCCACATTAGTGATCTTGTCATCAGTTCCACATTAGTGATGTTGTCATCAGTTCCACATGAGTGATCTTATCATCAGTTCCACATAAGTGATCTTATCATCAGTTCCACATAAGTGATCTTATCATCAGTTCCACATAAGTGATCTTATCATCAGTTCCATATTAGTGATCTTATCAAGCCACTTGAATTTTTCTGTTCTACTGAAGCACAAGTTTATGAGAATCTATAGCTTTTTTGTTATTGTTTTTGTTGTTCTCCAGGTATCAGAGCCATTCTTTGACATTTGAATGGACGATTTTGTTTCTTGTGTTGGACAATTTAACATCTACAATAAGAAAACCCATGTATTAATTTTTTTCTTTCATAGTTCATTGGCCCTATGTCATGATAGGTTTTACTAAAAAGATCAAACCAAGTTGAAATAAAATAAAATCGAGCGACATGACTGTCATTATGACATTCATCAGAAAGAACATAACATAATTATTTCTCGTCATGTTTTGTCGGGCTACTTGCTCATTATAGAAATAATGAACACAAAGTAATGAGTAGCATTATGTACCACTTGAGTGTCGGAGTGGCTAAGCAGTATGGTGTCTGCCTCTACTTTTAAAGGAACTCTGTTTGGTTCCCAGTACAGGGAATATATTTGATGGACAGTTTTTCAGAACCAGTGGGTCCTAATGATGTTATACTCCCCCCTGATCTCAGTCGGTTCCGCCTGGAACAACGCCTCATCCATCTTATGGGTTACCTTAAACCCTATGGTTTTAACACACAGCATTCTTTTGTCTGAGGCGTCCTCTTCTATCTAGTCCCAGTTTTATTATGACTTTCAATTTTGACTGCGTTCAAAATATATATATATATATATATATATATATATATATGTATGTATGTGTAAGTAGATATATATATGTGTATATGTATGTATTTGTGTGTGTGTATATATATATATATATATATATATATATATATATATATATATATATATATATATATATATATATATATATATATATGACAGGGGCTAGATGTGCCTCACACCCAAGACCCGTGCACTAAGAAAATTTATAAAGGATCGTTTGACAGGGGTTGCAATTATTGGTTGCTTGCAACCCTCTCAGCAGCAGACTTAACAATTCAAGCAACCAAAAGCCTTATGCAGATCAACATTTAATTCTACCGAACAGAACCGAACACCAAACAAACAATCAAACAAACACCCAGTCAGTGTTCATAGACTGTGTGCTCAAGGCATTTACAGCTTGGCTCTGTCTAAGCTCGTCTGTTTTCTCCTGGGCGGCTCTCTCAAAAATCGACCAGTTTCACCGCTTGCTACCCCTTTTATAAGCCCTGACATAACCACTCAACTAACTGCGCGCTACGCGCATTAATCTGCGCCACACGCGATTATTGCTCTAGAATGCATGAAAACACAGATTTACAGAACTATTTCTAGAGCAAAAACACAACTAATATGTAGGATCTATTATGGCCTTGTAATAAATCTGTTTGAAGATAACGGGGTGAACAGGCACTAAACCACAGAGACAATATGGCTGACCAGATGGGGCCAGCGCCGAGAACGACAGATCTCAAGATGGCGCTGTCACATATTCCCCGCCTGAATTTGTTGTCGTCCCGACAACTACACTAAATCAGGCACCTCAGTCATATTCTCCAAATCTGGAGGATCACTTTTTCCTTCACTTCGTCTCAGGTCGTTGCCGTCGACTCTAATGCTCGGACTCGCTCTGTCTGTTCGTTGGATGATATATGGACCCCCTGTCATTGTGGGAGCACGAACTACAACGTACTCGTCTTCTGACCACATATCACGAATCTCGGATCTCTCAGCGTTGTGCATTCTCTTCTTCACCAATTCTCCGACCTGTAGTGGAGTAGAACACGACAGCTTGTCACATCTCTCTTTCCGGACTGCTGCAAAACTCTGCAATGGTGGCTCTGCTCTTACGTGCGCCCCTCGTAGCCTGGAAACGCGTCCTTCAACGAGTTTTAGATGAGTCTCCTCCTCTAAATGTCGACCACTTTTCCTGGCGCCCTTATGGTGACAGTTGCCACGGCCATCTCTTGGCTTGCACTGTGACGGCAATCTAGATGTGTTGGTACGCCTAGAGAGGGCGCTCTTTGATGGACAAACCGATATCAAATGGTCCGGGGACTTACAATGGAAACATCGCTTAGGAAGCGGGCCCTGGGGACACTTGGCTGCCATGTGGTTCGAAAGGTCTCCACAGTTGAAGCATCTTATTTTCCTAGGCTTCCTCGGTGCCCTGGGTCGCCTCCTGCTACCCTTACATCCCTGGCCGCCTTTGACTTTCTTCCCTGCAATAAGCGCCTCACACTCCGGTCGACCACCAACCATCTTTATCTTTGAGTCATTCTGCTCCCCTTCTGTAACCTGACTCCCAGCCGCAGAGGGGTCTAGTTTAACGCCTGTGGACATCGATTCTGTACGTGGCCTAGTTCTCTGCATCTAAAACAACGAACTGTCCTGGTACGTCTCTCCTGCTCCTGAGACATCGCATCAATTTTAGCCTCTAATTGAGCCACCTGTGCTCTCAGCCGCTCTACTTCTGCGTTTAATGCATGCGTATCTGACACAGTCTCTGTTCTTGCCACTTCAACACTGGCAACACCAGCCCCCAAAGCTGCTTCGACACTGGCAACACCAGCCCCAGAAGTGGGTTCAGTCTCCAAAAACCGTAGGGCATAGTCCCTCACCGACGTGAACGATGCTGTAGGCTCCTTGATGATCATTTCCTTTGTAAGCTTTCTTAGTAGGTCATCTCTCAGACAAGCAGCAAACTGGTCACGAAGAAAGGATGGCGCCAAAGGAGTGACGTTGTTCTGCTTTTGTGCCCTTACAACACTTTCAAACACCTCGTGAATGCGATGGGAAAATTCCCAAAAGAGACTCCCCTGCACCTTGCCGGGTAGAGTAGAACGCGGCCATTACTTCTGGGATGCTCTGACGCTCCCCATACACCCTAAGAATGGAATGTAGCATTGCTTCTGGGTCACCGTCATCAGCCTGAATCCTCAGCTCCCTGCGGACACTTGGGGTCACACTGTCAAGGATAACATCTGCCTGGTCCTCTTTACTCATCATCCCTACTCTCCAGGCAGCTCTCACCTCTCTGACATATTCCTCGGCCGTAGGACCCGTGCGCTCCCCAAAGCACCGCACTCTCTTGTGAGTAGGTACCACGATGTACTGTAATCGTTCTTGTTGACGATCCAGCCCAACTACAGGGTCATCCACCTCAGCCACATCTTCGTTATCAGTTCTACTAGCAGCACGTGTGTTGCGTGCCGCCATCTTGTTGCTAGTAGAGTAGACTAGAAATCTTGACAAACTGGATGAACCCGTCCCTCGCTTTGCACTGAACTGGGTGTTCTACTGTTTCGGCTGTTGCTGCTCTGATTGCTGAAGAGTTGCTTCACTGCGTGCTGTCTGTCAATCCTGCCGACGACGCCACTTGTGACAGGGGCTAGATGTGCCTCACACCCAAGACCCGTGCACTAAGAAAATTTATAAAGGATCGTTTGACAGGGGTTGCAATTATTGGTTGCTTGCAACCCTCTCAGCAGCAGACTTAACAATTCAAGCAACCCAAAGCCTTATGCAGATCAACATTTAATTCTACCGAACAGAACCGAACACCAAACAAACAATCAAACAAACACCCAGTCAGTGTTCTTAGACTGTGTGCTCAAGGCATTTACAGCTTGGCTCTGTCTAAGCTCGTCTGTTCTCTCCTGGGCGGCTCTCTCAAAAATCGACCAGTTTCGCCGCTTGCTACCCCTTTTATAAGCCCTGACATAACCACTCAACTTACTGCGCGCTACGCGCATTAATCTGCGCCACACGCGATTATTGCTCTAGAATGCATGAAAACACAGATTTACACAACTATTTCTAGAGCAAAAACACAACTAATATGTAGGCTTTATTATGGCCTTGTAATAAATCTGCTTGAAGATAACGGGGTGAACAGGCACTAAACCACAGAGACAATATGGCTGACCAGATGGGGCCAGCGCCGAGAACGACAGATCTCAAGATGGCGCTGTCACACACACACACACACACATATATATATATATATATATATATATATATATATATATATATATATATATATATATATATATATATATATATATATATATATATATATATATATACATCTTAAAAAAATCATTAATTTTACTCCAAATAATAATTGTTTTATTTATTTATTCATTTATTTATTTATTTTTTATTATTACTTTTTTAAAATAATATTTTTATTTGATTTGATTTATTTATTTGTATTTTTTAGTTATGAATTTTAATTTTTTTAATATCACTTTTTCCTCACTCTGTTTTCCAGTCCTTATTTTCATTTTTTCTTTTTTGGCTTTTAATGTACTATCCACTTCCGCTTTCTCGTTTATTGGCAGACATTTTCGCTCCAACATGTGACACACATCAAGGAGTATTTTTCTCTTATTTCTATAGTTTCATGTTCTCCACTTAATTCTCACTTTCTTTCTCTCCCGTCTCTTGTTTGTCTGTCGCTGACGAAGGCCTTGTGGCCCCAACGTAGGTTTTTTCTTGTCCTTTCTCTTTGTAAGACGTATTACTATTTGTGTGTGTGTTTTTTTCATTCTACCGTTTTACCCCCAGATCTCATGGATAGTGAGATCATAGGCCATACGGCTATTGCCCTAATAAAATTTAAAAAATTAGGAAAAACCTCAAAAATATTAATAGAATATGTGATTCCTGTATACACACATTAGGATCCTTGGGGTTCGGGCACTGTGCTGAGATCCTCCTTATGTGATTTTAAGGAGCAGATCGGAGCACTGATGGAGTTGTCCGTGTGCAATGCAGATGGTCTTTACTACAAAATCAACCAAATCAACATCATTATTTACAGACACCACATTTATTTTCCTGCTTCTTGAGCAAACTTCGAAGCACTTGAGCAAATATTTCTTGCAGACTGACTTGCAGGCAACGGGACATAATGAAAGCTTTAATAAGAGAGACAACCACATTAAAAATTGAACCGCGTGAGGAAAGGAACAGTTATTTCCCATTTCAGGATAGAGTGTCGGCCCCACACAGACATTGTAGCGCTACCGACGTTTTTTGGATAGTCGTATAGAAAAAACAAAATTGTCTAAAAACTTTATCTAGAATTGGAGCAAATTCGGGGGTTTTACAAATTTATAAGACCTGTTTAAAACGAAATTGCTTATTCAGTTCCTGTTTTATCTATTTTAGTCTAAGTCTGCATGAGTAACTTATTGTAAAGGAGCTTTTTTTTTTACTAGGCCATATGATATAGGATCTCTGAAGAGACAAGTACTGATAAGAGCAGTGATTCTTAACCAGGAGTACGTGCACCCCCCGGGGGATGTGAGACCCACCTTCAGGGGGGGCAAGGCATGCTGGATATTTTAGAAGACGAATCATTATAAACACTCAGAATATATGTATAATACTCAGAACCCAACTAATTTGTACAAAATAGAGCATTGAAACCAAGTAGATATCGTAGAAGGTTAATAACATTTTCTCACAACGTACGTTTGTCTTTTTCGTCCGTGCTAGAAGAAAATGTGGTGTGAGTCTTCTAAGTGTGCTTTAAAGGGGGTGCTAGGCTTCTTATTGTGCTTTAAATGGGGTGCGAGGGTTCTTAAGATGTTGTAAATGGGTGCTGTGCCTCTGAAAGGCTAAGAAGCACTGGATTAGAGCCAGTTGTCGATCACACCTATCATAAGAGGCGACAAATATGAAGGTATGCACGGAGATATCACTTGTACCGTGTAAAACAAATTGTTACATAAACTACTGCTGCAAGAATTTAAAAACAATTTTTGATGTAGGCTTTTGGGACCAGTGTTAACGATAATTATTGTAATGATAATGGGACATTAGGCTGTAGTGCTACACCCTTGTCTTAAACAACATTCGCTTTATAACTCGAGCCTTTTGAGAACTTCATTGCGAATACGATGTTCTGTTATAGAGCAATGATTCTAGTATTCGGAGTTTTTAAACAATAAAAATTACTTCCTTACTTAGTCGTTTCTCTTCTACCATGGGGTGTAGAGGTTTGCCAGAGAGAGCGCCATACTGTCTTATCGGCTGTCTTCCTCCTGGCCTGGCTCCAGTCTAGTCATTGGTCCTTCAGAGATTGCCTAATGTTGTCCTCCCAGCGGACTCTGGATCGTCCTGGGGGTCTGGATCCTTGGCTCTTGGTTTCCCATATTTATCGTGGTAGCCGATCTTGTTCTATTCCACAGACATGGCCTAACCATCGTAATTAGGACTGTTCTACGTGGGTCGGCAGGGGTTGGATTTTGAGGCCTTGACATTTCGTCTGGTTGCGGACCATGTCTCTTCTTGTTACTTCACCCACCTTCCTCAGAAACCTCAGTTCTGAGGTTTGGAGCTGGCTTATTTAGGTTGTTGTTGTGACACTTTGTCCGCACCACAGAACCTATGTGCTCACCACATCGAGTCTTGTATTCGAAAACTACATAATGCACACAAAGGCGTTGATATGAATGTGTCTATGATGAGTATGCCGTGGAAGTGTTTGGAATAACAACGAGTGGATTCTATGGAATGTTTTCGTCAGGACTGGATGTGTTTTAAAAGATGTGTCTGATCTTATGAATGAGGGATTCCAAATTATATAGGACCGTGAATAAGAGATGTTCCTGGATACAAAGGAATATTAATAATAATTGACTGTGTCGGAATTATTATTATTGAATTATATGCATTAATGCGTGCCAGTGGACTTGTTGCAGAAGACGTAAATAAAATATAATTATGTGCATAGAAGGATGGGAATGCTCAGTGTATGGATGTATCGTAGATATTTTGATAAAACAATAACAGTTAGGATTATGGAAATTATATGTAGATAATTCAACGTGGGTGTCAATAAATATGTTATGTGTGGTCTCTGAGTGGAGTTGGAATTTTGCTCATGTTGTACTTGGCCGTATTTTTGCTACAATGTGGATCGACTCCCCATTATCATCGTAACAGTTGTATTCAGTTGACAACTAATAACACTGACAAACAACATTTTTCTTTCTTATATAAGAATAAGTGTTCTTAGGTCAGTTTCTTGCGCTGATTTCAAATTTGAAATCCGTTTATCTCTATCACATCGGGTTCTTAAGATATTTGTGAATAAATATATTTTTGGGAAACCGTTATTTGCTCCGTTTCATTTTTACTATATAACTTATTAAAAAATTAATAAAATGCAAAATAATTCTACTTTTTATACTGCTAAAAGATGCATGACATATGTTACGCTATTTTTCAAATAGTTACTGTATTTTGAAATAATTCTGAGCGAAATATGGCTTCTAGAAGTTGTAGAAATTCGGCTGATCTGTTCTGTTACGTGTGCGGATATTTTACCGATCGTGTTCACCAGAAAAACTTTACACCATTACTAAAGAAAGCATATGAACGTTATTTCGATTCGAAAGTTGATGATGCAAATAAATCTTGGAAGCCAAATGCAGTTTGTTCGACTTGTGCAAATACATTGGCAGGTTGGTTACGAAAATCGCCGAAGCATAAGTCGATGCCTTTTGGAGTGCCAGTAATATGGCGTGAACCGACAAATCACGCTACTGATTGTTACTTCTGCTTGACAAATATCCATGGTTTCACTTTTAAAACTAGAAAGTCTGTGGTTTATCCAAATATTGAATCAGTTTCGAAACCAGTGCCTCATGATCCAATCACATGTCCGATCCCATTTCCACCAGAACAATATCCGTTGGACGTGAATGAACCATCAGAAAGTGATAGTTTACCTGCTTTAGAAACTAATTCTGACTCGGATTATATACCGGTGAATGATGGTGTTCACTTAATTAACCATTCAGAACTTTCAGATCTAATACGTGATCTCACTCTTACCAAAGGACAAGCGGAATTACTCGGTTCGCGACTCAAAGAATGGAATCTTTTAGCGCCCAATACTCCGATATCTAAATTTCGTCATAGACACAGAGAACTTGTTCAATACTTTGAGATGGATGATGGCATTTGCTATTGCAAAGATGTAAACGGTCTAATGGTGCACCTCGGTCGTGAGCACATAGTCAACGAATGGCGACTTTTCATCGACTCTTCCAAGACTAATCTAAAAGCCGTGTTATTGCATAATGGAAATTTATTTTCATCAATTCCAGTCACCTACTCTGTTCATATGAAAGAAACTTATGACAATATGGCTATCCTTTTGGCAAAAGTAAATTACAATGACTACCAATGGCGGATTTGTGGAGACCTAAAGGTCATTGCAATTCTCATGGGCATGCAGACTGGGTATACTAAATTTTGTTGCTTCCTATGTGAATGGGACAGCCGCAACAGACAGGAACATTATGCAAGAAAGGTGTGGCCTATCAGGGATCGTATGCAGCTCGGGCATTAAAATGTAATACATGAGCCATTAGTTAACAAAGGCAGCATCATTTTACCACCGTTACATATAAAGTTGGGGCTCATGAAGAATTTCGTAAAAGCGTTAGATAAAACGAGCAAAGCTTTCACTTATCTTCGAGAAAAGTTTCCGCAAGTTAGCGATACAAAGATAAAGAAAGGTATCTTTGTAGGACCTCAGATTAGGAAAATTATTGCAGACAAACAATTCGAGAACTTGTTACATGGTAGTGAACTTCGCGCATGGATGGCATTCAAATCGATCGTCGATAACTTTCTGGGAAATCACAAATCTGTCGACTATGTGCATATTGTTAAGCAGTGCATAGATGCATACATAATTATGGGCTGTAACATGTCCCTCAAAATCCATTTGCTTGATTCGCATCTTGACTTTTCCCCTGACAACCTTGGCGAAGTCAGCGATGAACATGGAGAACGATTCCATCAAGATATCGCCGTAATGGAGTCACGCTATCAAGGACGGTGGAGTGTGACCATGCTTGCCGATTATTGTTGGATGCTTCATCGCGATGTACCACATGCCATTCACCGACGAAAGTCGACTGCAAAGAAATTCAAGCCTACATAACTGTTACACTTCTTGTATGAATGATGTTGTAATACTGTATGCGTTGTTAAAAAACGTCAATTGCGTATTTCTAGAGATCCCGACCTGATAGAGAAAAACGGTTTGCAGATTTAAAAACAGCGCATTAAAATTGACCAGAAAAACATAGAAATGTTAGAGAAAGAAACACAACATTTTTTTTTTTAGTCAGTGTAATCAGTTGGGGGGGTTTGGGATGTCAGGTATTGGTAGTACCTCTGGTTAAGGAGCTGTCATGCCCTTTTCAGGGCAGCTCGGCCACCTTTGGTCCAAACCTGGCATTCAGCTCTCACCTGTGGCTCCTCGTAGCTGTCAGCCTGCGACAGCGGCCACCCCCCGGGAAACGGCTTTGACAGGCCGGCTAAACTAGGTGAGGGTAGCCGACTGGTTATAAACTTTCGGTGAGCTAGGGTCTGCCTACCCATGCATGCGAAGACTGGATTCGGTAGACTGCGCGGAAGAAACCACCTGTTGGTTCAACGGGCATGACGGCGATTACCAGCAACGCGCTGTGGAGCGTAAGGAGCATGGCGAGGCACGTAGAAAGCCATGGTCATCCACTGCACCTGACTTCATCTCCAGTCGTCTTGACTTGTCTTGCCACTGGATTAAGATGGACCCAGGCGAGAGAGTGAGGTCGACGAATTGCGCAACTCTTCCTCACTTTAAACCAAATCACTGTGCAAGTCACTCTTTCATCCACTCATCCACTCATCCATCCACTCACAACAAGTCCTGTGGCGATGGGCGAGCGGCGAAGCGGCAGGCGTAGGTGCGCTGGCAGTCGTAGTCGCAGACCTACACACAGGCGGCTCAGGCCATATGGTCGTCTTCCACTGATCGGAGCAGCAGTGGGATTCGGCAGCCCCCTGAGTGACTGAGCAGCCCTCTTTAGGAAAGCACTGCTCACCTCCATGGCATGAGGAAGGGGCTAGAAAAGGTGCCCTAAACATTGCCTGCTCCACCATTACCTAACCAGCTTACCGCGGTTGGTGGGTACCCTACTTCAGCGGGCGACACATAAGAAAAAGAAAGGACAGATTTTTCCCCCTCATTCTAGGCGCATGGAATGTGCGCACTCTACTCGACAAAGACTTTAACACAAACAGACCCGAGAGGCGAACTGCCCTGATTGGGAGAAAACTGGCCAGATACAACATTGACATAGCAGCACTGAGTGAAACTCGACTTGCAGGCGAGGGCCAACTTTGCGAAAAGGGTGCAGGTTATACATTCTATTGGAGCGGAAGAAGAACTGAAGAAAGACGAGAAGCAGGGGTTGGATTTGCAATCAAAACAGCAATCATTGGCAAGCTAGCGGAGCCCCCAAAGGGAATAAATGACCGACTTATGACGGTCAAGATCCCGCTGCTTTATGGAAGGAAACATGCCACCATCATTAGCGCGTATGCACCAACTATGACAAACCAGGATGACGTCAAGGATAAGTTTTACGAAGAACTACATGCAGTCATTGCATCAGTTCCCAAAGCAGATAAGCTTATTATTCTTGGTGACTTTAATGCAAGAGTAGGCTCAGATAACATCTCCTGGAATGGCACTATCGGAAAGTACGGCGTGGGTCGCTGTAACAGCAATGGACTTCTTCTCCTCCAGACTTGCGCAGAACATAACCTCCTTGTCACCAACACCATTTTTCGACTTCCTATCCGCAACAGAACCTCCTGGATGCACCCTCGCTCGAAGCATTGGCACCTAATTGACTATGTAATTGTTAGGAAGAAGGACAGGCAAGATGTCCGGGTGACCAAGTCCATGTGTGGTGCCGAATGCTGGACTGATCATCGCCTCATTGTGTCTAAACTTAAAATTCGTATCCAACCTGCCAGGCGCCCTCAGGGAAAGAAAACTAAAAAAAGGCTGGATATTACCAAACTAAAGAAGACAAAAATTAAACAGTCATTCACTGACACCCTAGAAGACCGTCTCAAATCTATCTCGTTAGACAGCCAAAGTGCGGAAACAAATTGGACAGCCCTAAGCGAGCAGATCTACAACACTGCTACAGAGGTCCTCGGTCCCGCCATCAAGAAACAAAATGACTGGTTTGGTGAGAACTCAGATGATATAAAGAAGATGCTGGCTGAGAAACACCATCTCCATAAAGCATATTTAAATGATCCAAAATCTACATCCAAGAAAGACGCTTTCAACAACATGCGTAGAATCGTCCAACATAAACTACGCCAGATGCGGGATTCATGGCTGAGTAATAAAGCAGATGAGCTCCAAGGCTTTGCTGACAGCCATGACTTGAAAAATTTTTACCATGCACTCAAAGCGGTCTATGGTCCAACATCATCAGGATCATTTCCCATCCTTAATGCAGATGGAAAAACACTAATTACAGACAAGGAAAACATTCTCCAACGCTGGGTCGAACACTTTAATAATATTCTGAACCAGCCATCATCTATTAACGATGAAGCCATCAACCGACTGCCCCAAATTCCTATAAATGAAGCACTAGATGATATACCGACTTTGGAGGAGACTCAAAAAGCGATTCGTCAACTTTCTAGTGGAAAGCCCCCGGCTCCGATTCAATTCCTGTTGAGGTCTATAAAGATGGCGGTACAGTTCTGATAGAGAAACTTCACATGATCTTCCAGCAAATGTGGCAGAGTGAAACCATCCCACACAATCTCAAGGATGCGTCAATTATACATCTTTATAAACGTAAAGGTAATCGCCAAGACTGTAACAATCATCGAGGCATCTCACTACTATCAATCGCTGGGAAGATATTTGCTAGAATCCTTCTTAATCGCCTTACGGCTCATCTTGACAAAGGTCTTCTACCTGAAAGTCAGTGTGGATTCCGGAAAGAACGTGGAACCACCGATATGGTGTTCGCTGCAAGACAGCTTCAAGAAAAATGCCAAGAACAGCACTGTGACCTGTACACAGCTTTCATCGACTTGACAAAGGCGTTCGACACGGTCAGTAGAGAGGGTCTATGGAAGATCATGGCAAAATACGGCTGCCCAAAGAAATTTATCTCAATAGTGCAGCAGCTGCATGATGGAATGCAGGCTAGAGTTCAGGAAAACGGTGAGCTATCGGAGCCTTTCCCAGTCTCAAATGGAGTTAAACAAGGGTGTGTACTTGCACCGACGCTTTTCAGTATCATGTTTTCTGCTATGCTGACTGATGCTTTCAGAGACGGGGACACAGGAATCGACATCAGATATCGTATTGATGGAAAATTGTTTAACCTTAGGAGGCTTCAAGCAAAAACCAAGGTCAAATCACACACCATCAGGGATCTTCTGTTTGCTGACGATTGTGCCCTCAGTGCTGGCTCAGAGGCTGATCTGCAGCGTAGCGTTGATAGATTCTCCGAAGCCTGCTCCAACTTTGGGCTTACCATCAACACGGGGAAAACAGAAATCATGTACCAACCAGCTCCTGGCACAATTTATACTGAGCCAGTCATCAAGGTAAATGGTGAGAAACTGAATGTTGTGAACAGGTTCACATACCTTGGTAGTACACTATCCCAGAACATCGTCATTGATGATGAGGTGAACACCAGGATCTCCAAAGCCAGCAGCACATTTGGCAGACTATACACCAACGTTTGGCATCGAAGTGGCATTAGTCTACAGACAAAGCTGAAGGTATACAGAGCTGCGGTGCTTCCAGTGCTGCTTTATGCATGTGAAACATGGACTGTATACAGGCGCCACGTAAAAAAGCTCAACCACTTCCATACAGTCTGTCTCAGGAAGATAATGAACATCAAATGGCAAGACAAGATCCCAGATACCGCCGTTCTTGACAGAGCTGGTATCCCTAGCATCGATACTATTCTGATGCAGTCCCAGATTCGCTGGGCAGGTCATGTAGTCCGCATGCCAAACCATCGACTGCCAAAGATACTCTTTTATGGTGAGATGCAGAAGGGTAGACGCTCCCATGGTGGCCAGAAAAAGCGCTTCAAAGACACGCTTAAGGCTTCATTAAAAACCTTTGACATAAACTCAGACACATGGGAAGCTGCTGCGCAAGACCGAACTGCCTGGCGCACATCTCTTCGTAAAGGTGCAGTGGCATGCGAATCTTCCAGAAGAGCAGCAGCGGAACAGCGGAGACAAGCTAGAAAAGATCGTGAAATAAAACCTTCACATGAAGCAAACATTCCCTGCCCACACTGTCCGAGATCCTCCCAGGCCCGCATCGGGCTCATCAGTCACCTTCGTACTCATAGACTATCCTAACATCCTAATAATTGGATGAACAGAGTGGTCTTCATCACTTGTGATGGACGAACAACAATAATCAGTTGTATTATTCCTTGGAACTCATATATCAATGGTTTCTTCAGACAAAATAGGAAAGATGGACGCGGACCTCTTAAAACCACAAATAGCATGATTTTTCTTAAGATTGCCACCGTTCTTCTTGTGCATAACAAGTCTGGTTTAGTCTGAAATAAAATAAACCCCATTTTGAATTTCTTTTTACTGCGCCGGAGTTATCATGGTATAGCGGAGTAAAGTTTACCCCTAGCCAGGTCCGCATTCAGGGTTAACTTTGGGCTAGGCTGTTTATGTCCCAAGTAAAAACTAGGATGTGTGGCCGTTGACGCTTGTATCTACTATTCTTCACGTTAAATGACGTATGCCACAAATCAACTATCTTGTTAGTTGTAGATCGTATAGTGTGAGGTTCTATCACTGCCCTTCAGCATTTAGCTCTAGTAACAAGTGGTTACAACACTAGACTCGCTGACTCAACATACTTGACGTGAACGACGACAGCAACTCTTCTCCAGTTTTATGTCAACTTTATTTACATGAAGAAAAACTTGAAGAAAATGGTAAAACTCAGAACAACCAGCTTTCCAATCTAGTTGCTGGCCTCTTTGCACAGCAAACATGTGCGCATAAACTTCTTCTATCTCTGCCGTTTCCTAAATGTCATCTTGGTACATCTATACGAAACTGGCAAACGCCATGGATGTTAACGTCAACCAAGTTTCTAATCTACTTCATACTACTGTTCTGTCTATCCCATGTCTATTCTTATTCAGCACTCCAGCTACAGGTCTTATTTCAACACGTACCTGGTATACAGAAAACTCACAGTCCTCACCAAAAGTATACTGAATATCTGACATCTCGCTCCTTACGAAATCTGTCACAACACACTAGTAGCATCAGAGCTTTAAGGGTAGCAAAAATCTGTATATCACAGACGACAACCAAATGGGCTGGTCTTACTAAACCCGGCAACTAACTCGATGTGCACCCCGTCTGCTTGAATCTCTAAATCATGTGAATGGTAAAAAGAGCATTACGAGTAGTAAAGTCTGTAACTACTGACGAACAACCAACTAGGCTGTTTCTACCGATGGAGGACTAACTCTTGACACGATGCACACTCTTTCACGTTTCAAAACCTACTGATTAAATCTTAACTTCTGATTTGCAAAGACAACTTTCCTCAAACCATCTAAAACTAAATTTCTTCCCGCTCATAAACAGTTCACCTATTTTTCACGTGAATCTCGACTACTCACTCAACTCTACATTGACAAATTAATCCACATAATGACCTAATGGTTTGAAGTACAGAAAGGAGTAAGAGAAGGCTGTACCATTTCCTCCTACCTGTTTAACATTTATGCCCATAATATTATGAGAAACGCAAGAGATGATCAAGGACACCCATTCAACATTCCAGATCCCGAAAATCAGATATGCAGACGACACAGTCCTCCTATCGACCAACCCAGAAGGACTTGAACAACTAATTCTGTCAACCAAAAATCACAGTGAGGCCCAAAATATATACCTAAACACCAAGAAGACCAAAGTATTGACAACAGACAAAGTAAAGATCAAACCAGAAATTGACATTGATAACGAAGAACTGGAAGGTGTTAACGAATTCGAATACTTAGGATCAATCATCAACAGCTCTGGCGACTGTGCAGTAGAAATTAAAAGAAGATTTGCAATTGCCTCACACAAACTAATACAGATGAAAAACCTAAGGCAAGGCATAAGCAAAGAAACTAAGTTACAACTGATAAGAGCAAGTATATTCCCAGTAGCAACATGGAAAAACATTCGATAGTATGGTTAACTTGAAACCATTGTAAAAAAAGACAAATGGTCCCATTAAAAAAAAAAAAAAAGACAAATAGACCAGACCTTCTATCAAAGGTAAACATCTCTCATCATTATTATGTGGAACATTCTGTATGAAGATCAGGAACTGGGAGACTGACGCTAGTCACGTGGGCTTGTGCCATGAATAACACATAGTCATGAATTGAACATACATCACACACAACACATTCACACAAGATAAAATGATACATGAAATACAGCTCACACACAACAAATGCACAAGTGATGTCACGGGATCATTTCACTCACAGTGGGTCACTGGGTCTTCACATGTGTCTACCAGTTGGAGTCAGATAGAAGAATGGTTGATCTCTAGCTTCTTGGATCTTCTTCCGTGATATAATATGAGCTGCTCAAGCCACCAACAGAATTAACAGTAAATTCCTCTGCTAATTATTATTATTGTTGTTATATATAAAACCGATTCACACATGTGCACTTCACACAATTAATTTAACTATGAATTTGTCAAAGTCAGCATATACAAATTTATTGATCAATTACTTTAACACTTGTAAATAAATGTACTTTGTTTTGGTTTTCGTCAGTTGAGGCTTGATGAATATACAAATAAAGTTCTTTGTTTGCCACTTGCCATTGCCAATATGCTGGTTCCGATACTGTTTTCCGTAGTTTCGTCTCTCTGGTGAAGGTTAGTTTTCAGATCAGATCAGAAAGTAACCTCTCCTGGTCAAGGCAAGAATTTTCACCACCAGTGTAGTGCAGGTTTACACTTGTCAAACCAGCCGTTGAACCACATAATGGTAGTACAGCAAATATTCTTTCCTGGTGGTACCACAAATAATCGGATCGCATCGTACTGGTACCACAAACTTTAGAGGGAATCTAAAGTAACAAACGCCTTTTCCCGCTGTCCGTCAGCCGTTTGTTTTGTATATCATATCATAATGTGATGAAAATGCACATCTCACCCTAAGTACATTCACTAGGAATCTTGCTCAGTTGGAGTCTGGGGAAATAAATCTTAGCAACTTGATTATAGTACAATAAATATATTACATCTTGCCTAGATCCCACGTCAGGGTATGTAGTTCAATTGGAAAATCCCTCTGCGACATTGGGCGTAAGTCCTGTATAGTCCGGTTTCTGTACAAATAACTTAGGGTTTCCTTGCTGTAATGTTTAGAAGTGTTCCACTAAGGCCGGTCCTATTTAAAGTCAGAATCTTTACTTCTATTGTTTCCTGGCTTCAGTCCGAAGTGTCTACGTGACGATTCGGGAAATGCAATGTCGTATGTATAAATTGTTCTACATTATATTTCAGACTTCACCCACGCACTCTTGTTGTCTGCTACTTGATACCAGAGCGATTGTATATGACAACTCGAATTACCAAACCAATGGCATTCAAAGTACATGTCATGATAAAGTAGTGTTATGGAATTTCTTGCATGACTCATACGTTTGAGAATTGAAACAGCCACTTTCCTTAAATGGGATTGTGATTTCTGTAAAGTGTTGTCAAAGTTTACTTATATCACATTTGCCGCTCACTCTTCAAAATGTCTTACAAGATTGGTCATAATCATGGTTAGTCTGATTACTTAATCAGACTAATCTTTCAGGGATGGGCAATCCGAAAGACAAAAATATGTAAAAGTAACAAACAAATTCCGTCACAAACATTACATAGTCAATGTGGTATAATCATGGTTAGTGATTCAATTAATCTTTCAGGGATGGGAGAAAGAAAATATGTAAAAGAACAACAAATTCCGTCACAACATTACATAACATGTATACATAATACACTCACAGACACTACTGATACACAAGATAATAATGACATTAAATAACACTCACACACAGCACACTCACAGACACTACTGATACACGAGATTATAGTGACATTACATAACCCTCACACACAATAAACTCACAGACACTACTAATACACAGGATAATCATAAAAATACATAACACTCAAACACAACACATTCACAGACATTACTAAAGCACAAGATAATAATGACATTACATAACATTCCCATAAAACACACTCACAGACACTACTAATACACAAGATAATCATGGCAAGATATAAAACTCACAACACATTTACAGACACAACACATACACAAGATAATCATGAAATTACATAACACTCACACTTAACACACGCACAGACACTTCTAATACACAATATAACCATGACGCTTCATAGCACTCACACAAAACACACTCTCAGACACTTCTAATACACAATATAACCATGACACTTCATAGCACTCACACAAAACACACTCACAGACATGCAAGATAATCGTGACATTAAATAACACTGACATCACATAACATACTTACAGACATTGGTCACGTGCAATAAATATGTACAACGATTTCTTTACGCATCACCCTTTATCTGTTAGAGTCTTTATCTGTTCAAAACGTAAACTTTTCAAAGAACTAAAAGAATTTATGAAAGATTGTTATTTTCTGTTAATTATGTCCCGTTAACTTGCACAGCTGTGTAAGACAGACAATACTTCATTAGGTGCCTAGTTCATCAGTGAACAGATATTAAGTTAATCAAGAAATTGATTAAGTAAGAATTTAGTGCTTGCACCAATCATCAGTTGTAACACGAATACCTTTTTTTGTTTTACAACATGAGGTGGTGCGATGCCTGATGTAACGGGATTGCTTCCCCTGCTCTGCATTAATGGTCCAATAACGGCCAAAATGTATAATCATTAACATACTCGTACAATGAGGGTTTGTAAAGATATCTACCTACGCTTAAGATTACTCTTGGCAGAGTTGTAAATAGAAGAATGGTGCATATATTTTAGGGAGTCTTCACAGGATTTATCAGAAGTCAAGCACAACGCTTAATTTATTACAGCAGTCTTGAACTTTGCATCTGCTCGCCCATTCTCTGAAGATAAAACTATTTTAGTTCGTTTAGGAGCACTTAATTGAATTATTCAGTAAAATATTACTTAAGTAGCTCTGTTGAATATATATATATATATATATATATATATATATATATATATATATATATATATATATATATATATATATATATATATATATATATATATATATAAAGATAATTGATTCACACGTGTGTACGTTTAAATAAACTTTGAATTTATAGATGCATATAAAGAATTTAATAATATATTATTTTTTATCATGAGTAACTAAATAAATTATTGGGAATAAAACGTTTATTTTCTTCACAGAAAATGTTTAAGGTTGGAAATGTACTGAGAATTATTTTTGCATTCTTACTTACTTACTTAGTCGTTCCCCTTCTACCGTGAGGTGTAGAGGTTTTGCCTTTACCAGATTAAAATTAACTGGCCAGATGCTGAAACGGTTTGCTGACTACTTGGTAATCATATACCTCTGTGGTAACGGCACGTTAAATGCATAGTTGCAGAGGTAACCGCTCCAAACGTCAAGGCAAGGATCATCACAATCCGCCGAAGGCAGGAGTCTAGCGTAGACCACAAGCACATGATCCACACACTTGTATAATGCTGGTACTACACATGGGTATCTCCAACTTGTACCACGAACTGGTTTCACCAACTTGTAACCCAAACTTTAGAAGACACAAATGTCTCTGCTAAGTATTCCTGACACTAGTCAGGCTCCTTTCCTGCTTTCCGTTTCACTTACCTTTCCATTTTTTCTGTAATTTTACAACTCCCTGAGCATCAATAATAAACCTCGTGGATAGGATAAAAATCATTGTTAATTCAGATAATCTGATGGAAAAATGTGCCTGGACAGCAGAAAACAACGTTTTCCTGATTTAAGCATGTTTAAATATCCATATAAACTTACTAAAATGTTCATATAATAAATATGTACACCATGATGTCATCATAATCCACTCCCTGCTCCACTTGTAGTCTGGGGCTACCTCAGATTTAAGTTCCCTGTAAGAGAACTGGCATGAATCAGTCACCCGCGCTTGCTGTGGTGGTTTATGACCCTATCATTTTCCTATGTTGAGGTTGCAGTCTTCGTATAAACTTTTACAACCATAATATAGTTAAACATGTCAAATGTAAAATATAAAATTGTATATGTTACAACTCACCCCGTATCCGGTTAATTTACAGACGTCTGGCATAGGACTACTCCTGATAAATGTCAGGCCAGAGAGTACGAGGCCGTCTTACAGTTACTCGAGTATAACTTCAATTATAATCCCACTATTATCCTGTTTATAGGTTTTGAAGACTTTGTGGTTTCCAGCATTATATAGTCGAGTTTTCTTGCTTGTTAGTTTCAGGAGATCCTCAACACTTGGTGTGGTCCACTTTAATGAGATC
Source organism: Oreohelix idahoensis (assembly GCA_024509875.1). NCBI lineage: Eukaryota > Metazoa > Mollusca > Gastropoda > Stylommatophora > Oreohelicidae > Oreohelix > Oreohelix idahoensis. Next base: position 358,251 of record JAMPIV010005507.1, read on the forward strand.
CTATATCTCAGTCCTGGCTTGTCTGAAAGTGTCGTCTTGACTCAATGGAACACAGTGCTAGGGTCTAAACTCGTAGTAAATTATATGGGTTTTTTTCGAAACGATCTTCCAGCTTTCTACGTGGTGAAAGTCGCCAATAAAACGTCGTCTAGTTTAACATATTTTGGCTAGATCAAGTAGATTTAAATATTTGAATTTAGTACATTTCTTCTCCTCCCTTCTCATAAAATTCCGCATGACAACCATCAATTTCAAACTTATCCCATATGCTTACAGCTTAGGATATAACCTCAGTTTAAATGGTTACCACAAATGTTGACAAACACGAGTGTCCATCCCTGGTAGGTTAGATAATATTTATGCCACGCCTTAAGGTGACTGTGCAGTTTATCTCTGGATTGTCAGTACGAAAACATATTTTTTTACAGAAAAAAAAACAAAAAAACAAAACAGATGGTACAAAAAACAAAACAAAACTAAACATACATCTAGGTGGAAAAATAGGAATAACGACTCTGGACCCATTGCAGCCGACCTTCGACGTGAAGGAGAGAGAGCGCCAGACTATCCTATCGGCTGTCTTCCTCCTGGCCTGGTTCCATTCTAGTCGTAGGTCCTTCAAAGATGGTCTAATGTTGTCCTCCCAGAGGACTCTGGGTCGTCCTGGGGGTCTGGATCCCTGGCTCTTTGTTTCCCATGCTTGTCGTGGTAGCCGATCTTCTCCCATTCTGCAGACATGGCTAAACCATCTTAGTTGGGACTGTTCTACTTGTGTCTGCAGGGGGTGGGATTTTAGGCCTTGACGTTTCGTCTGGTTGCGGACTATGTCCCTTCTTGTTACTTCAACAACCTTCCTCAGATACCGCATTTCTGAGGTTTGGATCTGGCTTATGTGGGTTATAGTCATTGCCCATGACTCGCATCCATATGTCAAGACTGGGACATAGGTGGAGCGGTATACAGCCATCTTCGTTTTCTTACCAACCTCTCTCTTGCTGAGGAATCCTTGATTTATGGCCTGAAAAAAGTCTCCCAGCTGCTGCTTTTCGAGTGGCCAACTCTTCTTTGATGCCTCCCTTTCGGTCTATAATAGCTCCGAGGTATTTAAAGTGCCAAGTAAACGAACGGAAGAAATGAGCATTAAGACCTATAAGCTGAAAGATCCAGAAATTAAGACCAGATATCAGGGGCTTATTGCTACAGCGGTGAGAAACACAGAAGAACAACCTGATGACTTGGAAACCCTGTGGCTTAAATTCAAGGACATCATAAAGACAGCTGCTGCAGAAGCATGTGGTGAAGTCCGACTTGGGAACAAGAGAAAGAGGACACCTTGGTGGACAGAAGAAGTCAAAGAGAAAATAAGAGAGAAGAAAATGGCATGGAAACAATACTTAGGAGCTAACAACACAGCATGACAAATAGAGAAATATAGAGAATATGTGATACTCAGAACAGAAGCAAAGAACAAGGTGCTAGCAGCAAAACAGAAGTCCTGGGAAGAATTTGGAGAAAAGCTATAAAAGGATGCGCAAGAAAACCAGAAATTGTTCTATAAGACCCTAAAGAACATGAGGAAGGAAAAACAATGCCCTCTTAAATTTATAAAGGACAAACAAGGCAAATTGCTTACTGCCCCGAAGGAGGTAATGGAAAGATGGAAAGAATATTTCTCAGAACTCCTTGATGGTGAGCAAGGTAGAGCATCAGAAATGATAACCACTAGCACAGAAGAGGATACAAATGGTGATGAAGATGACATAAAGATGGAAGAACTGAAGGCAGCACTGGAGAAAATCAAGATGGGCAAAGCAGCAAGGCATGATGGTATAACACCAGAAATGGTTAAGTACATGGGAGCATCAGGCGACCTATTACTCCTAAGGGTCCTACAAGCAGCATGGTGCAACAAGGCCATACCAAAGGATTGGGAGATTGCCATCATAACACCGATTTTCAAAAAGGGTGACAATCGACAATGTGGAAACCACAGAGGCATATCCCTTCTCAGTGTCCCTGGTAAAATCTACTCTAGAATCCTAGAGCAGAGACTCCGATGCCTAGCTGAGCCACAATTGGATGAAGCCCAGTGCGGATTCCGAGCAAACCGAAGTACTCAAGACCTAATCTTCACACTCAGGCAGCTGAGTGAAAAGGCCCTTGAGTACAAGAGTGAGATCCATCTTTGTTTCATAGATCTGGAAAAGGCGTTTGACAGGGTCCCCTGGAGCAAACTTTGGGACTGTTTGGCAAGGAAGAACATTCCAGCACCTCTGATACATGCTATACAGAGCTTCTACAAGTCTTGCAGAAATTATGTGAGGACAGCAAACTATAAGTTAGAAGAGTTCAAGACCACCACTGGTGTAAGACAAGGCGATATCCTGTCACCTTATCTTTTCATACTTCTCTTGGACGATGTCATCAAGGCATGTAAGGAGAGAACAAGAAAGTATTCAGTGGGGTACTGAAATATGAGACAGGTCTGTATTTCAGAGCTAGCATTTGCTGATGATGTTGTCCTGATTGCTAAATCAGAGACACATCGCCAATCCAACCTGCAAGTCTGGAAGGAAGAGCTGGAGAAGAGAGGGATGGTCATAAGCAGCTCTAAAACAAAATCCATGGTGATATCACGAGAAGAAAGAAAACATCAGATTAAGTTGGGAGAACAGGTCCTGGAGCAGGTCGACCACTTTAAATATCTCGGAGCTATTATAAACCGAAAGGGGGGCATCAAAGAAGAGTTGGCCACTCGAAAAGCAGCTGCTGGGAGACTTTATCAGGCCATAAATCGAGGATTCCTCAGCAAGAAAGAGGTTGGTAAGAAAACGAAGATGGCTGTATACCGCTCCACCTATGTCCCAGTCTTGACATATGGATGCGAGTCATGGGCAATGACTACAACCCACAAAAGCCAGATCCAAACCTCAGAAATGAGGTATCTGAGGAAGGTGGTTGAAGTAACAAGAAGAGACATGGTCTGCAACCAGACGATACGTCAAGGCCTACAATCCCACCCGCTGCAGACCCAAATAGAACAGTCCCAACTAAGATGGTTTTGCCATGTCTGCAGAATGGGAGAAGATCGGCTACCACGACAAGCATGGGAAACAAAGAGCCAGGGATCCAGACCTCCAGGACGACCCAGAGTCCGCTGGGAGGACAACATTAGACAATCTTTGAAGGACCGAGGACTAGAATGGAACCAGGCCAGGAAGAAGACAGCTGATAGAATAGTCTGGCGCTCTCTCTTCCAAACCTCTACACCTCACGGTAGAAGAGGAACGACTAAGTAAGTAAGTAAGGTATTTAAAGTGGTCGACCTGCTCCAGGACCTGTTCTCCCAGCTTAATCTGATGTCTTCTTTCTTCTCGTGATATCACCATGGATTTTGTTTTAGAGCTGCTTATGACCATCCCTCTCTTCTCCAGCTCTTCCTTCCAGACTTGCAGGTTGGATTGGAGATGTGCCTCTGATTTAGCAATCAGGCCAACATCATCTGCAAATGCCAGCTCTGAAATACAGACCTGTCTCATCTTTCAGTACCCCACTGAATACTTTCTTCTTATCTCCTTACATGCTTTGATGACATCGTCCATGATGAGTATGAAAAGATATGGTGACAGGATATCAGCTTGTCTTACACCAGTGGTGGTCTTGAACTCTTCTGACTTATGGTTTGCTGTCCTCACATAATTTCTGCAAGACTTGTAGAAGGAAGCTCTGTATAGCATGAATCAGAGGTGCTGGAATGTTCTTCCTTGCCAAACAGTCCCAATGTTTGCTCCAGGGGACCCTGTCAAACGCCTTTTCCAGATCTATGAAACAAAGATGGATCTCACTCTTATACTCAAGGGCCTTTTCACTCAGCTGTCTGAGTGTGAAGATTAGGTCTTGAGTATTTCGTATTGCTCGGATTCCTCAATGGACCTCATCCAATTGTGGCTCAGCTAGGCGTCGGAGTCTCTGCTCTAGGATTCTAGAGTAGATTTTACCAGGGACACTGAGAAGGGATATGCCTCTATGGTTTCCACATTGTCGATTGTCACCCTTTTTGAAAATTGGTGTTATGATGGCAATTACCCAATCCTTTGGTATGGTCTTGTTGCACCACGCTTCCTGTAGGACCCTTAAGAGTAATAGGTCGTCTGATGCTCCCATGTACTTAACCATTTCTGGTATTATACCATCATGCCCTGCTGCTTTGCCCATCTTGATTTTCTCCAGTGCTGCCTTCAGTTCTTCCATCTTTATGTCATTTTCACCATCATTGGTTTCGTCTTCAGTGCTAGTGGTTATCATTTCTGATGCTTCACCATGCTCACCATCCAGGAGTTCTGAGAAATATTCTTTCCATCTTTCCATTACCTCCTTCGGGGCAGTAAGCAATTTGCCTTGCTTGTTCTTTATAAATTTAAGAGGGCATTGTTTTTCCTTCCTCATGTTCTTTAGGGTCTTGTAGAACAATTTCTGGTTTTCTTGCGCATCTTTTTCTAGCTTTTATCCAAATTCTTCCCAGGACTTCTGTTTTGCTGCTAGCACCTTGTTCTTTGCTTCTGTTCTGAGTGTCACATATGCTCTATATTTCTTTATTTGTCCTGTTGTGTTTTTAGCTCCTAAGTATTGTTTCCATGCCATTTTCTTCTCTCTTATTTTCTCTTTGCCTTCCCCTGTCCACCAAGGTGTCCTCTTTCTCTTGTTCCCAAGTCGGACTTCACCACATACGTCTGCAGCAGCTGTCTTTATGATGTCCTTGAATTTAAGCCAGAGGGTTTCCAAGTCATCAGGTTGTTCTTCTGTGTTGCTCACCGCTGCAGCAATAAGCCCCTGATATCTGGTCTTAATTTCTGGCTCTCTCAGCTTGTAGGTCTTAATGCTCATTTCTCCCATTTGCTTATTTGGGACCGGCCTAGGCTAAGGTACATTATTTACAGCACAACGAATACTCCCATTACGGGAGGTCACTCTATTCTTATTAAAACGGTCAAGAAGAACAAATTATAAAAAATAGTCAGACCAGTTCTCTTTTTCTGCGTGTATGTCGTCTTTAGCCCAAGAACAGATCCATGGTTACTCATGTACAGCTAAGTAAATAAATGTGGCATTAGGCCTATATGTTTTCAAACTTGCTAACTTTGCTTTGACAAGCCATGGCGGTAATCATTTTGCCAACTTGACAGAAGACGAAGGATACGCACCGTATTTTAGGTTTCCTTGATTATTATTCTTTTTAAAGGTGTTTGCTACTTGTCTTTGTAGTACGCCTCTTTCTACCATATACGCGGAGCTGCTGGTTATATCAGGACGCGTTTCATTTACTGTAATATATTCGTGTTTGTACCTATTTTATGCCTTCTACTACATAATTTCTCTAGTCGGTATTGTTACTTGTTAGTTATAATTCTCCTAGAGCAGAGATTCCGACGCCTAGCTGAGCCACAACTGGATGAGGTCCAGTGCGGATTCCGAGCGAACCGAAGTACTCAAGACCTAATCTTCACACTCAGACAGCTGAGTGAAAAGGCCCTTGAGTATAAGAGTGAGATCCATCTTTGTTTCATAGATCTGGAAAAGGCGTTTGACAGGGTCCCCTGGAGCAAACTTTGGGATTGTTTGGCAAGGAAGAACATTCCAGCACCTCTGATTCATGCTATACAGAGCTTCTACAAGTCTTGCAGAAATTATGTGAGGACAGCAAACTATAAGTCAGAAGAGTTCAGGACCACCACTGGTGTAAGACAAGGTGATATCCTGTCACCTTACCTTTTCATACTCCTCATGGACGATGTCATTAAGGCATGTAAGGAGAGAACAAGAAAGTATTCAGTGGGGTACTGGAAGATGAGACAGGTCTGTATTTCGGAGCTGGCTTTTGCTGATGATGTTGCCCTGATTGCTAAATCAGAGGCACATCTCCAATTCAACCTGCAAGTCTGGAAGGAAGAGCTGGAGAAGAGAGGGATGGTCATAAGCAGCTCTAAAACAAAATCCATGGTGATATCACGAGAAGAAAGAAGACATCAGATTAAGCTGGGAGAACAGGTCCTGGAGCAGGTAGACCACTTTAAATACCTCAAAGCTATTATTGACCGAAAGGGAGGCATCAAAGAAGAGTTGGCACTCGAAAAGCAGCAGCTGGGAGACTTTATCAGGCCATAAATCGAGGATTCCTCAGCAATAGAGAGGTTGGTAAGAAAACGAAGATGGCTGTATACCGATGCACCTATGTCACAGTCTTGACATATGGATGCGAGTCATGGGCAATGACTACAACCCACAAAAGCCAGATCCAAACCTCAGAAATGAGATATCTGAGGAAGGTGGTTGAAGTAACAAGAAGAGACATGGTACGCTACCAGACGATACGTCAAGGCCTTAAATCCCACCCCCTACAGACCCAACTAGAACAGTACCAACTAAGATGGTTTTGCCATGTCTGCAGAATGGGAGAAGACCGGCTACCACGACAAGCATGGGAAACAAAGAGCCAAGGATCCATACCCCCAGGACGACCCAGAGTCCGCTGGGAGGACAACATTAGACAATCTTTGAAGGACCGAGGACTAGAATGGAACCAGGCCAGGAGGAAGACAGCCGATAGGATAGTCTGGCGCTCTCTCTTCCAAACCTCTACACCTCACGGTAGAAGGGGAACGACTAAGTAAGTAAGTAGTTATAATTCCTATTGTTTTATTGTTCAAAATTATGATGTTTCCTACTGGTAAGCAATTAATGTTGATTGGAGGATTATTTATAGTCAATCCATATTTTCCTAGGGGGAATCTATCTCCACTGTAGAGACTACTGGCTCGCATCCTTATTTTTAAAAAAAAATATATATATTATGTTTTTACATTCCTCGATTAAGGCAGAGAAAGACACCATTTATACTCCAAAAGGAACTGTGCTCCAGAACTGTACGAAGATGGAGAAATGTGAAGAAAAGGCACACATAAAACAGGAACTAGATTATGAGGTATGGTAGAGTTTCAGAAAAGTTGACACAGGCCGCCATGTTGGCCAAGTGATTGAAAAAACAAAGAATCGCATTGTGATTGTGTGTGAGTGTTAAGTAATGTCATGATTATCTTGTGCATTAGTAGTGTCTCATAGTGTGTTGTGTGTGAGTGGCAAGTGGATATTGATATATCTGCGTGTCTCTTAAATTAAAAAAAAAAAAAAAAAAGCATTTAACGCTAAACTCGACTTTAACTTAACCAATGTTTTTTTCATATTATTAAAGTAAAAGACACAAGGACTTACCTTAACACAAACTCAGTTTGAAATGAAGAAAATTCTGCTGCCTTTTCAATATGGCTCTAAAACAAGTCATCGACACAATAAAAAGATTTAATTTTAGGAATCTTAACCCTAAGGACATGTGTGACCACAGCTAGATTAGGCCAAGAAAGGCCTCTAGACTTGTTGGTGTTTGGGCCCCCCTTCACCTAACATGCAATTATTTGATTTTCAGACCCCATAGCATGGTGATAGTATATACTAGTATTATTAATAGACTGGTATGTTAGTTTGTTAACATGGTGATGGTATACACTAGTATTATTAATAGACTGGTATGTTAGTTTGTTAACATGGTGATGGTATACACTAGTATTATTAATAGACTGGTATGTTAGTTTGTTAACATGGTAATGGTATACACTAGTATTATTAATAGACTGGTATGTTAGTTTGTTAACATGGTAATGGTATACACTAGTATTATTAATAGACTGGTATGTTAGTTTGTTAACATGGTGATGGTATACACTAGTATTATTAATAGACTGGTATGTTAGTTTGTTAACATGGTGATGGTATACACTAGTATTATTAATAGACTGGTATGTTAGTTTGTTAACATGATGATGGTATACACAAGTATTATTAATAGACTGGTATGTTAGTTTGTTAACATGGTAATGGTATATACTAGTATTATTAATAGACTGATATGTTAGTTTGTTAACATTGCTTACCTCTTTTATTAGTAATTTTAAAAATAAAATGTTTATTAGTATTATTTTTATTGTTAGTAAAGTAAACTCAGTAAACATTTTTTTATTGAACAATCTGTGCATTAAAAATTTTTTTTTAACTTATACCCAGGCCTCAAATACTCCAGGCCCCTAGGCTTCAAGCGTTTTAGCCTAATGAATATTCCAGCCTTGTGTATGACTTATTTCAATGGAGCTGAAGTAGTTGTCTTACAACATTTCATCCCAAACCCATACCTTTTAAGCTTTTTTTTTTAAAAATTATTATTTTAATTTAATAACTAACTTTAAAGTGGTATGAGTAGCCACATGGGCAACATTGCTGCAGATATATACTAATCTAGTTTTTAATGAGGTATGTGTATTGTGTAGCCCTATATATTTAATGTGAAAAGAATTGAACTATCGGATATCTGATCATATCAACTGCCATGTTAGCTTAGCTGGCCTGCTACAATAGATCTCTAATGTCTTCTGTCCCTTGTCTTAATGTTTACTGTAAGAGACTTTTTTCTCATCAATTTCTTAATATCATCCTCCATACATGCCACACCTTGGAGATGAAAAACCTGTACAAAAATTTCAAAAACCCTGTACAAAGACCAGCAAAACCTGTACACAAAATAAAGACAGAAAAAACGTATCAAAAGAGTTAATTCGTGTAAAAAAATTTCAATTAGGCCTACAGCTGCATCATAGAGGCATGGGGACTTTGCCTTTTAAAACAGGTCTTCATTTATTTTAAAACTCAAACAATATTTTTCTGAGTTTATTTTGCACTGTAAAAATGATGTGATCGTGTCATCATTTAGTCTATTTCTGCGATTAATTATCACTAACAGACCAGGAAATCCTGTGTTTGATAGGACCTTATCCTTTAGCACGCTGCATTGTTTTCCCGAAAATGTGCCCTGCAGCTGCATTCTTTTTCACAACACCCCATTTTTTTTATAGTGGATGACTTGTAAATTCTATAGTTTTTGGGTCAATTGCTCTAATTTTTGGACTGTATAGATATAAATGAATGATGAATCTGATGATATAAAATTTGTTTGTGTACATGTTAGATGTGATAGGAAGAGAGGTATGGAAAGATGAAAAAAACGATTAAAAAATTTAAAAAATTTTTTTTTTAAATTTAAAATTTTTTTTTAAAATTAAAAGAACCAACAAACGAAGAGTCCTTTTCCTTTGCATCTCAATGAAAGTCATTTGACCAATACAAATCAAATGACGATCTTTTCGTTACACCCATCATCAGTAGCAAAGCAACAAACGCTCTCGTCAGCAGTGACATTCGGCCGTAATCCTAACCCCTAAAATTATACATACTAGCTAGCAATTACATTCTACTTTCGTTTCCATCTCTGCCATCACCCATTTTCTGACAACCGATATTAGCGCTAATAAAGGCAAAGATCTCCTTGTCATCGCATCGGAGTCAGAATCCATTAAAATTAGAGCGAAAATGGCCGCGTGTTCGATGCCGATTGATTGCGATTTAAAAAATTCACAGAAAATAAATGCGGATACTCCCATTACTAAATAAAGATCGGAAACGGAAGCTAACTCTCTTGCAAATAACATTAAAAATGACGGTAGTGGCACAAAACGATCGATTTATATGTATGTTTAATAATTAGGCGAAAAAACCCGTACAGACGTTTGTACGGGCCGTACACATCTGAAAACGCAAACACCCCGTACAGATTATGGGTAAACCATAGCGTGTGGCATGTATGATCCTCCTACTTACAACACAGTTTTTCCCCTGCACACACACACTCAACTTTTGCTTCCATTATTATTTTCAGCAAATTAGTAAGCCTATGTATTTTTATATGATCAAAATGTTTTGACTTTGATCTCACTCATTGTTTATCTTTTCCTTCTTAGCTAATCTGGGACACCTTTCGCCCATTTAAGAGAATCACCTCATTCTTCTAAATATCTAGATCTTAAGGGCCTCAATTCTTTTTTCAAACTACTTACACATTGTTCCAGTTTCTACCCTATACAGTAATAAACAAATGACACTTGAAGAATGTTTAGTTTGTGAATGTGCCTCTACTACTACTTACTACTTTTTCATTCCTTTTCTACCCTGGAGTGTCGAGGTTTGCCAGAGAAAGCACCATACTATCCTATCAGCTGTCTTTCTCTTGGCCTGGTTCCAATCTAGTCCTTGATCCTTCAGAGATTGTTTAATTTTGTCCACCCAATGGACTCTGGGTCACCCTGGAGGTCAGGATCCCTGGTTCCTTGGTTATTAGTTTCCCACATTTGTCATGGTAGCTGATCTTCTCCTATTCTACAGACATGACCAGAATATTGTAGTTCTGGCTGTTTTACTTGCATCTGCAGGGCTGGGTTTTGAGATCTTGCTGTTTCATTTTAATGTGGACCTTGTCTCTTCCTTTTACTTCAACCATTTTTCTCAAATACCTTATTTCTGAGGTTTGGAGCTGGCTTTAGTGGGTTGTAGTCATTGCCCATGATTTGCATCCATAAGTCAAGACTGGAACATAACTGAAGCGGTTTACAGCCATCTTAATCTTCTTGCCAACTTCTCTTTTACTGAGGAGTCCTTGATTTGTGACCTGTAAAAGTCTCCCAGCTGCTGCTCTTTGGGTAGCCAACTGTTCTGTGATGCCTCCCTTCCAGTCTATGACAGCTCCAAATGAAGATTATATGTAACATTTGATAATTCTCAGTTTTAATTTGTGAGTTCATTGTTGAGATGTCAGTATTTATCTTTGTTGTTAAATGTAGCTTTGGCCATTTCTATTCTTTTGATTTCCATCTCACATCTGCCTTCTCTTATTATGTGTACAAGACATGTGCGACTCTTGACTTTTCCTGTATTTTCTCATTTATTCTTATCTTTAATGTTTGCTTACCGTCTACTTTGCTAATTATTTCCTCAATGTTTAAATCTAATCTATAATCCTGACTTATTATATTTACTTTCTTTATTAGTTCTTTTAAGTCCTGTTTGCTTTCAGCTAATAAAACTGCATATCTAAGGTCTTGTATAGATTTTCCACCAATGTTGAGTTCTGGCATTTCCTGTATCTGAAAATTTTTTTCTGTGTCGATATTAAATAAGCAGAAAAGCAGTATGCATAATTTAGCCACCTCATTGTTTATATGAGTGAGTATCATGTCAAAATATGGCGGGAAATAACTATGTTGGTCTTTTTCTGCTGATATTCACTAATTCTCTATTGGTCAGTTCATTTTCATTTTCCTTCTGAAGTAACTCAGTGACGTGCAAACATTGGCATGGAAGCACAGAAGCTTCATCCATGATGAGTATTATTTTTCTGTGGCTAAATATATAAATATAAATTGGAAACCCATTTTCATACCTCCCTGAAATGCTTAATTTAAATGGATAAAACTTCATACATTTTTTAAAAAGACACAGGCATAAATATTTCTAAAAAACATATGCTATGAAGAAGTATGAAAGAAGCACAAATGATTACAAGTCACATGCAATTAGTTTCCAGGCCGTAATGTATGGTTTTTCCTAAGAATGCACAATGGAAAGATAAAAAAATAATATGAATCATGTATGAAACGTGGATAGGACACACACTGAGGAAACCTGTTGACAGCATTACCAGGCAGTCCTTGTTCTGGAATCCCCAGGGCAAGAGAAGCAGAGGTAGACCAAGAAGCACATGGAGAAGAGAGCTGGAAACAGGTGAAAATGATAAGGAGAACATGGAAAGAACTTGAGATGATGGCACGTGACAAGAGGACTTGGCATGTGTTTGTTGAAGGCCTATGCTCCTTTGGGAGTGGAGGGATATGAATGAATGAATGTATGAAAAGAATACAGGCTTTACAGATTATTATTTTAAATTGAAGAATAAACATATTCTTGTAATGATAAGGCTTTTACAATGTTATGAGATATGCAGGAGATATTACTCCTATACACTTTTGCTACAGGGAATGTTATTATTACACTTTTACCACAGGGAATGTTACATCTCCACTTTTACCACATGGAATGTTACTGCTACACTTTTACCACAGGGAATGTTACAACTACACTTTTATCACAGGGAATGTTACATCTACAGTTTTATCACAGGAAAAGTTACTTCTACATTTTTACCACAGGGAATGTTACTGGAATATGATCATTGTCAATAAGGCACAATACATCCACGTACTGCACTGAGTTGAAAGAGTTATTACATCAAATTGAGCATTTCAGCATTCATCAACATCAGGTGCCATGTGAAACGATTAATAGTTGTAAGCACTGTCACACAAGTCATTGAAAACTTTTCTTTAAAATGCGACAATGTAAAATAGTTCACAGCATCAGCATCTTACAGTAAGTCATGGTATCCTCTACCGTCAGACCTCTGTAATACCGTTAAAATTCCATTCAATCTTAGTAGTGTCAGAGAAAAACATTATCCTCAGTGCAAAATTCCATGGGTCATCATATCACGAAGTCAGTCCATAGTCAAGTTTCAACATTATAAGTCGTCTGCATTTCTTGAGTTGATTGGTGATATAGTGTCCTAGACGCATCTAGATAGAACATCAGCTATAACATTCTGACTGCCCTTCCTAGCTCGTATCTTGTAATCATAAGGCTGAAGTGCAAGTGATGCCCTGGCAGCCCTGTCATTTCTAAATCTTGCAGTTTTTAGATAAGACAGAGCCTTTTGATCTGTCTCTAAAAAGAATCTTGATATCATCAGGTTTCGTTGAAGTTTAGAGAAGCAAAACACAATTGCAAGAAGTTCTTTCTCCACAATTGGATACTTTTGTTCTGTTGTAGTTAGTTTTCTACTGATGTATAGGATTGAATGCAAACAACCATCGAATTCCTGCATAAGTGTTCCCGTGATTTTAGATCCAGAGGCGTCAACTCTAAGGATAAAGGGAAATCGAGCATCAGGTAATCTCAAAATTGGTGACTTGGAAAAACAGATTTTTAATATATTTAAAGAAACATCACACGCATGGGACCAAACAACCTAGGCAAGAATTTTCTATAGAAACTCACTAAACCTAACAGACTGCTGACCTGTTTCTTTGTTTTAGGAATTTCAAGATTCAAAATTTTAGAGATAGTTGAATCTTCAGGTTTAAGAAAACCACCTCCTACTTTATGACCAAGAAAAGAAATTTCAGTGAATCCTATTCTTGTTTTGGATGGTCTAGCAGTCAGATGATCAAGTCGTAAAGTATTCAATAAAGATTGAATTCCAAGAACATGTTCTTCCCAAGATTGATGAAAAAGACAAATATCATCAATATAAGTAATTATGTCATCACGGTCCGAGAATATTTTGCGCATCATGCGAACAAAAGTAGCAGGAGCGTTAACAAGACCAAAAGACATAAAATTAAATTGAAACAATCCTAGACGTGTAGTGAAAGCTGTATAAGGTTTAGCTTTGTCCGATAATGGAACCTGCCAATAGCCCTTTGACAAGTCAAATTTAGTAAAGAAAGTAGCTGTAGCTAGTCTATCAAGTAGATAATCTAACAAAGGTAATGGTTCAGCATCCTGGATAGTCAAAGCATTTAAACGTCTGAAATCAATGCAAATCCGAATGGATTTGTCTTTCTTTCTAATTAATACCATAGGAAAACTGTATGGAGATTGTGATGGAGAAATGTTATTTAACTTTATCATATCCTTTATTTCTTCCTGTACCTGTGATTGCAAATGAATTGGAATAGGATATGGTTTCAGTTTAATAGGTCTGAAATCTGTCAGAAGAATATCATGTTGAATGATATTAGTATGCACAGGGACATCCGTGAGCACATCAGGAAAAGATTGTAGTAACAAGGAAATCTGTTCCTTTTGATAAGAAGCCAGAGTTGGCGAAATAGAAATATCTTTCCAACTCTCAGTAGATAAAAGAGGTAAATTTAGTAAAGATAAAAGTGGTTCAGAACCATCAGGCAAGTCAGATAACTCTTCTTGTATCACCGCTAGGGAAGAGTGACGATCAATAGACTCGTCAACAGCTTCAAAAACTGGTTTTAGATGTGAAGGACGAGAATGAAATTGTTGCAGCATGTTGATATGAAAGGTTTTTTCCTTTCCCTTGATAGATACAATGTAGTCAACATCTGACAATCTCTCAAGAATAGTATATGGTCCTCTCCATGAAACAAGTAACTTATTGTCTTTATTTGGTAGTAATACATAGGCCTCATCACCTGGCCATAAGTGGCGTGGTTTTCTGTTTTGATTCACAAACAAATGGGCCTTCAGTTTTGCCTTTTCCGATGCCTCTACTGCTATCTGGCATGCATCGATAATTGTTTTCGTCAAATTCACAACATATTGGTAAGAAGTTTGAACATCTTCATTCATGTCAGCTCCAACCAATGATTGCTTTAGAATGGACATGGGTCTTCTAGGCTTAGCACCAAAGACTAGCTCAAACGGAGCAAAACCTGTATGTTCGTTGGGTATTTCCCTATAGGCGAACAATACTGCAGGTAGTACTCTATCCCAGTCCTGCAGATATTTAGTAGTAACCTTGCCTAACATCTGCTTATAGCAACGATTAAGTCTTTCAATTTTCCCATTTGAACTTGCGTGATAAACTGAGCTAAGAGAGCGATCTATATTGAACTCTTTCATCACCTGTGTCATGACATTAGAGACGAATTGAGTTCCCCGATCTGATAAAATATTTTCGGGAAAACCCAATCGACTAAAAATTAAAATTAGCAAATCAGCGACATCCACAGTTGATATAGTCTTAAGAGGAATAGCCTCTGGCCAGCGCGTGCACATATCATTGCAGGTCAGCACATATCTGTGACCTCTAGCTGACATGGCTGGTAGTGGACCAATAAGGTCAATCGCCATCTTTGCGAAAGGACGCAATGGTATATCTGATACCTGGATAGGCGCATTATGTTTGGGGCATTTTGTTGCCACATCCTGGCATATTTTGCATGTGCGGCAAAAAGCTTTTACATCTTTTGTCACTCCAGGCCAAAAGAAATGAGACAAAACCCTCTGTTTTGTCCTGGCAATCCCCAAATGCCCTGCACAATTAATATCATGAGCATGTTGTAAAACAAATTGGCGAAAACAAGCTGGTACCATGATCTGTTTTCTTGGAAATTTCTAATTAAAATTTCATTCTTTAAAGTGTACCACTGTATAGAATTATCATCAACCACCACATCATCAGATTTTGCCACCTGAAAAAATTTCTTTAAGGAATCATCATCACTCTGTCTCTGAATGAATGAATCCTTATCAATAAGTTCCACCTGTAAATTATCATAATTTTCCTCCTCATCATTTTTCTCTACCTCAGTCACAACCTCCTCAGTCCCACTCTCATCATTCATCACCTCATCCACAACATTATCAATTTGGTTTTGATTATGTACTTAGCACAAGACTGAGCTCTGGTTGTGACAGCATTTGCACTGATCAGATGCTGTTGCTCCCACTGCACAATACCTTCCTTAGTGCACTCACGAAGTCCAGGAATATTTCCCAGGGTTATTCCTGCAATAGGTTTGTTCAACAGGCACATGAGAGTCCTCCCTGTGAAGTAAGGGGTATCCAAGAATACTTCTGCAGTTGGATAGTATTCCACTGTGCCTCTGAATGTAATGCATTTTACCTCCCTGCCTGTGTAATCAGATTGATCCACCAACGACCTACGCACTCTAACCATAGTGCACCCAATGTCCCTGAGAAGTGAAACAAGTTGGTTGTTAACAAAACCTTTATTAAAGACTAGTGACCCTGTCCCATGATATGAGGACATAACTGGGAAAGGGTGTCCACACAGGAGCCTAGGAACTCCCTCTGGCTGAAACAAAGAATTACATTCAGAACAATTTGTACTGTTGGATAAGTCCACACTACATGCATTAGCATGAGAGACAACATTATTATTCTGTACCGGATTACTGTCATTAAGATGCACAACAGCAATTGACCATTCAGGATTTCTAGATTGCCTAAAGTTATTGTTTTGTTGATAACCTCTATTATTGAAATTATTGTCATTATTCCTGTAAAATGACCGTTGTCCTCTGCCTGATCTGAAATTATATCCACCTTTGTTCTGATATTCATTAGATCTGAAAGATGATTGTGGAGAAAAAAATCCATCATCATATGAGTTATAATTTCTTTGAGGCTGTCGTGATCTTTTATTGAAATTATATCATTCCCTGAAAAATCCATTATTATGATCTCGATTTACATGAAAGTTTCTATCCATGCTATTAGATCTTTGTCTAGGTGAATTAGGCATTACAGCCCTAGCAGAAGCCACTGGCGATGAATCCTTAATGTTATTTTTGCTAAGGTTTCTACCAGGATGTGCAATCTGGTATTGCCGTCCAAGATTTTCTATAGCAGATAATGTCTCAGGTTTTCTCTCCTGGAGGAATGAAAAAAAGTCACCACTGATTGAAGACAGCACTTTGTCTCTTAAAATTAAATCAGCCAGCCCATCAAAAGTTTTTTTCAATCTTTGATAAATCAACCCAAAAAGAAAAGTACAGCTTAATAGATGAGATAAATTCAGCAAAATTCTTAGCTGAATCGGGTAACAGTGATTTTAGCTTTAACCTATATCCATTTTCATCCAATTGATACTTCTTTAGCAACAAGGCTTTTACAGCCTCATAATCATTTTGACTCTGATCATCCATGGTGCAGACTGCAGTAAGAGCCTCACCCACCAATAAAGTCATCAATCTACTAGACCATGTAGCTCTACTCTTGGCAATATGTTTAATCTTGGCAATACATTTCATATCTATTTAGAAAGCATGAAATGTCATCAATATTTGAGTTAAATTTGGCAAAATAAGCCTAAAAGTGGAAGCATGGTCTTTTTTTCAGCCTCACTACTTGCTGGATGAGCCTGAGGATGTTGAAGTCTCAAATTTTCTAATTCAAGCTCTGCCATTCTTTGAGCAGCAGCTAATTTCTTTTCTTCAAGTTCCTGTTGTGCTTTTATTTCAGCCTGAGCTTGTTGTGCCTTTAACTCAGCCTGAGCCTGTGCATGTGCCAATTTTTTTTCTTCCAGTTCATATTCTCTTCTCTTACTCTCTTGTTCAAGAGCCAATTCATCTTGTCTCCTCCTCTCAGCTAATTCTTCTTCTCTCCTTTCCTTAGCTAATTGCAATTCTTCAACTCTCCTCTTTTCAGCTTATTCTTCTTGTCTCCTCTTCTCCGCTAATTCCTCCACTCTCTTCTTCTCCTCCCTATCTAATTGTCTTTGATCTCTGAGTTCATTGTCTACATAGGTCTTCAAAGTTTCACCCTCCAAACCAAATTCTTTTCCAACCTTTATAAAATACTCCAAGGGAGCCACAATTCACTATTATTGTGCTTCCAAATTGCTGAACAATAATGCAAATATTATACAATGAATATGTGATGAAGATAATACAAATGAATAACCAAGGCAGAAATGTATGAACTGTATAACAAATGACAACAATTCAGCTCTACCACACTTATGACAAGACAAGCACAATTTTTAAAAAAATTTTTACAAACAATAATGGAGCAAAACTGAAGAAAATTACAATTAACTGGATAACAATAACAAATGTGCCAAAACACAGAACCTTCACAACTAGACAAATAATGAACCTGGTTAATTCAATTAATGCAGTAACACTCAACTATGTTCGCCGGCCGCTTAATTTGAAAAAAATCAGATGCAAACTACACAACGCTTATGAATCTACGACCGTCCATTTGGAGGTATAGCAAATTCATAAGTCCCTTCCAACCACCCGCTTAAAATAGAAACATATAGATACAAAAATACATATAACATAAAGAAAGAACTCTGGCAAATGAGATTCTTTAACTCACAGGCTGCATGTATCTATAAATATACTTATCTGTATGCCAGAAAACCGGAATCCTCCTGGTTTCCACCTCCTTCACAAAGAACGATGATACACACTCCGTTTTGACCAGCTTAGGGACCAGCAAAGCAGCCAGCAGCCAACAAACACCGCCATCTTGAAAATTTCTGACATGGGCAGAAAACGAAGTCCAATGACTCGAAAAAATCTTCCTGACATCACAATTCGATACTGTATTCAGGATCCCGGCTTGAGGCCCTCATTCTACTGTTGCGTGTCTTTATATAGATTGATCATAATTCTTTAGAGTAAACGTCTGGTTACTCTGGCCAAGATAATAAGAGGGTAGAACTGGTAGACCACGCAGACAGCAATTTCACTTGAAATACGAATGTCACCACAAAGGCTGAGTGGACAATATAAACACAGTTTATTACCATGATGCTGCAGTCATCACTCAAAGCCAAGAGGAGCTTCAGAGCTTGATGAATCGCTTCACTAAAGCATGCAAGGACTTTGGCCTCACAATAAGTCTAAAGAAAACGAATGTGCTGAGTCAGGATGTGGGTGCTGCACCAGTTATCACTATCGATAACTATGAATTGGCAGTGGTGCACCACTTCACATACCTAGGGTCTACCATCAATGACAAACTCTCACTGGATACAGAAATCGACAGCCGCATTGGCAAAGCTGCAGCTACCTTTGCCCGCCTCACATCGCGTGTTTGGGGAAACTCTAAACTCACAATGAAGACCAAAGCTGCGGTATATAATGCCTGCGTCACCAGCACACTCCTATATGGCAGCGAGACCTGGACGACCTATGCTAGGCAAGAAAGAAGGCTCAATACCATCCATTTGCGGTGTCTACGCCGCATCCTCGGCATCTCGTGGAAAGATAAAGTGACAAATGTCGAGGTGTTGTCACGTGCTGGCCTTCAAAGTATGTACACGCTTCTTAGACAGCGCAGACTTCGCTGGCTTGGCCATGTTCGCCGCATGGAAGATGGTCGCATCCCAAAAGATATCTTCTACGGACAATTAGCAGATGGCAAGAGAACAGTTGGGCGACCACAGCTGAGGTTCAAAGATGTGTGCAAGAGAGATATGAGGGCACTGGACATGGATCCAGCAACATGGGAGGATGAAGCTGCCGATCGCACTAAGTGGCGATGCTATTTACGGCGCCACCTCAGACTGGGCGAAGAGAGGCTCACACAAGAAGCAGAGGTGAGGAGAAAACGTGGAATGGAGCACCAGGAAAATAAGCAGCTGAGGGCTGTCACCTCAGGGGCGCATTCCCATAGTCAGTTATGACTGAAGGGGCTATTATTATTATTACCATAAACGCTGCTCCACCACATAATCTTGAAAGCCATTATATCTTATGGCATAATATGTTAAGTCATCAGTATAGCTCTGTATCGCCAGTAGCTAGAACACTGTCCATGACAGTTTTTCACATTTTTATTTAATCAGTTCACGTAACGCAAGCTTCCTTTCCACATGAAGATATCTAGCACACCTCACACAAGATCTTGATGTACTAGTGATGGTACAATGTAGAAATCTATCACAGAATCATATAAATCTCAGGAGCTCAGACACATATGTCCACTTGCCATCAGCTACATACAAGAAGGCCCTAGCAGACGATTTTCCCCCCGTCTGCTTTGCCTACCACGACGTCTGCCAAACTGCACCTCGAGGCAATGACGTCACTTCCTGTCTTACCAAGGACTACATATAATAAACAAACCAGAGCCTTGCCGAACCCTCTAATGATATCGACAGACTTGTTATGAATTTTTGGCATAACACACATACACTTTTACCACAGGGAATGTTACACCTATGATTTTATCACAGAGAATGTTACACCTGCACTTTCACTAAAGGGAATGTTACACCTACACTTTTACCACAGGGAGTGTTACACCTACACTTTTACCACAGGGCAGTAAATAAAAGGAATGCAGACAAAGAAAAAAAAAAGAATGCAGCATATAAGCAACTAGATGTCAAAATTAGATGTCAAGTATGTTTGATAGGATGAATACCACTAAGCTAGAATGGGGATTTTTCTCTAATATAATGTTTTAAATTATCACCACTTAATCTCAACACCATCTTCTACTCCAGTATAGAGTTTTTTTGTTATTTGTTAGGATTTCAGACTTTGTTGTATACAATTTTTCTTTACAGCCTCCAAGAAATAGTCAACCACAGTTCCCCTTTATGGATGAAAAAAGTAAACTGGAGTGGGATTGTAAAGTGAGTTTTTTAAACTGTATTCCCCCAATGTTACTTCTGGCATACTAATTCTTTCTAATGTTGGCCCTTACCTTTGAGGAATATTTAATTTTTCTAGTGATTCTCAGAAAAATCATGTATTTTTGTTTAGAATATAACCCATATCTCTGACAGCCTCTTCTGATTTTTTGTTTCTATCAGGATGAAATGAATATTGAAAATGGCACCTTTGGTCTAGATGTCAGGGTGAAACAGGAACAAGATAATGAGGTTACAATTTTATTTTTTATATATATACATATTTAATTGAGCTTAATTAAAGTAGATAATATTTGTGAGTTGTCTGTTATGTGTAAAGCTTTTATCTCTCTTTGATGTGTACATTAGTTTTACTGCCATAATGCAGTGTAAGATATCCTGCTATGGTCCATCACTCTTTATTCTCAGACTTCAAGACATGTTGAGACTACATCTGCATTCATTGGTGAAAAAATAAAACTGGAACCAGGTTATGAGGTGAGTAGTTTATTTGTTTATTATTTTAGTAATTTATCAGTGTGCTTTAGCACACTCATTTATTGAACAGATCAACACTTGCAATATTGAATCAACCTTCTGAAACCTTATCATGATCATAATATCCTGTGAGGGTAGCTTACATAATTTATTTTGCTTTGTTGGGAGGGTTCTATGAATTAACTTATTCATAATGTTAATATAGTGCCAAGTGTTTGAATTTTCTACTTGTTCCAGATTGGTACCATTTATATTTATTTGACATTCTGCCTCACACCAGCAAAGAAAGTATTGTCGTTACTTGAAGTGAAAAATATGTTCACTTACCAGCAGGCCCCATATGGATGACTGAATTAACTCATTTTGCCCTGCAAGCCATACCACACGTTAGATAGGCCTTCAGCCATACCCAGCAACGCACCACTTGTCATCGTGATATATATATATCGAATTTGAACCGAAAATAATAAAATACCTGGCAACAAGCCGGTTCTTAAATCATTTCATTACATCCGGCACACGTGTGTGAACGTTTGTGAGCGAAAAAAAAAATTTATGAAGCTAAAATTTTATGCTTTTATATCCATTGCTAATGTTGCTAATCATTTGTTTATGAACAAAGTGGAGAGAGAGGGTCTTCTTCTAAACACCGGCTATCAGCTGATCAAGCATGAGTGCTTATTTCTCAGTCGACAGAAGATAATTCTAGCAACAGTGATTTGGAAGTTAGTTTTAGTGATTCCGTTGAAGACGTAAAGACTTTGTGTCAAAATATTCATGAAAGTGATTATTCTGACGGTGATGCTGAGCAGCTGATTGAACAGGCATCAAGTAGTATAAAAAAAGCTAAACAATCACTGATTAAAGGAAAATGAAAGAGTAAAAACTCCATTCTGACAACCAGTAAAGCCAAGAGAACTGCCACAAGTGTAGAGGCAGGTGCATCCTCACAAGATGTCCCAGAGTGGTTGGAAATTACTGAGGGCATGACACAAAATGCATTTCGATTTTGTCCAAAGAATACACCCGATGTAACTGAGGGTTTATTTGCTGACAGGTATTACACCACAAGAGAACTCATTCTTAATGGAGAAGAAGCAATACTACACTGGACTCTGAACATTATTTGGAGAAATTTCCCATTACAGCTGAAGACTCTGCGCCTTAGTTATCTGGAATACAGATGATATATGACACAAACAAGCACAGTGTTGTGTACAGCATTTAGAGACAAAAAGGCCAAGAAATCAGTTTTTCTTGTGTCTTCTCAGGCCAAAGTGGAGACCATAACCACAAGGAAACAGATTGTAAAACCAAAAATGATAGATGAATACAACAATTCAATGAATGGGTGTGATCTCCTGGATAAAAAAGTTGGTTATTATTGTGTGCATAACAGAAAATCTGTTAAATGGTGGAAAGAAATTTTCTTCTGGCTGCTTGAGATAATGCTTCAGTTTTATACTGTTTTCATCGAGGTGAAATGCAATCACTGCTGCAGTTCAAAAGAAATCTGCTTCACCAACTAACTGAAGCTTTTGCTGTTTTGAGCCCACTAAGTGTCCAAGAAAATGCAGCTTCTAATATTGTTAAATCTCAAGCTGCCTCAACTTCAGAGTACCTTTGTGACACAAGGCATCATGTATGTTATGCAAAAAGAGATAGGAACTGTGTCCACTGCAGCACACCTGCTCGTCGTCAGCGCACATTATTATTGCACTGGATGTCCAAATCAGCCACATCTACACCCACAATGTATTTATAACTACCATAAAAGCATGTGACCAGTGGCAAATTCTTTTGGGAAATGTAAAATAGAATTTGGTCTGTGTAAATAATATTAGTCACAGTTGTTTGGTTTTTACGGTAATATGTGGTGTAATAAAAAAAAAATCATATAAATTATATATTTGAAGTGATTGTGGTAAAAATGTGTTGTGTTTCAAAATGGATGTGCATTGATATTCTGAGATTTTTCTGCTATGGATTAAACTGGAGCTGAAATTTGTAAGTACACAGTTTTATTTATCTTTTTTCCAGTTATTTTTGATCAGGTTTACACTTCACATGACATGACATACACTTATTCTACATCAAATAATTATTTACAACATTTCACAAGATTTGTCAGTCAATTTCCTACATTTTTCTGTATAACATAAGTACCTACTGAAATAATATGTGTAACTACTGCCTGTTTTAAAAATGTAACCTGAAGAGAAAAATTGCACACATTTTGAGTGGTTGTTTTTACAAACATATTTTGAGAAAAAAAAATTACATCTGTGAAGTGATAACGATAAAAAATTTTAAATATGTTTCAAACTCAATGTGCACTGATATTCTTAATATTTTATTGCCATACATTAATTGGGAGCTGAAATATTTAAGTTTAAGTGTACAGTTTTATTTTATTTTTTTAAACACTTTTTTAATCAGGTGTTCACTTCACAAGACATAACAGACACTTTTAACATCAAATAATGATTTAAAGCATTTCAAAATATTGTTCAGTCAATTTCCCACATTTTTATGTATAGCATAAGACCTAGTTAAATAATATGTTTATCTACTGCCTGTTTTTAAAACATAAACTGAAGAGAATAATTGCACGTATTTTGAGTGGTTGTTTTTACAAACATATGTGGTTTTGAGAAAAAAAATCATAAAAATTACATCTGTGAAGTGATAGTGGTAAAAGTTTCTAAATATAATTCAAACTAAATGTGCATTGATTTTCTTACATTATATTCATTCATTCATTCATAACCCTCCACTCTCAAAGGAGCATAGGCCTTCAACAAACACATGCCAAGTCCTCCTGTCACGTGCCATCATCTCAAGTTCTTTCCACGTTCTCCTTATCATTTTCACCTCTGTTTCCAGCTCTCTTCTCCATGTGCTTCTTGGTCTACCTCTGCTTCTCTTGCCCTGGGAGTTCCAGAACAAGGACTGCCTTGTATTGCTATCAACAGGTTTCCTCATTGTGTGTCCTATCCATCTCCATCGTCTTCGTCTCATCTCTTGTTCCACCGGCACTTGTCTAGTTCTTGTCATCAGTTCCACGCCGGCAACCCTGCCACACCACTTCAATCCCTCTACTCCACGCAAGCACCCATTATATTGCCGTACATTAATTGGGAGCTGAAATATTTAACTTTAAGTGTGCAATTTTATTTAATTTTTTTAACACTTTTTCTTATCAAGTCTACACTTCACAAGGTATAACAGACACTTGTTCATATCAGTTAATTATTTGAAGCAATTCTTGTGTTTCTCCAGTCAATTTCCCACATTTATATGCATAACTTATGTACCTACTGAACTAATGTATTTGTCCACTGTCTGTTTTTAAATCATCACCTGTAGGAAAAAATTGCATCCATTTTGGACCTGAGTAAAACCCCCCAAAAAGCCTGGGATAGAATTAGTTAAAATTAGTAAATATTTTTTTTATTAAATTTTGCTACAAAGCTCTACTGTTTCAGTACTATCATGTTCCAACAACATGACATTAATACAATGGTTATGCCTAAATCACTGGTCAGTTCATGCATCTTTCCAAATATAGTGTACATTGTTATGTCAAACACGCTGGTCAACATATATATCTAACCCAACATTGTTTTGTCAAACAAGCTGGTCAGTACATACTTCTAACCCAATATAATGTAAATTGGTATGTCGAAGATGCTGGTCAACATATACATCTAACTCAGCATAATGTACATTGACATGCACAGAACCGTTTGACGAATAAACATGAAATTGCACTAAGCACATACTGGCAATGAATGTCTTTTAATTTTTGGAAATAAACAATTTTTCACTTTTTGACTGCAGTAAATGTATTTACATTAATAGAATTGTAAATATATTAACACTTTTTAAAAAATTTAAGGATGAAAAATATCCCGTTCAACCTCTGATGGGTTATAATTAGGATAAATATTGTTTTCAATTGAAAATAATAGGACTAACTGCTGGCACGGGAAAGTGGCATCACATCTATAAAATCATGGTAAATAGGGTAAATCAAAATTACCAATTTTGCATGTGGGTTAAAAAAAAAAAACCAAAAAAAACCCAAACAAACAAAAATGAAATAAAACAAAACCCAACCAAAAAACACCAAACAAAAATAATATTCAGGGGGAGGGATGTCGTGGCCCGGTGTGTCCAGTGAGATATTTAAATTTGTTTTTCTTTCTATTAATGATGAATGTTTTTTGTGAAAATGTTTTTGTATGTAACCTCTTCTTTCCAAGAAATAAACGAAAAATAAAATAAAAATAAAACAAACGAATAATAAAAAAAACAACTAAAATGAAGTCTCTCATAACTGACCTGTTGTTAACAAGGTGAAAACGGGTGAGAAAGCCTGGAGGTGTCATAGGTTAACACTTAGCAGTACACTCTCTCTGGTAGAACTGAATTAAAATGTATGAAGAACAGTTAAAAAAAAAACCTCCTCCTGAAATTGAATGCAGATTATTTGTTTACAAGCCAAACATTCTCACCATCAAATGCACCTTAATATATTGATCTTTTTGTGTATTTTAACAATTTTCAGTTATTGCCTGTCTCAGTCAACACATTGTTTCCGTTTGCTAAGCAGGGACATGCTAAGAAAATGATAAGTGAAGATAGACAAAATTTAACTGTATACTCATTTCAGTGAACTTATAATTTTTAAAGTGTTCTCAAAATCCCAGTTAAGTACTTATTTCAGTTCTGTTTTCTTTTTTACCCTGTGTATTATGCCACAATTTTTTGACTATGAGGCTACTAAGAATGTGAAAAAAGGTGTCATATATAGAAGTAATATTTAATACTGCAGTGAAATCACTTCTATAAGGGAAGCATTCCTTGTGTGACAAACTTTAGATTATTGACTATCAAATTACCATTGCTCTGAGAATACATCTGCTTGTAACATGGCAATTGCTTATGTGTCACTGAAGTATTGCATTTCATAGATTTCACTACACCATTTTTTATATATCAGCTTAGTAAATTTATGTACCAATTTTTAATCTCACTAAATAATTCTCATTTTTTTGTTTTCCTGCCAGAATCAAGATCATCATAACTACACTGAAGACTATGATACTCATGTTCAGATAGTTGACATGATGGATAAAATAATACCAAGATTTAAGACAGAAGAACAGCCTGGCTTATGTAAAGATGAAGGTAATGAAATAGTAGTTATATAGGTGAAATAATGCTTCATTTATTATGTATTTTGGTCTATATCATTATTTTAGGTGTCCCATGTATACTGAGCGACTTTAATTACGGATCACTATACGAGTGCCTGGTAAAGTATCTTATGGTCATGCAATTGTTACCGAAATTAGTACACAGGTTCACAAGGTCACCGCCCAGAGGCCAGCATAGTCATTTTGCGCCAGCACAGCTGGAGACAAGAGTAGCACGTGAAACACGTAAAATATGATTTAGGTGCCTGGTAAAAATTCTGCACGGAAAACATTAATTTCTTTTCACCCAGAGCTCAGCCTAGAGCACTTCGGACTGGAAAACTGTCAATATTTTAGTCCACAAACACGTCGTCAAACCATGCCTAGACTGAGCGCTGCAGAGAGAGAAAGAGCGATAGGAATGATAACAGGCGGGATGTCCACTAGAGAAGCATCCAGACACTTGAATTGCAACCAGTCCACCATCGTCCGACTGCAACAACGTTTAATGGCCACTGGATCCATTGCAGATCGACCCCGTCAAGGTCAACCCAGAGTTACCACACCTCAACAGGACACGTATATATGGCAGCTTCATTTGTGGAATCAGTTTTTGGCGGCAGCTGTAACAGCAAGAGATGTTGTTGGGAGACGTGGAACCATATCAGAGCACACCGTGCGACATCGACTGCAGGCAGCAGGACTCAACGCCAGACGTCCTCGAGTCGGCCCAATCCTCTTCCAGTATCATCCCGAGCTCCAGCTGTACCAGCATGATAACGCACGACCACATACAGCTAGGGCCACCACAGCGTTCCTTCAGGCCAATAACATCGCTGTCATACCATGGCCTTCATTGTCCCCAGATATGGCACCCATTGAACACGTCTGGGACAAGATTGGACGCCAACTCTACCGGCACAGACGACTGCAGACCCTGGATCATTTGCGACACGATATAACCGAAGTTTGGGATCGACTCCCCAGGATTTTCTACGCACACTGGTTAACTCCATGCTGAGACGCTGCCAGGCTTGCCTTGATGCCAACGGTGGCCAAACGCGCTACTGAGCACGTTACAATGACAACAACGACATTTGTGACTTTTCAATTTGACCTCTACCTTACATTTGTGACTGTAGTTTTTTTAACACTGCATGCACTGCTACGTGGATTGCGGGAATCGGTCGGACAATGGGTACTGTTTCCAGTGATATCAAACATGTTACCATTATTTTATTCTCAGACATCTTGGTGAGTGATTCATGTAGTGATGCGTAATTAAAGTCGCTCAGTATATTTTGGTGTGTGTGAATATTTTAGTTGTTCTTGTAAGCTGGTGTGTGGGAATATTTTAGGTGTCCGTGTAGTTTGGTGTGTTTGAATATTTTAGATGTCCATGTATTTTGGTCAGGTGTGAATATTTTAGGTGTCCATGCATTTTGGTGTGTGAATATTTTAGATGTCCGTGTATTTTGGTCAAGTGTGAATATTTTAGGTGTCCATGGATTTTGGTGTATGTGTAAAAGTTTGTATGTAAATATTTATAGTGAGTTTTCTGTTTATTTGGTACAAACTGCCAGAACCTCTCATTTTCATGAAAATCGCATGAAAAACTGGTCAATGCTATTCAAACAATATATAAATTGTGAATGTATTATCCCACAAATACATATAGGTTAGGGATGTTTTATTACATATAATATGAACCTCTCATTTTCATGAAATTTGTATAATAAGAAATGGTCAGTGCCATTCAAACAATATATAAATTGTGGAAGTATTATTCTACATCACATGGATTTTTGAAGTTTTGTGTTAAAAAGTTTTTTTATGGGATGGGGTAACCAGCCCCATGCCCAACCCTCCTTACTCGCTTTTTACGACATGCATGGTAGGGTACAGTGTTACTATTCTTTGCTCTCCTTTCGGGCCCTGGTAACATACAAATTATCATATGGATTAGGGATGTATTATTCCATAACAACATATAGATAGGGAAGTAGTATTGCAGGACAACACATACGAGTATATTATAGATACATTATTCCATCACAACATATAAATAGTGATGTATTATTGCAGCACAAAATAATTGTTACGGGTATATTATTTTATTACAACATATAGAAGGGATATATTATTGCAACACAACAAATATGTTAGGGATGTATTAGTCCATCTGAACATATAGATAGGGATGTATTATTGCGCCACAGCTTGTATGTTGCGTTACTAAATGAGTGTTTATAGGTTTGGCCAAGAATAAGTCTAGAAGGTGTAACGTTGTAACGCAAACAGTAAACCATCACCAAATAAACACTCCAACATAGACGATACATACTTTTATTGTCCAGACATTGCTCCAATCATTTCATAGATCATCAATTTAGAGCGCATGAATATCTGCCATACACTGGGCCTTTGCAATCAATATGATACAAGATACGAACTGGTCCGTCCATCGTGGGAGTCCGCACTGAAGTCGTCTAACGCGACTGTCACAGAACAGTTTCATGTCTGTGAATGATGATAGTGGTTGGTGTTAAGGGTCACTGAACTGATGTTGTAAACACTTGTTTAAGTATAACTCAGCTACTGAGATAATGTCTGATTTTATGTCAGCATTGTTGTGACTAGTGCATGCGCTGGGAGAAAGCAGGTAGTGAATACAAGTCCGGGGTGACTGAGACATTCTGTGTTTGGCAGCCGAGCTGTAAGCTCGTATTTGTGACTGAGAGGATCTATAGTTGTGATTATGATATTTATGCTGTTATAGATCCTATCCACTTATTTCTTAATGGCGATGATTTTCTTGCCTAGAGGTCTCCTGTTGGAGCCATAATTGTATGTTCATGGAGAACATTATAAGGTGACGACTTTCCACCTTGGAGCTATGGAGAAGTAAGACGACACATTTCCCGCCTTGTAGCTATAATAGATAAAGTACAGGTGAAGTGTATTGTCCCGCCTGGAGAGGATTCTGTGAATCTATATAGCGATGTTTATGCCGCCAATCACTAATGATAAGTGATATACACCTGGATGGTGATGTATTAGTGCGATGGTGTTTTTCCGTACGTAGAGTTGTTTGAGGGATTATTGTGTGCGAAGAGTGTATACCACACCAAGGACATTCTGTTTACTGTTATTGTGTGTTCGGAGAGACAGTGTATGAATACTGTAGTTTATTATGTCCTACAGGCAGCGTTAGCCTAAGTATGAGGTCAGTGTTGTTGACAAAGTAGTTGATATCCAGGACACGTATGTGAATGTTCAATAAATGTTATGGAGCTGTGACAGTCGCGTTTGTGTTACTGCATACCCCTAGCGTTGTTGATCATCATCTACACACGCCACCCCCCATCATCGTATGTCTTGTATAGTATCCTGACAACTGGGGACACTGTCTAAATAGATCCTGACATCTGGATGCTCATCCGGGATTTTCTGAACCGAGAACTACTGCGGAGAATCAGCCAACCCACCCCGGAACCTTGAAGTACGGTACAACTTCAGAAATTCTTTGGACAGTAAATGAAGTGTTTTGACACTAGTGAAATTCTTCTAAAAGATTTGTCTGCACGCAGCCAGTTGACATAATATGCTCACATCAGATATCAACACCCCTACATTTGATTTCTATTTTGGAGTCAACGTAATTGAATAATGATAGACAGATAGTAATTTCTATACAGAGCTGGTCATCTACGGTCCTGAGTCAAGCCGGAAAAGTATACACAAAGTGCATGGCATTTTGGCCAATCAGCATACAGCGGTGATGTTGTGACCTAATTATCATTTAATTTACACAGTCCAGCTAG
Source organism: Oreohelix idahoensis (assembly GCA_024509875.1). NCBI lineage: Eukaryota > Metazoa > Mollusca > Gastropoda > Stylommatophora > Oreohelicidae > Oreohelix > Oreohelix idahoensis. The sequence goes on from JAMPIV010005507.1 coordinate 387,920, forward strand.
TCCTGTTTACTGACAGACATCGTTGTGTGCAAGGACCACCTTGCTAATGTGTGTACCCGGACAAGTCATTGCATTGGAATCTGCATGAGGTAGCCTGCTTTTTCAACGTTGCAGTATTTGCAAACAACGTATTTGATGGTTTGTACTGGCCTGTCCAAACTTATCAGAGGACCTGGTTGTACGTCACATGTGTTGTGCTGTCATTTTCATCATCAAGCTATCAGCAATGAGAAGTGGAATAAACAACACATCTTGAACATCAGTCTACAGTCGAGATCAACGAGACTAGCCTATCTGTATTAAAGATATGTATTACTTGTTTTTAATTTGTATTAGAAACTGAACTGTGTGATTTGTGTATTTTTGTGCGTAGTATTTTTTTTCCCCCTCTCATTATGCTGCAATTTGTCCTGTTTTGTTTTGTTTCGTTAATACTCATCAGTAGTTTCCATATAACTGACCTCTTCTACTGTATTGTGTGTTCTCGTGCATGTGTAAGTTCTTCATGTTAGTTTCTGCTTTGTATTTGGTACTGTGTATAGTATATTAAAGTATTATTATAGATTAAGTAGTTAATTACAATCATAAGCGTTTTCTTTAAGTTTAGATGATAAGTATAGGAATTTTATTATAAATAGGCCAATACTGTATTCGTTTCATTTGTTTATTAATCATAAGGATTAGGCCTACCTGCTAAGTCTTTATCACTATCTGTGACATTTTATTGTGTTTTTAAATATTATATTCGACTGCTTTGTCAAGTCTTCGTAGTTATTCAATGTTATACTACTATCAGTACTATTCTTCTTTCATTTAGTAGAGACTATAGAAGCAAGTATTTATTACTTGTTTCCCTTTCATTCTTACATTACTTTCAAGTATCGACTTAGATATTTTATAAATATAAGTCTTGGGCCTGACCACGAAAGACATGTCACAGAGAGCTGAAATTTTGTATAGTGTTTATTCCTTTTTAATGTAGCCACCGTCTGAATTGACACACTTCTGCCATCTCTGCTTGACCTTGAAAAGACCTTGGGAGTAGAACACCCTATTTTTCAAACTAAACCAGTCATCACATGCCAGTATAACCTCTTCATCGCTGTCAAAATGATTTCCTTTTAGCTGTTTTTTAAGATTTGGGAATAGAAAAAAGTCTGATGGAGCCAAATCTGATGAATATGGTGGGTGTGGAAGAATTTCAATATTCAAATCGTTGGCTGCTAGCTGCACAAGCCGTGCTTTGTGAGAGGGCGCATTGTCTTGAAGCAAAGGAAGATTTTGAGTGCGCGTTATCCCTTGTTTCCTGATCACAACCTTTCTTAGTTTGGTGAGAAGATCTGCATAGTACTGTCCATTAACTGTGTTGCCACGAGGCAGATAATCTTTCAAAAGGACACCTTTGCCGTCCCAAAAAAACAGTCATCATCACCTTTCCTGCAGATTTCTGCGCTCTCGGCTTGACAGGTGTTGGGGAGCCCGGGGTTTTCCATTGCACGCTGGCAATTTTGGATTCGGGGTCATAATGGTGTACCCAAGTCTCATCTACTGTGATCATGGTCTCCAAAAAATTTTTTGCCTGACACTTTTTGAGCAACTGTTGACAGCAATTTACCCTCGTTTGCTTCTGTTCACGTGTCAACAGTCGCAGAACCCAGCGTGCACACTTTTCTCATGTTCAGTCTGTTGTGTAAAATTCTATGAACTGTTCTTTCATTTAGATTTACTCTACTAGCTATCTCCACAATTGTCATTTTTCGATCCTGATCAACGATTTCCTTCACTCTTGTTGCATTTTCATCGTTGCACTCTGAGGCTGGTCTACCAGATCTTGGCAGATCAGCAACATTTGAGCGGCCACACTTAAACTGTTGACACCAGTTTTTTACCGAAGTATATGAAGGACAAGAATCACGAAACACTGGTTCCATCTCCCTGTGTATTTCTGTAGGTGTTTTTCTCTGAAACATCAGAAATTTTATCACAGCTCTGGTCTCCTTCTTTTCCATTGTTTTGTCAAATCTTTGGAGCAGCAGATCCGGTCAATAGGGTACATTGCGCTGTGCACCGTAGCGAGAAAACCCATTGAAGAAACAAACGCATACTTCACACATTCAGTGCAAATATGATGAACTTTAAATGTGCCAAGTTTCATCTTCCTCCTGTGACTCCTTCATGGTCAGGCCCAAGACTTATGTCAATCCCCTTGTATTTATTTCTTGTAAGTTTGTATTAGGATTAGTGTTAGTCTACATCATATTTAAGTGGTTCTAAATGTGGTTATTAGTTTAATATTTATGGCAATACTTGTGTTATTTACATTGTTTTGTATCTTGTACAGAAAATGCGAGGTTGAACATCAGTGAGGCAAGCTTGCTGTAGTGCCAGTCATATCAACACAGATTTCCTTCAGCTGTAGATCTGCATGATCTTGTTGGAACCATAGACTGTAATCAAGATAACTTAAGATAAGTCACAGTTTATGCCATTGTTGCACTTCTTTGTTCAAATACCATTCTACAGACATTCCTGATGGTCATTCATTTGTATTCGTTGTTGTATTAGCATTTTCTATTTGTGTTATTTGTTTATATATTATGAATACTTTTTTCTTCATTAGAAGGAATTGGTATTAATCTATTCTGTAGTTATTTTTGTAAAATTAATTCCAGTGTATGGGAGGCCCTCTCTTGGAGAGACTCGGTGTCTAGTGCCCCGTGGAATTCTTTGAACATTTATTGGTGTTAGCTGTTTCAGTTTGGTTTGTGTAATCATTGTTGCATAATTTAGTCTCTCTTGTCGTGTTTACTCATAGTTTTCTTACATTAATTTTCTACTATCTTGTAAATAAGTTCACTTCACAGTTCTATTGTTATTGTTTGTATTGCAGGTGTGGTAGTTTACATCTATAACTACTTCATTACTTTCTTATACTTTCTGTACCTACCTGTATACTTTCTTGTATTATCCCCCCACCTGTCGGTTGTTGTTCGTTTGTGTATGGTTGTAGCGTCAGCGGTGTAATTCATTACTATCATCAAGCACTTTGTTTCAGTTCTGGTTATTAGTTACAAATAGTTTGTATGATTGCTGTGTTAGAATCTAAGCATTGCAGGTATGAGGGTCAGAGTATATTGAGGATCAGTGTGTTCAGCTACACATGTGTCTTAGTTTAGACATAGGTGGATCTGATGTAATAAGTAATTGATTCTAGGGTTACTAGTTTGTATTATCTTTAGAATTATTGGTGATATGTTACTGTGTTATTGTAGAACCTAGGTAGAGGTATATTAATATTGTTACTGTTAATTTAGTATTGTAGTTGTGAATAAGATTTCTTATTTTGGAATCTAGGCTGTAAATCTATAGTCATGGCAGATTGTTCAAGAACAATTAGAAACAGAAAGAAAAGAATAGCCTTAAGAGACTTTATTTTGGCTATCGGAGATTGTGAGTCTTATGAATTGTTTAACACTATGGTAAAAGTGGATGATAAATACAAGTCACATAGAGCAAAGGTATATCTGATAGAGATTAAGGAAATAAGTGAAGTTACAACTGGAAATGCATTACCAGTATTGGATGAGAGCAAGAGACCAAAACTGAATTTAAAGAGGAAAGCTAATATAGCAGATGAATGGTGAAAACTGAAGCTAGTAATGTTTCTGTTTAAACTGAGAAGAAAGGGATCACTGTACAAACAGATACATGTTGTGAAGACTCTTCAGTAAGAATGCAGTGTCTACAAAAGCCTATGAGACAACAAAGGGGGTGACAAGGCCTGTGCATAATGAAAAATACCATGCATCCCAAGAAGTGTTTTTACCAAAAATGGGTTTTTGGTGTGACAAAGATCAGTTAAAGATAGACAAATTGATTCAAGAAGAGGGAACCTTCGAGGAAAAGGGTAAAATATTAGAAGGAAAATTCAAGATTGTTGAGCAGTTATTAGTAAAGGAATACAAAGATGGTATTCATAGAATAGATGATGAGTTCAAGGTGGATAGGAACAGGATAGTAGTTGAGTATAAGGGTAATACTCAAGTTAAAGAACAACATTGCAGGGTCCTGTCAGCTCGTTGGAAGGAGAATCGTAATGCTGTAAACAAGAGTTTCTTTGATAAAGTTCAAGCACTAGAAGAGCAATTTAAGGCTGGTAAACAAAGATTAGAGCAGCAAGCCGAAGCATTAAAAGATCAAGCTAAATCTACGGAGGAGCGACATGAGGCTGCGCTTGATACAGATTCATCAGACTGGGAGAAGGAACCCTTAGATGCTCAAATGCAGTATAGGAGGGCGAAGATGAAGGATGCAGAGATGATAGGAAACTCTTTACAGAGCGATACAACAGGAAGCAATCTGATCATCAGAAGAAGTCCCCCCGTCCGACAAGTGTTTCGGCCCTATATACTCCTCTGTTGCCAAGAAAGCAGTACTGGAAGAGACTGAAGCTTCAAGGAAGGAAGTGTGGAAAACTGTGATGGATGGTCTGAAATGGAATTGTGCTGGAGTTACAGACCAGTTAGAGTTAGTATTATCTTTCAATTTAAAAAACAGATACTTGGATAAAGGTAAAGAACCATTGAAGTTGTTAATGTTCAACGCCATCAAAGAGTTACCACCAGATAAGTGGGACATAAGTGATCTGTTTGCTCTACTAAAGATACTGTGCTATTTGGAAATACTTTTGTGATCGTGGCAGTGATGATTATGGATTCTAGATTGAAAATAGTTTTGATGTTAGTTGGAAGAGATTGGTACTTGTTATGACTCAGCATGAGAGGTTAATAGTTACTGTGCATAGAACAAGGCAAGGCTGAAAGCTATAGCCATCCAAGAGACTATTGTTTAGAGAGACTTAATATTTTTCAACAATGGAAATTTGACTATATAAACAACAAATAGTGAACAGGTGTACAGTACAAGTCAGTATAACTAGGTGTTTTAGATTGACCTATTTCATTAACTGAAGTAGTAAAGCTTAATTAGGAGGTACAGGGTGCAGTATCTAAGGCCGCTGATCACGAAGACATGTGAAATGGGTATATCATCCCTTAATTGATTATTTTGTCACCCCACTGGGAATGTTTAGTGGAATGGGGTGGACATAGAAGGGTATGTGGTGTGGCATAATGTGATGCAAATTTTCCAAGGCAAATGATTTTATTCTTGCCTAATTTTGTTTATCCATAGGAAAGTATGCTATGCCATGAGAAACCAGTGTTTTTGATGGAATTGTCTATCACTACAGCATCTGATGGGTGGTCTTCAGCAGGCTTGCTCACCGATACCTCTTAGTGAGACATCAGTCCTTTACGATGGTTTTGGAGCAATTGAGACATGAATTTACAGATAGAATTCAGCATTTAGTGTAGATTGTTTTAAAGTTATAAATCACATTTGTGTTTTTCATGAGTGTGAATGATGATAGTGGTTGGTGTTAAGGGTCACTGAACTGATGTTGTAAACACTTGTTTAAGTGTAGCTCAGCTAATGAGTTAATGTCTGATTTTATGTCAGCATTGTTGTGACTTGTGCGTGCGTTGGGAGAAAGCAGGTAGTGAATACAAGTCTGGGGTGACTGAGACATTCTGTGTTTGGCAGCCGAGCTGGGCACTCGAGTCTGTGTTTGGAAGCCGAGCTGTAAACTCGTATTTGTGACTGAGAGGATCCATAGTTGTGATTATGATATTTATGCTGTGATAGATCCTATCCACTTATTTCTTAATGCGATGATTTTCTTGTCTAGAGGCGCTCCTGTTGGAGCGTTAATTGTATATTCATGGAGAACATTATAAGGTGACGACTTTCCACCTTGGAGCTACGGAGAAGTAAGGCGACGCATTTCCCGCCTTGTAGCTATAATAGATATAGTACAGGTGAAGTGTTTTGTCCCGCCTGGAGAGGATTCTGTGAATCTATATGGCGATGTTCATGCCGCCAATTACTAATGATAAGTGATATACACCTGGATGGTGATGTATTAGTGCGATGGTGTTTTTCCGCACGTAGAGTTGTTTGAGGGATTATTGTGTGCGAAGAGTGTATACCGCACCAAGGACATTCTGTTTACTGTTATTGTGTGTTCGGAGAGACAGTGTATGAATACTGTAGTTTATTATGTCCTACAGGCAGCGTTAGCCTAAGTATGAGGTCAGTGTTGTTGACGAGGTAGTTGATATCCATGGACACATATGTGAATGTTCAATAAATGTTATGGAACTGTGACCAGTGACATTTGTGTTACTGCATACCCCTAGCGTTGTTGATCATCATCTACACATGCCACCTCCCATCATCATATATCTTATATAGTATCCTGACAACTGGGGACATCGTCTAAATAGATCCTGACAGCGACATGGTTGAAATCATTAACGAATCAAAGTTTAAAACATACTCCCTTTTGTCAATATATTATCGGGCAATCACTCACATATGCTGATGCCTCATAATATAGTATCATACAGTGGACATACACTTCCAAATCTGGAGCTCCTCGCAAACACATCCACACTCTACTCAAACACAGTGAGAAGTCCCTTACCAGACACCGCTCACTTCTGCCTATTTTTTTTCATCTTCTGCTTGCATATATTAACTACATCATACTGTATTGGCATAGCTCCGTACAATATTGTTTTGTTAGAGCATAATAAAACTCTCCACAAGCAAACCCTTTGGCATGTGCAAAATAAACCGTGACAGTGTACATGAGGGATGTTTTATTCCACCACAACTACACATTAGGGATGTTTTATTCCACCACAACTATACATGAGGGATGTTTTATTCCGCCACAACTATACATGAGGGATGTTTTATTCCACCACAACTATACATGAGGGATGTTTTATTCCACCACAGCTATACATTAGGGATGTTTTATTCCACCACAACTATACATGAGGGATGTTTTATTCCACAACAAATATACATTAGGGATGTTTTATTCCACCACAACTATACATTAGGGATGTTTTATTCCACCACAACTATACATGAGGGATGTTTTATTCCACCACAACTATACATGAGGGATGTTTTATTCCACCACAACTATACATTAGGTATGTTTTATTCCACCACAACTATGCATTAGGGATGTTTTATTCCACCACAACTATGCATTAAGGATGTTTTATTCCACCACAACTATACATTCTTCTTCTTCTTCTTTGATCCTTAGCCGCCGACCGTCAAAGCAGTCAGTGACCATTATGCCTGGTGGCGTCTTGTAGGGCAACAACAAATTGATTCCACTTTGCTCGGTCGGCGGCCATCCTTCGTACAGTGCCCCAACTCTGATTCATTCTTTGCATCTCAGCCTCCACAGTCCTCCGCCAAGTTGTTTTTGGTCGGCCTCTCTGTTGTTTTCCTTCAGGGGTCCATAGCATAGCTGTTCTTGTGATGGCATCGGGGTCTCTTCTGAGGACATGGCCAACCCAGCTCTAGCGTCTGCCAGCTATGATGGTGTGCATGTCCTCTTGCTTGCTCCGAGTAAGCAGATCTTGGTTGGTGATGGTATTCGGCCAAAAGATTCGGAGAATTTTTCTTAGGCATGTTGTGTGAAAAGAGGACAATTTCGACATTTCCTTCTCTGTAACACTCCAGCTCTCCGCACGATAGAGAAGCACAGAAAGCACACAGCTCTGATATAATCCTAATTTTGTGCTTATGCTGTACTGAGAGGACTTCCAGATATTGTTTAGACTAAAAAAGGCTGTTCTTGCTTTGTTCATTCTGTTGTTGATGTCTCTGCTTGCTCCGCCATCTGGTGTTACTATGCATCCTAGGTATGTGAAGGCATCTGTCTGTTCCAGTTGCTGATTCTTTACTGATATGGGCTCAGGGTTGCTCCCATTGAGCGTCATGACCTCTGTCTTCTTTAGGTTGATGTTCAAGCCCACCTGCTGGCTATACTTATTAAGTCTATCCATTTTTATATACAACTATACATTAGGGATGTTTTATTCCCCCACAGCTATACATGAGGGATGTTTTATTCCACCACAACTATACATGAGGGATGTTTTATTCCACCACAACTATACATGAGAGATGTTTTATTCCACCACAACTATACATGAGGGATGTTTTATTCCACCAATCTATACATTAGGGATGTTTTATTCCCCCACAGCTATACATGAGGGATGTTTTATTCCACCACAACTATACATGAGGGATGTTTTATTCCACCACAATTATACATGAGGGATGTTTTATTCCACCACAACTATACATGAGGGATGTTTTATTCCACCACAACTATACATGAGAGATGTTTTATTCCGCCACAACTATACATGAGGGATGTTTTATTCCACCACAACTATACATTAGGGATGTTTTATTCCACCACAACTATACATTAGGGATGTTTTATTCCACAACAAGATATAGTGTGACCGCTTGGCATCCACTACCATTTATACGTGTTATAATGCTACATAGAATAAGAATGACAGACGTTAAGCAGATAAGGCGTTTTTGCACAAAACGCAGTATAAATTTTAGGTTCAGATAGCAGTCACAACGAAGAGAGGCAAAGGTAATGCAGTACCAGAAAATAATATTGAATGCGTGTTTTGAGTGGAAAATTTTGTGAAGTGAGAGTTGCTATTTTGGTTTTTTTCCATTGTTGATGGAAAAGAGAGATGTCACAAAAGTCGAAAAACAGAAAGTCGTGTGCAAATTGTCGAAAACAGAGAGACGTGTGTAGAAAATTGTAACGTGTGGAAAAAAGAATGAGACGTGTGGAAAAAAGCGGGAAAAAGACAGGAGCTGTATAAAAAGGAGAGATATGGGTGATAGACATGATTAGATAGACATGATTAGATAGATATAAATTTTTGCTAGGCAGTTGTAGCGTTAGGTGAACTTTGTCTTTGAGATTATCAAGACAAGTTTTTAAGTTGACAAGTTTTTATATTATTCTGTTGGATATATATTTTCCTTATGGATATACTCACTATTTTGTTGAGCATAGTAAACAATCAAATCATTGTGAAATTTGCAGTGCTTGTCTAATGACGTTAATAAACTCTGATTGAATTTTCTACATTGCTGCGTTTTTATTGGAACGTTACAGTTGGATCAATTAACAAACCATTATACGATATATTGCTTATCACTAAACCTAAAAGGGTAAGAACGAACCTGGGAATAAAAATAAACTTCAGTCAAGAATTTCCATCTCAGGGGAAGGCCTGTAACCACTTGAACAGAAACGTATAAAGGATTAGCTCTCGTCAAAATATTTACCTGCGCACATGCAACATGACCCAGCCACAATAGATTCAGGATGAGTTATTTCACCTGGTGGCTTTAGTGATCATGTTTCTCCACAACTTAATGTCTCTAGTTGAAAAATCAATAAAATAGATCCTTTTACATGCCAACTGATTCATATTGGGAATTTGGTGTTAGGTCCATATTTTCTTGACCACCGGCTCAGTACGGATGATGTGGACAGCATCACATCGGCCACCTTAACCTTCTCAGAGTTGGTCTGGTACTCAATTCATGAGGCTGGGTTGACACTGGACCCATTTAGGGTCTAAAAAATCCCACCTCATCTGAGGATCAAACCAGGACCGCCAAGCTGGGAAGCCAGTGCACTAACTACTGCGCCAGCACAGAAGCACATTGATTGCTTTCTTCTAATATGCTGCCATTGTGTATTGGCTTCTTTTAGGACATCTTCATGACATTCAGCGAAATGTGCCAAAATTCAATAGAGGTAAAGTAAATCTGTGCAGACATTAATAAAAACATTCAATAGAGGCAAAATATATCTGTGCAGTATTAATGTAAACATTCAATAGAGGCAAAGTAAATCTGTGCAGTCATTAATGTAAACATTCAATAGAAGCAAAGTAAATCTGTCTTGCAGAAATTATGTGAGGACAGCAAACCATAAGTCAGAAGAGTTCAGGACCACCACTGGTGTAAGACAAGGTGATATCCTGTCACCTTATCTTTTCATACTCCTCATGGACGATGTTATCAAGGCATGTAAGGCGAGAACAAGAAAGTATTCAGTGGGGTACTGGATTATGAGACAGGTCTGTATTTCAGAGCTGGCATTTGCTGATGATGTTGCCCTGATTGCTAAATCAGAGACACATCTCCAATCCAACCTGCAAGTCTGGAAGGAAGAGCTGGAGAAGAGAGGGATGGTCATAAGCAGCTCTAAAACAAAATCCATGGTGATATCATGAGAAGAAAGAAGACATCAGATTAAGCTGGGAGAACAGGTCCTGGAGCAGGTCGACCACTTTAAATATCTTTGAGCAATTATAGACTGAAAGGGAGGCATCAAAGAAGAGTTGGCCACTCGAAAAGCAGCAGCTGGGAGACTTTTTCAAGCCATAAATCGGAGGATTCCTCAGCAAGAGAGAGGTTGGTAAGAGAACGAAAATGGCTGTATACTGCTCCACCAATGTCCCAGTCTTGACATATGGATGCGAGTCATGGGTAATGACTACAACCCACAAAAGCCAGATCCAAACCTCAGAAATGAGGTATATGAGGAAGGTGGTTGAAGTAACAAGAAGAGACATGGTCCGCAACCAGACGATACATCAAGGCCTAAAATCCCACCCCCTGCAGACCCAAGTAGAACAGTCCCAACTAAGATGGTTTGGCCATGTCTGCAGAATGGGAGAAGATCGGCAACCATGACAAGCATGGCAAACAAAGAGCCAGGGATCCAGACACCCAGGACGACCCAGAGCCCGCTGGGAGGACAACATTAAACAATCTTTGAAGGACCGAGGACTAGAATGGAATCAGGCCATGAGGAAGACAGCCGATAGGATAGTCTGGTGCTCTCTCTTCCAAACCTCTACACCTCACGGTAGAAGGGGAATGACTAGGTAAGTAAGTAAATATGTGCAGACATTAATGTAAACATTCAATAGAGGCAAAGTAAATCTGTGCAGACATTAATGTAAACATTCAATAGAGACAAAGTAAATGTGTGCAGACATTAATGTAAACATTCAATAGAGACAAAGTAAATGTGTGCAGACGTTAATGTAAACATATATAACAAAGAACAATAGAGACAAAGTAAATGTGTGCAGACGTTAATGTAAACATATGTTTAAAACAAATTTGTGCTCGTAATAAAGAAAATTAACTGTTTATTTTACTGATGAATATTTAAGATATTGATTGAAATGTGATGCTGCCAAAATGTCTCACTATCCACAATTTTAAATTTTGACTAAGCCATATGTCTTTTATAAAGTTACACAATTTAGGACATCTAATAGCTGATTGCTTATTAGGCAATAGTTATTTTATTGATATCTAATTTTCATATAATTTCAGATGTACCTTACCAAGCTCAGAACATCAACACCAATAAACGATTGTACAAGAATGATTATACCAGTGTTGTATTGTTGACAAATGACAGTTATGATGAGTCTGGAACAACAGCAAGTGATGTAGCTGTGCATTCCATTATTTATCAAGACAGAACAGCAGACACTTGTAAGACTCAGAATGATTTAAAGGTCACAGTTCAAAATGAAAATGGGTCAGATGACATCAGAAATAAAAGTGATGAACTTGATGGGGTCGATATGAGTTGTGGATTTACAAACAACTTGCAGGGTAAGCAAATACAGAATCCTTATGAACATGATGTTTGTGGTGTAATGCTAACACAATGTTCTACTCTGAAAAGACTAAATAGAATGTGTACTAAAGAGAAGCGTTACAAGTGTGATGTTTTTGGTGCAGGGTTTATGCAGCATAACGATCTTAATAAACCCAAAAGAATACATACAGAAGAGAAGCCTTACAACTGTGATGTTTGTGGAATAGGGTTTACACAATATGGCGTTCTTCTCAACCACAGAAGAATACATACTGGAGAGAAGCCGTACCAGTGTGATGATTGTGGTGTAGAGTTTACACAGTCTTCTCATCTGAAAGCACACAAAAGAATACATACAGGAGAGAGGCCTTACAAGTGCAATGTTTGTGGTATAGGGTTTACACGATATGAACATCTTAACATTCACAAAAGAATACATACTGGAGAGAAGCCTTACAAGTGTGATGTTTGTGGTGTAGGGTTTACGCAGTCTTCTAGTCTGAAAACACATAAACGAATGCATACTGGAGAGATGCCTTACAAGTGTGATGCTTGTGGTGTAATGTTTAAACACTTGGTTAGTCTGAAGGCACATAAAATGACACATATGGGGGAGATGCCCTACAAGTGTGATGTTTGTCTTGTAGTGTTTAAACTGTCTTCTCATCTAAAAAAACACAAAATAAAACATACAGGAGAGAAGCCTTACGAGTGTGATGTTTGTGGAATAAAGATTGTACAGTCTTCTAATCTGAAAGCACACAAAAGAATACATACTGGAGAGAAGCCGTACCAGTGTGATGATTGTGGTGTAGGGTTTACACAGTCTTCTCATCTGAAAGCACACAAAAGAATATATACAGGAGAGAAGCCTTACAAGTGTGATGTTTGTGGTGTAGGGTTTACGCAGTCTTCTAGTCTGAAAACACATAAACGAATGCATACTGGAGAGAAGCCTTACAAGTGTGATGTTTGTGGTGTAGGGTGTACGCGATATGAACATCTTAATATTCACAAAAGAATACATACTGGAGAGAAGCCGTACCAGTGTGATGTTTGTGGTGTAGGATTTACGCAGTCTTCTCATCTGAAAGTACACAAAAGAATACATACTGGAGAGAAGCCCTACAAGTGTGATGTTTGTGGTGTAGTGTTTACGCAGTCTTCTAATCTGAAAAGACACCAAAAAATACATAGAGGAGAGAAATTTATCTAATGTGATTTTGGGGTGTAGGGATTACACTATTTGCTAGTGTTAAGGGAACTTTAGTCCCGAGTTGTCTACGTTGTCTAGGAATATTTTGTTGGTCTCAGCTTTTATGAAGTACAACCCCATATTTCTGTTATGCCTGGTCATTTGAAGTGTGTAGTGCTAATGTATGAAAGTTTCAAATTGATTCTTGAACAAAGTTCAATTGAAACATGTAAATAACTGGATATATCAAAATAACACTTGTTTGATGACTTGTAATTTATTTAACACTAGCACATAATGACAATTAATTGTGGAGCTTTATAGCGCACTGACTTCTTAGCTTGGTGATCCATGGTTCAATCCCCAGTTGAGGTGGGATTTTTTAGACAGCAAACGGCTCTGGGGTTGACCCAGCCTCATGAATTGGGTACCAGAGCAACTCTGGGAAGGTTAAAGCGGCCGGCATGATGTTGACCACATCACCCCAAGTGTGCTGATGGTCAAAAAAATATGAGCCTAGCACCATTTTCCCATAGGCCTCAATAGGCGTGTAACGGGATTCTTTATATATTTCACCCATTAATAGGTAGTCATTCATTCAAATTTTCCATTTATTTAAATCCATTTAATGCGGTATGTATTTCACTTCTGAATAAACAGTTTCTGCTGATAGCTATTTAAATATCTTGGTCAGTTACTCCTGACATCTTTTATTCTTTATATTCACTTTTTACTTTCATCTTAACTCTTTGACTCCAGACCAACGCTCTGAGCATTGCAAAATTCAACTTGCCGTGCCAGTGCAACGCTCAGAGCGTTGTTTTTAGTTTATCACAAATCAACCCCAAAAATCGTCTGTTTAAATGTAGTTCATATTTTAAAACTCGTAGAATGACTTCCGCTACTATTTAAACAACTAATTTGACTGTAGTTAAGCAGCACATATGCGTGTTTTGATGTTATTATCACAATTTGTGTGACAATTCGCATGTTTGCATTTATTGTTGTTATGGCTAGAGAAATACGTCATGCTTTATATTTACATTCTCTAAGTCTCCTAAGCAAATAATTGTGTCAAACTACTTTGAAACATTGCTGACATTGATGATGATTGTTTGGTAGTCGCAGTTTGTTGTCAAAATACGTAATCAGTGCAGAAAAGCTAGACACATTAGATTTAGTTGATGAGTGGACGTAGTCATATTCTGGTTGATCAAAAAGCAACAAAACTAGACCTACAGTAACATCTAATCACTAGTCCTAGGTAGAAGATGAAGCTAGGGATACTATTAAAACATTAAAAGTGTAAAAAAAATTTTATATGACGTTATTCTTCTTTATTTGTTTGAAAGTTATGTAATGCACGATTGCATAATTTATTTTTTTCTTACGAGGGACCACAGTAAAAACTGGTGTGAATAACACTAAATGTACTAATTGTGGCCATAAGCAATGTTTTTTTTACTTTGTACATGGATTAACTTGATGTTTGAAGACTAAAAAGAAAGTTTTATTGTCTACAACAGTAATTTGTCTTTGGTAAGATCGTATTCTACAGTTAACTTTTTAGTGTTTGTCAATTTTACATGCAAAATGTTTTAGGTACACCAAACACACTTGTGTTAATACTACCAAAGACGTTATATATTACAATTCTCTATTCATTTCCCTACAGTTTGGTATATAATAATTACATGTTCACAAAAAAACATTAACATAAAATTTACACTAAAAGACAGTACACTTCACCGTTTAGAATTCTTCAAAAAATAATTATGGCACAGGGTGGAAAATAATTATGGATTCAAAGAATTAATTTATTTTATATCAGCACACTTGTGAGGTTAAAGAACCTGTTTCTTGAACTAGATAGAACTTGTAGTCTATACATTTACTATCACATATATTGGGGAATTCAACATCCCCAGAATATCGCTTATTATAGTTGGGGCAATTCCAACAGCCCATGAATACTTAATACATATATATCTATCAAACAATCTTGCCTGAGCAGAAATATAAATGGCAGCGCCACACTTTCCAATGGCAAAAACAGCCACACTTTTCAACACAGCCGAACGCTAACAGCATTATACTCACTCTCCCCTTTCATCATTCCTAGTAACCTTTTCTCAGCAACGCTCAACTCACTTTTCTATCTTTCATGCATTTAGTTGAAGTACAACATGGTGTTGAAAAATCCAGACAATAATAGATTCACCGTGATTTAATTTCACAACATGAAGTGACCCCAACAGCTAGTGTTGTGGTTGTTGTGTAACTAGGGCTGTTGAGTTTCTTGGTCTTTAGCAGCTAATACCAAGTTGAAGACTCCTTGGTATTATCTACACTGTAGATCTAGGCTTTTCATGTGGATTTTCTGCCATTCTGAAATGTCATGAGCTCCAGCTTGGCTTGCATTTAAAGGATCATCACATCTGGTCCCAAGCTAGGAGTAAGGAAGTGTGCAGCACACTATGCATTCCCCGCCATCCAATAGGGCTTTCAAAATATGCAGAGCTAAAATACTGTACTCTGGTTCTGGGCTCTCCTAAGGAATTGTCATGTCCTGCACAGAGCCACTTCTCATCTTTCCCTGCCTATCACTAGGCCCATAGTGAGATCCTTCTGCATGCAGTCAACCAAGTCAAAGTGAAAGAATTACACCCGGGGCTTAAGTGACTTCTCCAAGCTTAGTGTGCAATGCTGGGTTCTCAACAATTTTCACCACAGGGTTAATCCCTGGAAGTGTGTGGATGATTTCAAGAGTCAGTGAGGATGTAATTAGCCTCACAGACATATGTTCGCATCCACGTACATATATTGTAGTATTGTGCATAGCTGGTGGTCATATAAGGATGACTCCAGATATGCCTCCATGCTTAACAGCTAGTGTGAAAAGACACAGTAAAGTACATACAGGAGAGAAGCCTTTCAAGTGTGAAGTTTGTTGTGTAGAGTTTACAGATTGTTCTTGTTTGAGAAGATACAAGTAATCACAAACAGGAAAGAAGCCTTACAAATATGATGTTTGCAATGTAAGGTTTAAAGCTGTAGTAGTCTCAGAACACTGAAAAGAATACACTTAAAGCAGTGACTTTACATGTATGATGTATGTGATATGAAGATTACATAGTCTGTTGGTCTAGAAATACACACTGGAGAGTATTCTTACATCGTTGGTGTTTTTTGTGATATACAAACATTTATTCACACTTTTATATTCACTGAAATACTTTGTTCCCATCATTTGTTACAATCAAGATTAAAACTGTCCAGTTGGTTGATATTCACATAACATTTATTTTGTTTAATTTTGTAATGATTGTTCCATTTAATTCAGCATTAACATCTTGTGTTTTATTTTAACATTTTGAGACACTTCTATTAATAACCTTCATCAATACCAACATGTCCTTCACATTTCTGTGGTATAAGTAATCTACTTTTCATGGTTCACTTAAAAAGGGGTGGCTAACATATATGGCGTCTGACTCTAATTCTAAAGAACATAATTTATTGAAATTTATTCAGAACCAATGGGTCCTAATGATTTCGTACTTTGGGACTACATCTGCTTTAATTTCTCTATGAGAAAGAACCCTTATGAAGAAGTCACTAGCTCTTGCAGTGGTATGGTTCATGAAACCATCATTTCATATGCTGAGGGTGCCTGACTTGTACTTGTATGAACTTGGACATCCGTCAGCAGTTTTCACGTGTTAATGTGCAGATGATAGGAAACTAAACAGAGTGATACAACAGAAGGCTGTCTAATCATCAGAAGCCTTTTACACTGGCTGGTGGAAACTTGATGGCATCTATTTTCCCGTCCAAGAAGTGTGTAAGATCATCATCAGGCAGATCAACTTGAATATTCTCTGTGGTGTGGGCTTACTCTTGGCTGAGGTCTTCTCATGTGTTATCTGTTGAAACAGAGCCCTGTTGATCTACCACTGATGAGCCTTCATGTCTCTCTGGGTAGAGAATTTCCTACGATAGGCACATGGAAATTCCAGCCGTTGGTCAGAACTCAGTCTGTGCAACTGATCTGGTCAGTTCAAATAAGTTACTTGTGGATTCATCATTCTCCCTCCCTTTTGGTGAATCCTGGGGACATTTATCATTTGCAGGTCATATAGCGATTGTTTACCTCTTATGGAGTGCCAACCTAGTCAACCAGTTTCTAGTCTTTCCCAGTGTCATCTGGCTTTCCAGAAGTCCATCAGTATCTTCCCGATTGTGAATTGTCTGACCATTATAGGAAAATCTATACAGAGTGATACAACAGGAGACAATCTGATCATCAGAAGTTCATCCCCCTGTCAATCAAGTGTTTTAGCCCCTTAATCTCCTTTTCACTCTGAAGGGTGCGACCCCATTTGTGTCATGACTCCCAAGTGTCGGCCTCCTTTTGTCTTGTGCATAGAATTTAACCTACTTCACCTTGGTTGCAGCTTTCACCTTCACTCCTTTTTTTTCCCAGATAAAGAACTTACTCCAAGAAAATTTGGGAGATACAGACTTATGGCTTAGGTAAATAGTGTTAGAAAACTTTGTTAAGCAGTGCATCATCTTTCAAATAATGAATTCAGTAGCTAACGGGTTAAACTTCTCTTTTTTTTTTGTAAATTATTGTCACCGGTGTTGTGTTGTAGTTTCACTGCACCACTTAGTGATATGTCACCGTTCACAGTACTTAGAAGTATGTGGTTATTATTCTGGCAGTATTCTGCTAGGTGACTGATGGCAGGCCTAGTAGTATTTTTTTTCTAGTTCTTCGTCTATCGTTCAAGTTGTGAACATCTTACAGAGGTGTTAATTCTTAATAGAAGATTCTTATTATTCCAGGTTCATTCGTATCCTTCTTTGATATTAAATAGTGTGAGTATTAGTGGGAACTGATTCTGCCAACAATCATAACTCTGTAACTGTAGTGATCAAGACAACTGCCTGTAGTTCCAATTAAAACATTTATTGAACAAAATTTAACATCCAAGATCAAAAGTCAAGTCATTTACAGTTGTTGAATTTCATCCAAAAATGTGGAATCCGCATACATAATCCATTTTCTATCTCTTATCTCAAGTACATTTGGTACATAAATTCCTTGATAATATTCTGACTTTTCCTTATCGTTTATATCTTTCTTGGGCGTAACAGTAAGGGAGGCTTCTATCTTCTGTGTTAACTCTTGTAATTGTCTCTCAGTTGTAGTCACTTCTTGTGACTTTTAATATGCATTTCTTGAGCTGAATATTTCCTGAAAAATAACTATGTCAAATCGAGAGGTACTTACAATGGAATAATATCTTAGAGAATGCACCAACTGCGATTCTCTGCCAATGTAAAAACTTCTGTAAGTTTCTTTTCTGATGTCTTCAGAATATACTAGGAGAAAGCCGTCACCACTGTAGATCTGAGAAAAAAACTCGAATACGGATTCTTCAACAGAATCTAAAAGCGACCATCACCAATGGCTTTCTATCAGGGACTCTTGTGAAAATATTCGAGCAACGCCATTTACCTGGAAAAGCTTCTCGCCAAAGGTAGCTTTGGGCGGCCCACCAACGTCACTGGCACTTCATGACTAAGGGAACACTGCGGCATTTACCTCTAGTTTCTGGAGATTAATCTGTTCTAAACTAGACGTTTTAGTAAACAGTGGGTTTTTGAAACTTAAATGATCAAGCCACTTCTTCTAGTACTATTTTGTGTTATTTATTTTTTATGTTTAATGTTATTGTTATTCTCTAATGTTGTTTAGCACGAATAATGCTATCATAGTAGGCCAGCCGGTTACATTATGAAAAGTACATAAATAAAGTCGTTGTGCATGTGACAACTTGCCCAATCTTCTCTTCATTTTTTTTATTATTTACGGACATCGTTTTTTTTCTCATCCTCAATGCATGATCGCAAAGTCCCGGGAAGTGTCACTTGCGGAAATTCTCCTAGTATTCAGTATTTTCTCCTCGCTATTTTTAGATACGACGTCATTGTTGACCAATGACCTCGGTAGCTAGGAACCTGTTTTAATTTAAGACTGCTTAAGCTGATAAAACCAGTTTAGGCCACTTAGGAAAACATCACGTGACTTTTAACCTTATTGATTGGAGCGTTTATTTGACGCTAATGTCACATGATGCACGCTATGGATCACGTGTCCAAGCGGAAATGTCCCGCTAAAAGTGCGCCAAACACGAGCAATCTTCACTTGCCCGGAACCCTGAGACAGCTAGGTCTAACCCAATTATCGGCGAATTCTCGCATTAAAAGCACTGAAGCCACGTGTCTAATTGCGGGTTAGCGTCCATCTTTGAGTAGGTAAGTGAAATCTCGCTAGAATATAATGTGATGAAATGTGTAGTACCTTGCAAAATCGACGCAAGATTGGTATGTTTACTTTATTCATATTTATGTTGTACGATCACATCCAGCCACATGTGATCGGGTATATTTTATGATCCCACGGGATATGTACATGTTCATAATAATGTATAACGGGAATATATATATATATAGCTATTAATTTCCATATTATTTGATTAATTCGACCCGACGTTTAGACTAACGGAAATTAATATTAACGATAATGTTGACCGACCGTGACATATATTCATTATAAATTATATGACGAGGCGACCAGACATGAAGTGTGTGATAATGTTGTCAGACAATTCTAAAACACGGATGTCCAATTATTTGTTAAATTCATCATAATGACATGACGATTAGGCTAGAGGCACAGAACTAGAATACTGTTGCCGACATTTCTATGATAAATTTGGTGGGTTTAACTGACATTTATAATAATTCATCGGGTTAAGTTGACGATAACTCAGTCTAAAGAATTATAATACTGCCACTGGGGCAGAGTAATATAATAAAGGACAGACAGGAGAAACTTGAATTCAAGATTAGACTCTAGACATATGATGTTAGAGACTAAAATCTGAGGTGACAGGCAGAGGGACGGCTTAGGGAAAGACTGCTTTCTAAAGCTAGAAAATTAATGGAGCCGTCGTATTTGTCTTCAGTCTATGGTGGAGCCTTGCACGACAGTCCAATCTCAGCGCAGAATACGGAGTCGAGCACAGAGAAGGCAAATCCGAACCATTCAAGACCTACCGGGGCAACGTCAGGAGACCGGAGAACTAACCTCACTTCACTATCAGCCGGGGGCTGAAAAGCTAAGTCCACGACAAAGGAAACTCACCTAATCAATGCCACAAAGTTTAGTCATCCATGATGAAAAACACGTGAATTGTGAGACACATAATACATACAGCAGACACTAATTCCATCGACAATACTATCATTCACCATCTATTCACTTTATTGCAATAAACCAATTGGGTGTATATACTGTACCCCACGCTTTGTTCCTTCCATTAGATGTTGAATATTGTCTATGTTTATCTTCCTTTATAAGGGAGGGGGGGGCTCGTAAAAATATAATATAATTTAAAGAATAATAATAATAGATAACTGAGAAGGGGACGACGGTAGCGAGAGACCAAATATCTCCTTACAATCTTTTCCAGACCTGTCGAGTTAGGAGAATTTACCCTCTTCGTCACCCTTCGGAAGTGGGAAAACCCAACAGGGATTCCTTGAGCCAAATCTTCCACATCAGATCTATTATTTCCTCTAAATAATTCTCTTATCCTTTAAACGCTACGTGACACTGGTGTCTCGGTCCGGGATTTGAACTTATGTATTTTATCATACCTCTGGGATAGTATCATCCATTCAGTCATTACAGTATACCATTTTAACACATGTATTTTCACACAGTGAGCTCTAGAAAGACAGAAAACATTTTTTCTAGAAATTCAGGCATTGATTGGTGAATCCCTTTATATATGTTGTGTTTAATTAAGTTAGTTCTTGATTTTGTATTTCATTGAATTACAGACCTTAAGTCTCCATAACTGTAGTAATTTCATTCTACAGCAGTCGGATAAATAATTAGTATTTACTTGTTGCTAGAAATACTATTGGAAGGTAGCACTAGCTTACTCAGTGTGGACTTTAACTGCAAAAGATGGCTGAAATAGTTAAGCTTAAGGCAGCACTAGGGGAGGCCGGTCGAGATCTAGGTTATAGTGGGGTGGACCTTGCAAATTATGTCAGTGTCGAGACTGATAAGTATTACGCTCGAGAAACAGCGAAAGCTGAAAAGAGAAGAGCGAATAAAGTTAGCAGAAATAGATGAGAGGATAAAAGCTGTAGACGCTAGAGAAAGAAGCGAGAGAGATGAACGCGAGCATGCATTGAAGATGAAGCAGTTAGAGATGCAGGGACAAGCTCAAAGAGTTGAACCAGTAGCCGGTGCTGCGAACGCATCTACATCCTCAGGCAACCAATCGCCACGGCCAGATGAGAGGCCGTCCTTGCACGCAGGGGGCACCGGCCCTTTGCCAGCCGCACTCGTGTCAACTTTGGGACCTTTGACGTTTCCATTTGAAGCTTTCTCGGAACAAGCCGACTCGATCGATAGGTATCTCGACAAATTTGAGAAGTTTGCCACCACGTTTGGTTTGGAGAAGAGCAAATGGAACCTGAAACTGTCGCAAGGGCTTAGAGGAACTGCTTATGACGTGTATAGCAAGCTTCCTCCAGGTTTACAGGATGACTACGACTCTTTGAAAAAGGCACTATTGGTTCGTTATGAGCTACATGCTGACGCCTATAGGAAGAGGTTCCGTAACTCTAGGAGGGAAGTCGGAGAGAACTTTGCTCAGTTTGCTGCGAGACTGGATTCCTACGTGGAGAAGTGGGGTGCCCTAGGGAATTTTACTCATGATTGGGAAGGCCTGAAGGAAATGGTCATGATCGAACAACTGAAGGACACCATGACTTCCGACATGAGAAGATTCCTGACAGAGAATGGGGGCCAGCACTTTAGAATCCATAGTCCAGTTAGCGGAACGATATCAGGCAGCACTATCAGAGAATCCACCACCCAGACGGAAACAACCAGATTACGTACCTAGACAGACAGCTCAGTCACACATGGACCCCCAAGTGAAACCACCGTATACTAACTTCAAAAAGCATGACAAGCCAGACTACAAGACTACTCAGAGATCTAATTCCAGCAGCAGAGGCAAGGGGAAAAATGGTGTAAGCACTGTAGAACCATCACCCACAATACGCAGGAGTGCAACCGGAAAAACCCACCTCATCATGCTGCCTGCTTACGTAAAAGTGCCGCAAGGGGAAATGGACCGGAAGAACCTCTGGACAAACCCCGACATCCCCCGGTCGTTGAGACAGTCCTCGTAAATGACCAAGAGGTGACCTGCCTTTATGATACAGGCCTTGCATTCGACGCAGTTGTCTGTGCATCCCTAGTCAAGCCTGACCAGATGACAGAAGACACTATAGAAATACAAGGACCTACTAAAAGTGCAGCACCTATGCGTTTGGCCATAGCCAAGATTAAGGTCAAATCAAAATATGTGACTGGGGAAATCCGTGCAGCGATCTTGGACGACCCTATTTATCCCTTGATCTTAGGGTGTAGGTATGTGTTCTTGGGAGAACCCATTCACCCTCTGGTTGTGGCGGCTGTCACCACTAGAGGACAGGCCCAACGGAATACGGAGTTGGAATCCCCACCCAACATCCTTCCTGAGGAATTAAAAAAGGCACAAACGGAGGATCAATCTCTAGCACCCTGCTACAAAAAACTACCGAGAGTGCACACTCCTCTCCAAAAGGGAGACTTCTACAAGAAAAATGGGCTGTTGCATCGGAAAGCAGGAAATGGAGGACAGGAACATGGGCAACTTGTGGTTCCATCAGCATACCGAGCCCAGGTCCTAGAAATGGGCCATGCCCTTCCGTTTAGTGGCCACATGGGCATAAGTGCCACGATTCAGCGTATTTCATGTCATTATTATTGGCCAGGTATAAACGCCGATATCCAGAGATATGTGAAATCATGCCCGCAGTGCCAGAGGACAGCGCCGAAACACTGGACGGCCCCAGCCACTCTGGGAGAAATGCCAATCTTGGGCACACCCTTCGAACGAGTAGCGGTGGATATTGTGGGTCCACTTACTCGTAGCAAAAAGAGAAACAGTTATATACTCACGTTAGTGGATTGTTGCTCCATGTGGGCAGAGGCAATTGCTATGCCCGCCTGTGATTCTAAGCATGTTGCTGAGGCTCTGCTCACCATATTTACTCGGCTAGGGTTTCCGTCACAGATCCTGACAGATAATGGTTCCCAATTCCGAGGAAAACTCACCGAGGAAGTGTTTAGGATATTTCAGGCCCGACATATCCACACCTCTCCCTACCACCCCCAGGCAAATGGCCAGGTGGAGCGGTTTAACGGGACCCTTATTTCCATCCTTCGGAAACTTGCGCAGGAAAAACCAGAGAGCTGGGATCAATACTTACCCGCAGCACTATTTGCTTACCGCGAAGTACCCCACAATTCTACTGGGATGCCTCCTGCCACATTGCTGTTTGGTAGACCTATAAAAGGACCTTTAGAGGCACTGTTACGTACTTGGACAGATGATAAAGCTGATGAGACGGTCACCTCTGCATCCCAATACGTGAAGGAGTTGACCCAACGCCTTAAAACAGGATGGGAACTGGCAAAGGAAAATGTACGCCGTGCCCGTCGTAAACATGCGCGTTACTACAACCGCACTGCGAAGGATAGGGAGCTAGAAGTAGGAGAACAGGTATTATTACTCCTGCCCAGTAGCAATAATAAATTGCAAATCGGGTGGAGAGGTCCATATAAAATTGTTGAGAAAATGTCGCGCACCAATTACAAGATTGCCATAAAGGGGAAGCAGAAAATTTACCACATAAACCTGCTGAAGCGATATTATGAAAGACCAGGTGCAGAACCAGCACATTTCCTGACACTGGCTATTGCGACGGAAACTGAGGCAGAACCCCTGACCTCCTGTGAATACCCTCTTCGTCAGTGCGAAACTCATCAAGATGTTCAGATTAGTTCAACTTTAACGGAGGATCAGCAGGCACGGGTTCAACAGTTGTTGAGAAAACACCCTAGTACACTCACGGATAAACCTGGCATGACCAACCTGATAGAATTTGATATGAAGCTAACAGACCTCGCCCCGGTACGAGTTAAGAACTATCCTGTTCCTTATGCTAAAGCAAAGGCATTGAGTGAGGAAATCGAGTACCTGCTTAAGGAAAATATTATCTCAAAATCAGAGTCGCCTTATAGTGCGAGTGTAGTGTTGCTTAGAAAATCCACAGGAGAACATCGCCTCTGCATAGACTACCGAAGGCTCAACGCTGTAACGGAATTTCAAGCGGAGCCCTTACCGGATCAGAATCAGCTTTTCACCAAGCTGAGTAGAGCACGATACTTTTCGAAGATAGACCTTAGCAAAGGGTACTACCAGATCCCGGTAAAAGAGGAAATTCGACATATGTTAGCATTTAGTACTTCTGAAGGCCATTACGAGTTTAATGTATTGCCATTTGGGCTAAGCAACGCCCCAAGCGTCTTTACTCGTATGATGAGGAAGCTACTGGAACCCCTGAACCACCCTGGGATAAGTAATTTCATGGACGACATACTTATTGCCACGAACACCTTTGAGGAGCACCTGGACGCAGTTTCCCTACTCTTCGAAAGACTTAGAGAAACAGGACTCACCGCTCGCCCTACAAAATGTCAAATTGCCTGCGAGCAACTAGAATTCCTGGGACACACTATCTCGCATGGATGCATGTTCCCAGATGCGCGTAATATTGAGAAGTTACAGCGGGCCCCACGACCCCAGACTAAAAAGGATGTAAGGTCATTTGTGTCTCTATGTGGCTTCTACCAGAGATATATTAAAGATTTTAATACCCTGAGTGCGCCATTGACCGCATTAACCAAGAATGGGAACCCGGACAAAGTAACCTGGACAGCGGAGTGCGAAAATGCCTACACGCTGCTGAAGGAGAAACTCACAGCTAGGCCAATTCTGCGACTGCCTGACTTAACTCTGAACTTTACGCTGCGAACAGATGCTAGCAATATAGGGATAGGAGCCACTCTCCTGCAGCCTAGTGATAGACCTTCTGCAACTCTATTCCCCATCGCATATGCTAGTAGGAAATTGAACCCTGCTGAACAGAACTACTCTACCATCGAACGAGAATGTCTGTCGCTAATATGGGCTGTGCAGAAGTTTCAACCATATTTATACGGGAAAAAGTTCACGGTGCAGTGTGATCACCAACCGTTGATATTTCTTGCAGCGTCGAAGAACCTTAATGCCCGGCTTATGAGATGGTCACTACTGTTGCAGCCATATTCCTTTCACATAGAATACATACCTGGGAAGAACAACGTAGGGGCAGATTTTTTGAGCAGACATCCGGACGCAACCGAGGAGATATGAGAAACTGGAAAAGAAGAGGAAGACAGGACAAGAGGAGTTGGACGGAACGTCAAACTTGAGGAGGGGCTTGTGTGACAACTTGCCCAATCTTCTCTTCATTTTTTTTATTATTTACGGACATCGTTTTTTTTCTCATCCTCAATGCATGATCGCAAAGTCCCGGGAAGTGTCACTTGCGGAAATTCTCCTAGTATTCAGTATTTTCTCCTCGCTATTTTTAGATACGACGTCATTGTTGACCAATGACCTCGGTAGCTAGGAACCTGTTTTAATTTAAGACTGCTTAAGCTGATAAAACCAGTTTAGGCCACTTAGGAAAACATCACGTGACTTTTAACCTTATTGATTGGAGCGTTTATTTGACGCTAATGTCACATGATGCACGCTATGGATCACGTGTCCAAGCGGAAATGTCCCGCTAAAAGTGCGCCAAACACGAGCAATCTTCACTTGCCCGGAACCCTTGAGACAGCTAGGTCTAACCCAATTATCGGCGAATTCTCGCATTAAAAGCACTGAAGCCACGTGTCTAATTGCGGGGTTAGCGTCCATCTTTGAGTAGGTAAGTGAAATCTCGCTAGAATATAATGTGATGAAATGTGTAGTACCTTGCAAAATCGACGCAAGATTGGTATGTTTACTTTATTCATATTTATGTTGTACGATCACATCCAGCCACATGTGATCGGGTATATTTTATGATCCCACGGGATATGTACATGTTCATAATAATGTATAACGGGAATATATATATATATAGCTATTAATTTCCATATTATTTGATTAATTTCGACCCGACGTTTAGACTAACGGAAATTAATATTAACGATAATGTTGACCGACCGTGACATATATTCATTATAAATTATATGACGAGGCGACCAGACATGAAGTGTGTGATAATGTTGTCAGACAATTCTAAAACACGGATGTCCAATTATTTGTTAAATTCATCATAATGACATGACGATTAGGCTAGAGGCACAGAACTAGAATACTGTTGCCGACATTTCTATGATAAATTTGGTGGGTTTAACTGACATTTATAATAATTCATCGGGTTAAGTTGACGATAACTCAGTCTAAAGAATTATAATACTGCCACTGGGGCAGAGTAATATAATAAAGGACAGACAGGAGAAACTTGAATTCAAGATTAGACTCTAGACATATGATGTTAGAGACTAAAATCTGAGGTGACAGGCAGAGGGACGGCTTAGGGAAAGACTGCTTTCTAAAGCTAGAAAATTAATGAGCCGTCGTATTTGTCTTCAGTCTATGGTGGAGCCTTGCACGACAGTCCAATCTCAGCGCAGAATACGGAGTCGAGCACAGAGAAGGCAAATCCGAACCATTCAAGACCTACCGGGGGCAACGTCAGGAGACCGGAGAACTAACCTCACTTCACTATCAGCCGGGGGCTGAAAAGCTAAGTCCACGACAAAGGAAACTCACCTAATCAATGCCACAAAGTTTAGTCATCCATGATGAAAAACACGTGAAGTGTGAGACACATAATACATACAGCAGACACTAATTCCATCGACAATACTATCATTCACCATCTATTCACTTTATTGCAATAAACCAATTGGGTGTATATACTGTACCCCACGCTTTGTTCCTTCCATTAGATGTTGAATATTGTCTATGTTTATCTTCCTTTATAAGGGAGGGGGGGGCTCGTAAAATATAATATAATTTAAAGAATAATAATAATAGATAACTGAGAAGGGGACGACGGTAGCGAGAGACCAAATATCTCCTTACAATCTTTTCCAGACCTGTCGAGTTAGGAGAATTTACCCTCTTCGTCACCCTTCGGAAGTGGGAAAACCCAACAGGGATTCCTTGAGCCAAATCTTCCACATCAGATCTATTATTTCCTCTAAATAATTCTCTTATCCTTTAAACGCTACGTGACAGTGCATCCAAACAGAAACTTTCTTTCAAGTTGTGTTTATTTGTAACAGTTGTTTCTCTTCCTTTTAATATTTTTGTCCGTGTATAACAGCGCTTTTCTTAGCGGTAGTTGTCTGGAACTATCTTGTACATCAGAGTGTACAAGATATTGATGAAGAGTGCTTTTAAGGGCTGACAGCACATTATTGTGTGCAAGAGCCCACCCAGACGTTGTGTGGCAAGATGGACAACAAACTAGTGGAAGAAGTGGTGGAGTCATGGGACACAGTCCCAGAATTATCACACATTGGCAACTCAAAAATATAATCTGAGGCTCCGCTGAAGTAAGTACAGTTTTACCAACATGCAGAGCATGAATGGAAAGGTTTCCCAGAGTCTAGCCTGTTAACAGAATGGTCCATATTTTCATTTCTGTGTTATAATTTATACCAATGGAATTTAGTTTTGTATAGTTTGCTAAAGAAATTTGCGAACGGTAAAGAAGATTAGTAAATTTTTGAAAAAAATTAATAATTTTCCTTTTCCATTATTAGTTGTTCCTTTTTTTGATCGTAGCCCCTTAGCTAAATGTACAAAAGACTTTTGTCAGTACTTCCATTCATTAATGGCTAACCAACAGATTTTTCTTTTAGGACATAATATAAAGAAGTAATTGCTAGATATATACTTTACCTTCATCTAAATTATTAGATCATCATTGCAAACTTTCACGGGCACAACTTTCATGCTCAATATATTTAACACCATCATGTGTGCCACATGTCATATATCATCTTCTTTGATACTTAGCCGCCGACCGTCAAAGCAGTCAGTGGTCATCACGTCTGGTGGCGTCTTGTAGGGTGGCAACAAACTGCTTCCACCTTGCTTGGTCGGCAGCCATCCTTCGAGCAGTGCCCCAACTCTGATTCATTCTTTGCATCTCAGCCTCCACAGTTCTCCGCCTAGTTATTTTTGGTCGGCCTCTCTTTCATTTTCCATCCGGGGTCCATAGCATAGCTGTTTTTGTGATGGCATCGTGGTCTCTTCTGAGGACATGGCCAACCCAACTCCAGCGTCTGCCAGTAATGATGGTGTGCATGTCCTCTTGGTTGCTCCGAGTAAGCAGTCCTTGTTTGA
Organism: Oreohelix idahoensis; assembly: GCA_024509875.1. Lineage (NCBI taxonomy): Eukaryota > Metazoa > Mollusca > Gastropoda > Stylommatophora > Oreohelicidae > Oreohelix > Oreohelix idahoensis. Next base: position 416,181 of record JAMPIV010005507.1, read on the forward strand.
TGATGGTATTCGGCCAAAAGATTCGGAGAATTATTTTTAGGCATATTGTGTGGAAAGAGGACAATTTCAACATTTCTTCCTCTGTTACTCTCCAGCATTCTGCACCATAGAGAAGCACAGAAAGTACACAGCTCTTGTATAATCTTAATTTTGTGTTTGTGCTATACTGAGAGGACTTCCATATATTGTTTAGACTAACAAAGGCTGTTCTTGCTTTGTTCATTCTATTATTGATGTCTTTGCTTGCTCCGCCGTCTGGTGTTAGTATGCATCCTAGGTATGTGAAGGTGTCTGTCTGTTCCAGTTTCGTCATATATCATAGTAAGAGCATTAAAACTAGAGTGATCAGTTATGATGCAGCAATAATGAGGAATAAGATAAAAATAAAGTCAACTTTTGGTATTAGATGTGAAACATATTAAGTCACATGATGTAAGGAAGACAGCCGTAATCAATGACAAGCTTAAACGACTTCAGGTGGTTATAGCTGCACTTTAGGAAATGCGCCTCCCAGGCTCTGGAACGGTGAAAGAGAAGGACTGCACATTTTATTGGCAAAGGAAAGACCTTAATAAAACTAGAGAACACGGAGTAGGTTTTGCAGTCAACAAATCGCTAACTAAAATGGTTGAACCAGGTGAAAATGGATCAGACCATTAACGCTCCGCCTGCAAACTAGCGCAGGTCCCATCACCATTGTCAGTGTGTATGCTCCTACTTTGTACCCTGCCTCAGAAGATGAGATCTACGAGAATCTAACAGCAGTCATCAAAAGCATACCTAAGCAAGAACAGCTTGTTCTCCTTGGTGACTTTAGTGGGTGCCGATAATGTTTCATGGCTTTCATGTCTGGGCAGGTTTGGTATTGGCAAGATGAATGAAAATGGACAATGGCTCTTGGAGTTGTGTGTCCATCATGACCTCTGCATGACCAACACCTATTTTCAGACAAAACCCCAGCATGAGGTGTCATGGAGACACCCACGATCCAAGCACTGGCACCAACTGGATCTGATTCTCGTCAGAAAGCCACTTCTCAGGTCTGTGCTCTCCCCCTGCTCATACCGTAATGAAGATTGTGATACAGATCACTCCTTGCTTTGCTGCAAAATCAGAGCACAACCATGAAAACTCTATCATGTCAGGCCTTGATGTATCGTCTGGTTGCGGACCATGTCTCATCATGTTACTTCAACCACCTTCCTCAGATACCTCATTTTTGAGGTTTGGATCTGGCTTTTGTGGGTTGTTGTCATTGCCCATGACTCGCATCCATATGTCAAGACTGGGACATAGGTGGAGCGGTATATAGCCATCTTCATTTTCTTAGCAACCTCTCTCTTGCTGAGGAATCCTCGATTTATGACCTGAAAAAGTCTCCCAGCTGCTGCTTTTCGAGTGGATAACTCTTCTTTGATGCCTCCCTTTCGGCCGATAATAGCTCCGAGATTTTTTAAGTGGTCGACCTGCTCCAGGACCTGTTCTCCCAGCTTAATCTGATGTCTTTTTTCCTGTCGTGATATCACCATGGATTTTGTTTTAGATCTGCTTATGACCATCCCTGTCCTCCAGCTTTTCCTTCCAGAGTTTGCAGGTTGGATTGGAAATGTGCCTCTGATTTAGCAATCAGGGCAACATCATCAGCAAATGCCAGCTCTGAAATACAGACCTGTCTCATCTTCCAGTAATAATAATAATAATAATAGCCCCTTCAGTCATAACTGACTATGGGAATGCGCCCCTGAGGTGACAGCCCTCAGCTGCTTATTTTCCTGGTGCTCCTTTCGACGTTTTCTCCCCTCCTCTGCTTGTTGCGTGAGCCTCTCTTCGCCCAGTCTGAGGTGGCGCCGTAAATAGCATCGCCACTTAGTGCGATCGGCAGTTTCATCTTCCCATGTTGCTGGATCCATGTCCAGTGCCCTCATATCTCTCTTGCACACATCTTTGAACCTCAGCTGTGGTCGCCCAACTGTTCTCTTGCCATCTGCTAATTGTCCGTGAAGATATCTTTTGGGATGCGACCATCTTCCATGCGGCGAACATGGCCAAGCCAGCGAAGTCTGCGCTGTCTAAGCAGTGTATACATACTTTGAAGGCCAGCACGTGACAACAAGCGTGAAGCTGGAGTGTCCTCTCCAGGGCACGAGCTTGGGCACAGTTATATGGAGATCAAGCTGTCTTCCAGTACACCACTGAATACTTTCTTGCTCTCTCCTTACATGCCTTGATGACATCGTCCATGAGGAGTATAAAAAGATAAGGTGACAGGTTTTGACCTTGTCTTACACCAGTGGTGGTCCTGAACTCTTCTGACTTATGGTTTGCTGTCCTCACATAATAGCTGCAAGACTTGTAGAAGCTCTGTATAGCATGAATCAGAGGTGCTGGAATGTTCTTCCTTGCCAAACAGTCCCAAAGTTTGCCCCAGGGGACCCTGTCAAACGCCTTTTCCAGATCTACGAAACAAAGATGGATCTCACTCTTATACTCAAGGGCCTTTTCACTCAGCTGTCTGAGTGTGAAGATTGGGTTTTGAGTACTTCAGTTTGTTCGGAATCCGGATTGCACCTCATCCAATTGTGGCTCAGCTAGGCGTCGGAGTCTCTGCTCTAAGATTCTAGAGTAGATTTTAACAGGGACACTGAGAAGAGATATGCCTCTATGGTTTCCACATTGTCAATTGTCACCCTTTTTGAAAATTGGTGTTATGATGGCAATCTCCCAATCCTTTGGTATGGTCTTGTTGCATCACGCTGCCTGTAGGACCCTTAAGAGTAAAAGGTCGCTAGCCACTCCCATTTACTTAACCATTTCTGGTGTAATACCATTATGCCCAGCTGCTTTGCCCATCTTGATATTCTCCAGTGCTGCCTTCAGTTCTTCCATCTTTATGTCATCTTCATCACCATTGGTTTCCTCTTCAGTGCTAGTGGTTATCATTTCTGATGCTTGACCTTGCTCACCATCAAGGAGTTTTGAGAAAAATTCTTTCCATCTTTCCATTACTTCCGTCATGGCAGAAAGCAATTTGCCTTGTTTGTCCTTTATAAATTTGGGAGGGCCCTGTTTTTCCGTTTTCATGTTCTTAAGGGTTTTATAGAACAATTTCTGGTTTTCTTGCTCATCTTTTTCTAGCTTTTCTCAAAATTCTTCCCAGGATTACTGTTTTGTTGCTAGCACCTTGTTCTTTGCTTCTGTTCTGAGTTTCACATATTCTCTATATTTCTCTATTTGTCCTGCTGTGTTTTAGCTCCTAAGTATTGTTTCCATGCCATTTTCTTCTCTCATATTTTCTCTTTGACTTCCTCTGTCCACCAAGGTGTCCTCTTTCTCTTGTTCCCAAGTTGGACTTCACCACATGCTTCTGCAGCAGCTGTCTTTATGATGTCCATGAATTTAAGCCAGAGGGTTTCCATGTCATAAGGTTGTTCTTCTGTGCTGCTCACCGCTGTAGCAATAAGCCCCTGATATCTGGTCTTAAATTTCTGGCTCTCTCAGCTAGTAGGTCTTAATACTCATTTCTCACGTTCGTTTACTTGGTTTCTTTCGTGATGTTGGGCAGTTCCTAGGCTGAGCAACTCTTTCAGTTGTTCTTTTGATTGTACGCAGGTAGTGATCACTTCAAATCTCTGGCCCCCTCCAGACTCTAGCATCCCGGACATATTTGAATGAGCTCCTCCTAACAATGGCATAATCGATCACTGACTTCTCATTATTTGTTGATTCACATCTATTATATGCATGTATGCGCTTATGGGAGAACTTTGTGTTTGTAATGATCAGATTCTGCTCATTGCAGAATCTAAGTAGTCGCTTTCCATTGTCATTAAGAGTATCTTCTCAATATCTCCCGATAACTCACCCCATCTAGAATGATCATTTTAAACTCTGGCATTGAAATCTCAGAGCATGATAATTTCATCTAGGCAGTCATCCACTGTCCTTTGAAGCAGCTCGAAGAATTCCTCCTTAACCTCTTCTCTCTCATCCTTATGTGGCCCATACAGTATGACCAGGTTGACTATGGTTTCTCCTTCTTTTAGTTTTACAACCATAATGCGCTCTGAGACAAAGTTCCATCCCTTGATACTATCTTTTTGGTTTTTGGCCACAATGCAACCCATTCCCTCTTTAGGTCTTTTATATGTGGGTACACCACTGTAGAACAGCGTGTTGCCATTGAGATCCATGACTCCTTGTCCAGTTTTTCTTTGTTTCCGTTATAGCCAGGATTTCTAGTTTTTCTTTCCTCATCTCTCCCACCAGCTTCTCTTCTTTTCAACCTTAAATGTAACTTTTTTGATGCAGCCAAAAGGGCTAAAGGCTGATGATCGCATTGAACCGTAAAATGTTTCCCATACAAATATGGCTGAAACGTCTGAATAGACCACACCAACGCCAGACATTCTTTTTCTATTGTCGAGTAATTAAGCTCTGCTGAATTCAGTTTCCTGCAAGCATAAGATACTTGCAAAAGTTCTTCAGGCTGTGTCTTAGGCTTTTATAATAGGGTTGCTCAAATTTCTATATTACTGGCGTCCGTCCTTAATGTAAATTCCTGACTAATATCTGGTAATGTAGGGATTGGTTTGCTTGTGAGTTTTCGCTTTAACTCAGTGTAAGCTTCCTCAAATTCTACAATCCATTGAATCTTATCTGGTTGTTCTTTCTTGGTCAAGTTTGTCAAAGGTGCACACAAAGAGTTAAAGTTAGGAATGTATTTTTGATAAAACCCACATAAGGACACAAATGATCTTAGATCTTTCTTTGTCTGAGGTCTTGATGCCTTCTTTAACTTTTCTACATTCTTTGGGTCAGGTGACATGTGACCTCTAGAAATTGTATGACTTAAGAATTCCAATTCCCTACACCATATATAGCACTTGGTTGGACGAGCAGTTAATCCAGCTTCTCTAAATCTGTCAAACAACATGGAGAGTGATGCTATATGTTCTTCAAATGAGTTTGTAGCAACAAGAATGTCATCCATGAAGTTGGTGATTGATGGATTTTTTAGAGGTTCCAACAGTTTCACCATCATGCGTGAAAACACACTTAGAGTATTTTTCAGTCCAAATGGCAGTACATTAAACTTATAATGTCCTTCTGATGTACTGAATGCCAACATATGCCTGTTATGATTAAAATTCATAATGATTGTGGTTAGCTCAACAGGGCTCTTTGTTTGTTTATTTTTATACGGGTCACTGATAAAGACGGGTGAGTGACGTTAAGCCGATATGCTTGGCTGGCTGACGTGAAACGAGAGGAGCAGAAGTGCGGGGCCTTATACGATTGTATGTCATGGCGAGTGGACGTATGTATTTGAGCTCCTGGTTGTTAAGGTGTTTATAATGGAGTTCTGTTATCACTAATACATCAAGATCTTCGGTGAGATGTATCTAGTTATCTATACTGACAAGAAGTATGATTGCTCATATCGAGTGTGAATAAACATAAATCATATTGAGAACTGACAGACAGCGTTTCTGACGGGAACTGACTGCCTACGTTATATCGGTGACTGCATATTATCTGCCATTCCATGTTGGCTTGAACTATTTATTTGTGGAGCTGCGTGCAGTCCTAATTAAAGTGTATATCGTCCACTTCGTTTGTTGTGACTCTAATAATTCTGAGTGGTGTTGGCTGGTTGCGGTGTCGGAGAGACTTTACTACCCTAGATGTCATCTTGGTCACAGGAACCATCCTGTTATATAATATTAACATTAATAATATAAACGACATTTAACAGCCTTAATTTTGGGGGATAAGCCGTGATCTGAACCATTTTTCAAATCGTTGGAACTGTATCCAGTGGTGCTACGAGATTTTCCAGTGTTTGACAGTGGGAAAAATTTTTCAAGATGGCGGTGTTCATGGACTACAAGCCGGTTTTCTAAGTCTAACCCTGAGTGCCGCACTGTATGTGATTCGTCATTCCCTGAGTCAGAGGTTGAAGCCAGGAGGAATTGTTTTCTTATAGCAGATAAGTATATTTACTGATACATACAGTGTGTGGCTTCAAGAATCTCATTTGACAGAGTTCTTGTTTTTTTATATGTTATATCTGTATTTGTATTTACATGTTTGTGAGATATTCGGGTTGGTTGGTGAGGGAACCATTAATTCACAATACCAATCCTATGGTCGTGAATTATTGGTTGGTCTTTAGATTTGGTTCATGATTTTCTCAAATAGCGAGGCCGGTATTACAAGGCTGTGTATTTACTACTACTATTGAGATTACCATAACTATTTTTGTTAGCTGTTTTGCCCTGTTTATTTGTTAATTTGTATTTGGTGTCAGGTTAATTGTATTTTATTTGGTTTATTCTCCATTATTGTTTGTAAATCTGTTCATCTAATCTGGCTATCATTCAGTTATTAGACGTATTATATGTTGTGAAATCGTGCTTATATTGTCATAAATGTGATAGAGCCGAATTTTTTTCATTTGTTATTCAATTCATAAATTTCTGCCTTGGTTTATTCATTAGTATTTTCTTCGGTTGGCTCTGTCTACTGTTATACTGTAATCTTGTTCGTATCTCTATTTTTTTGTTTGTTTTGTTTGTTTTGCTCCTATAATAACATCTATAGTTTATTTCAGTTATGTAGTACTGAGTGGTGAGATAATTGTGGCTAATACTGCTCACATTAAATATATATATATATATACTACTCGTCAAAAGTCAAAGGCCACCCTATTATTTTCAATACACTTTTATATAAGCTCATAAAATGATTAAATGAAGGAAGTTTTTAGTAAAAATGGGTGCAATCTCTTCCTCTGACAGTCCCCTATGCACGTTAAGCATAAAAACAACTCACAGACAACCATGGTGATCACGTGCAATTTGGTTTGCTGACCATACATTCACATTTTAAATCTGTTTTTTCAAACTTCCGTACAACCAAACAGGTGAAGCAATCGTGCTGATTGACATTCCACGTGCAATTGCGACTTTTCGTGAACAGAGTTCACTCTTAATTTGTTTTACAATCAGCAAACTTAGGGTAGTTTCATCACTTGCAAAAACCATGCCACCGAGAAGAAGTCTCTTCTTACAAAGAATAAGGGCTACAGCGTGGGTTGAAAGTGGTTTATCTGTCCGTGAGGTTGCAAGACGGCTTGCAGTGTAACACTCTACTATCCAAAGAATTTGGGAGAGATTTCAGGCCACATGAAGTGTGGAGGATCGCCACCGGCCAGGTCGCCCTAGATGCACCAATAGACATGATGACCGGTACCTCTTGTTGTCAGCCCTGCGTCATCGAACAGTGACTTGTTCCACTCTAAGATGTCAGCTGAGACAAACTGTAAACGTTTATGTCAGTCAAAGCACCATTCGCAGACGTTTACATGAATTTGGACTGGCTGCTCGACGTCCTGCAGTCAGAATCCCTCTTACTCCTGTTCATTGCAGAGCACGTGTTGCTTGGTGTCGCGAGCACATCCGATGGACAAGGCAGCAATGGAGTCAAGTTCTCTTCACTGATGAATCTCGCTTCACTGTGTCATTCAATGATTGCAGGATTCGAGTTTGGAGACGACCAGGAGAGCGATTTACTGATGACACAATTCGAGAGGTGGATCGTTATGGTAGGGGTTCTGCCATGGTATGGGGAGGCGTCTACAGACACGGCAGGACCCCACTCTACATCATCCAAGGCAACTTGACCGGCCCAAGATACCAGAACGAAATCTTGAGACCAATTGTTCAGCCTGCTCTGGAGGCCATAGGTGGTAATGCCATCCTCCAAGATGATAACGCTCGACCCCATCGAGCTCGTGTGGTGAATGAGTTTATTCAGCAACATGGGATCATCACGATGGCGTGGCCAGCTCATTCACCTGACCTTTCTCCGATTGAGCACCTCTGGGATGTCTTTGGTCGAAGATTGTCAACAAATCACCCCTTGCCAATGAATGTTGCACAGCTGACTGCATTTCTGCTTCAGGAATGGCAAGCTGTTCCTCAGGATACTCTTGGGACCCTTGTGGACTCGATGCGTCTACGCTATCTTGAATGTCTTGCTGCAAACGGTGGTCATACCCGATTTTGAAATGTCTATTTGTCCAATATCTATTGTGTGACTTTTGAAAAGGTGGGAGACACACTTCACAGCTTCATTGCGTTTAAATGTGTTTCCATTTCTTTACGTGACATGTCAATTTGGTATTCAATAAATGCCGTTTTGACTGATACCAATTACGTTTATATCAGATTTGTTTTATGGTTTCAACCAAGGTTTTTCTAAGTGGCCCTTGACTTTTGACGAGGAGTATATCATTTGAATTATTTTTGGACAATTTGGAGTCACAATAATACTGAATTATGGCTACCTTGGAGTATTTTGTAAACATTGGAAAGAAATTTGGTTTGCAAGGTGAAGTTTTAAAAACCTATGCATCCAATGAGCTAAGAGAACAGAGGATTTTAGATAGGGAGGAGAAGAAGAGAGTGGAAGAATTAGCTGAGAAGAAAAGACAGGAAGATTTGACACACGAGGAAAAAAATTAGCACATGCTCAAAGAATGGCAGAACTTGAGTTGGAAAAATTAAAAGTCCACTTTAAACATGCTAATCAAGCAGATGAGGAGGCTGTAAAAAAAAGACCATGCCTCTACTTTTAAACTAAATTTGCCCAAATTTAATTCTAATATCGACGACATTTCATGCTTTTTAAATAGGTATGAGACATGTTGCCAAGAGTTTAAGATTGATAAAGCTACATGGCCTAGCAGGTTGATGAGTTTGTAAATTGGTGAGGCTCTTACTGCAGTCTGCACCAATGATGATCAGACTAGAAATGATTATGATGCTGTGAAGATTGTGTTACTTTAAAAGTATCAACTGGAGGAAAATGGGTACAGATTGAAACTGAAATCATTGTTGCCTTATTCAGCTAAAGATTTTGCTGAATTCATTTCATCAGTTAAGCTTTGCTTTTCTAGATGGGTTGATTTGTCAAAGAGTGATAAAACTTTTGAGGGGCTGGCTGACTTAATTTTAAGAGACAAAGTGCTGTCTTCAGTTAGTGATGACTTTTTGTCCTTTTTGCAGGAGAGAAAGCCTGAGACTTTGGCTGCTGTAGAAAATCTGGGACGACAGTACCAAGTTGCACATCCTGGAAGAAATCTTGGCAGGAATAACATAAAGGATTCATTGCCAGTGGCATCAGCCAGAACTATGATCTCTAATTCACCCAGACAAAGATCATATAGCATGGACAGAGATTTCTGATGTAATCGAGATAAAAATACTGGATCTTTCAGAGGGAGGTATAATTGTAATTATAGGTCACAACAACGTCAAAGGAATTTCTATTCATATGATGATGAATATATACCTTATTAATCATCTTTCAGACCTAATAAGGATTGGAACAGAGGTGGATACAATTACGAGTCAAACAGAGGCCAAAGGTCAGGTTATAGAAACAATGACAATTATTACAACAACAGAAGTTCTCAACAAAACAATAACTTTTGATGTTCTAGAAATCATGAACGTTCCAATGTAGTTGTGCATCAAAGTGACAATAATACAGGCCAAAATAACAATGTTGTTTCTCTTGCAAATGCATGCAGTGTAGACTTATCCAATAGTACAAATTGTTCTGAATGTGATTCTTTTATTTCAACTACAGGGAGTTCCTAGACTCCGGTGTGAGCATCCTTTGCCAGTCATGTCCTCTTATGATGGGACATGTTCACCAGTGTTTAATAGGGGTTTTGTTAACAACGAACTTGTTTCAGTGCTCAGGGACACTGGATGCACTATGGTTGGATTGAGCAAGTCGTTGGTGAATCGATCTGATTACACAGGCAAAGAAGTCAAGTGCATAACATTTGGTGGGACAGTGGAATATTATCCGACGGCGGAAGTATTCTTGGATACCCCTTGTTTTACTGGGAGGATTCTCGTGTGCCTGTTGGACAAACCAATTGCTGGGATAACCCTGGGAAATATTCCTGGACTTCACGAATGCATTAATGATGATATTGTAAAGTGGGAACAGCAACATTTGATTATGGCAAATGCAGTCACGACTAGAGCTCAGTCTCGTGCAGAAGTGCATGAACATGTCCCATTGGAGAATGTTGCTGATGAGGTGATAAATGATAAGGAGGTGGTAGATGAGGATGATTTACATGTTGAACGTATTGACAAAGAATCATTCATGCGGATGCATAATGATGATGATTCGTTTAGAAAAAATTTTCATGTTGCCAAGTCTGATGAAATGGTATATAATGATAATTCTGTACACTGGTACACATTAAAGAATGGGATCTTGATTAGGAATTTCCAAGATTCCACGTCAGTAAAAAAAACAAATTATGGTACCTACTAGTGTCCACCCATTTGTCTTACGACATGCTCATGATGTTAATTGTGCAGGGCATTTAGGGATTGCCAGGACAGAACAGAGTGTTTTGTCTCATTTCTTTTGACCTGGGGCGACAAGAGATATAAAAATCTTTTGTTGCACATGCAAAACTTGCCAAGATGTGGCAGCTAAATGACCCAAGCATAATGCGCCTATCCCGGCGTCTGATATATCATTGCGTCCTTTCGCAAAAATGGAATCGACCTTATAGGTCCACTACCAGTCACGTCAATTAGAGGTCATCGTTATGTCCTAACATGCATTGATATGGGCACAAGCAGGCCAGAGGCTATTCCTCTCAAAACTGTATCTACTGTAGATGTTGCTGACGCACTATTTTTGATTTTCAGTCGATTGGGGTTCCCGAAAACATATTATCAGATCGGGGAACTCAGTTTATTTCTGACGTTATGACTCAGGTTATGAGGGAATTTGAGATAAACAGATCTCTCAGTAGCATCTATCACCCCATTGCAAATGGGAAAGTAGAGAGGCTCAACCGCTCTCTTAAACAAATGCTAGGCAAGGTAACTGCACAATACCCGCAGGATTGGGATAGAGTACTCCCAGCGGTATTATTCACTTTTCGGGAAATACCTAACGAACGTACTGAATTTGCGCCATTTGAATTAGTCTTCGGTGCCAAACCAAGAGGACCTATGTCCATATTGAAACAGTTATTGGTTGGAACTGATATGCCTGAGGATGTTCAAACCTCTTACCAATACGTGGTTAATTTAAGGAAAAACACTATTGACGCATGTCAGATAGCTGTAGAAGCATCATCATCATCTCAACCCGTAACCCGTCATGGGTCATAGGGGTGCCATGGTGGAAGCATCAGCAGACATGGTCCTCCACTGCTCTCTATCCTCAGCAATGCGTACAAGTGTGGAAAAATCGTGTCCTGCCCATTCTTTGATGTTATCAGCCCAGGATTTTCTTTGCCTTCCTCTTCTCCGTTTACCTTCGACTGTTCCCTGGAGGATCATTTTCGAAAGGGAGTCATGACGAGTTACATGCCCAAACCAGGCAAGCTTTCGACGTTTCACTACTGACAAAAGTGGTTCTTGGTGGCCTGCATAGGTGTTTATCTTCTCTCTAACATAGACATTTGTTTTGTGCTCTTTATAGCAAATGCGCAAAATTCTTCTATAACATTTATGCTCGAAAGCCTGAATCCTTCGTTCCGTATCTGCAGTGAGTGTCCAGCTCTCACTCCCATATAAGAGAATAGATAATACAAGTGGTTTGTATAATTTGATCTTCACAGGAAAACTGATGTTACTTTTCCAGATCACATTCAGTCTTGTCATGGCAGCTGAGGCCATCTCAAGTCTTGTCTTGATTTCTTTACTTGATCTTCCATCACTACATATAGTGCATTCGAGATATTTAAAGGTGTTAACTTCTTCTAACGTTTGCCCATTTAACGTAATGTTGGTCGTAACATGTTTCTTATGGCTATTCACCAATATCTTGCTTTTTTCTATATTAATTTCCATCCCATATGTTCTTGTTACTTTCTCCAGTCTAGAGGTAAGGTCTTGAAGTTCTGATTCTGTTCCAGCTATCAGATCGATATCATCAGCAAAACGTAGATTGCAAAGAGGTCGGCCTCCAACTGATATGGTTGTTTTATAATCATAAAGAGCCTCCTGCATAATATGTTCTAGATATATATTAAAGAGCACTGGGGACAGGATACATCTCTGGCGAACTCCTACAGTTGTTTTGAAAAATTCTCCAATGTCATTGCTTGCAACAACAGCACTGCTTGCGTCCTTGTATAGTGCTTCAATGATATCTATGATGTTGGTATCAAAATTGAATTTTCTCATTATTTGCCATAAGCCTTCATACAGGAAGAGTTGTCTGAATTACCTGATATTTCTGAGTCCTCTTTTGTCTCTACCTACGTTACCACATTTGGCTATTGAGAATTGGAAAGATATTTATATTTCGCCAACTCTTGCTTCATATCAGAAAGATCAGATTTCGTTGTTACTACAATCGTTTCCTGACATGCTCACGGATATTCCTTGGCGTACAAATATAATCGAACATGATATTCGTCTTATTGATTTCAGACCAATCAAGCTGAAAATTTCAGATCCCTACATTATCAAAGCAAAACCTTACACTGCTTTCGCTACACCTTTGGGACTTTTCCACTTTAATTTTATGTCTTTTGGTCTCGTTAACGCTATTGCGACTTTTGTCCGCATGATTCGAAAAATTTTCTCTAATCGTGATGACATAATTACCTATATTGATGATATTTGTCTTTTCCATCAATCTTGGGAAGAACATGTTTTGGAAATTCAGTCTTTATTAAATACTCTTCGTCTCCATCACCTTACTGCTAGACCTTCGAAAACTAAAACAGGTTTCACAAAAATTTCTTTTCTTGGACATAAAAAGGAGGCGGTTTTCTTAAGCCAGATGATTCTACTATCTCCAGGATCTTGAATCTAGAAATTCCTAAGACAAAAAAAAAAAAAAAAAAAAAGGTTCGTAGACTTTTGGGTCTTGTCGGATTCTGTAGGAAATTTTAGCTTAATGTTTCAGAAATTACTTCAGTTCTGTCTTCGCTATTAAGAAAGAACTCTCCACCCAAATAAGATTGTTTGGTCACATTGTTGTGATGTTTCTTTAAATACACTTAAGTGTTATTATTTAAAATCACCAATTTTAAGATTGCCTGATGCTCGGTTTCCTTTTATCCTTAGAGTCGACGCGTCTGGGTCAGGAATCGGCGGTACACTTATGCAGGAATTTGAGGATTGTCTACATCCATTTGTATATGTTAGTCGTAAATTGACACCTACGGAGAAGAGATATCCAATCATAGAGCGAGAGTTACTCGCTGTGCTTTATTGTTTCTCAAAGCTTCAGCGGTACTTCATTGGCACACAATTTGTCTTGGAGACAGATCAGAAAGCCTTGTCATATCTGAAAACTGTAAAATTTCGCAATGAGAGGGCGGCCAGAGCATCACTTGCGCTCTAACCCTACGAGTATGATATTCGGGCTATCAAGGGCAATAAGAACGTTGTCGCGGATGTATTATCACGTTGTGTAAAGGACTCACTGTCAACTGACAACACGGCAGGTGCCAGTACCTGGTGAGGTTACAGGCTAACCTATTAACTGACTTCTTCACGTGTTGACTAATGGAACATTCCACTCTTATGAACTTTTTTGCTGACAATGCTGATGCTGACAGAAATTTCCACATTTATCGTTGCTGTGCAAGGAATGAGTGTACAAACGCTCTGTGATGCATGCCAAGGCTCACAACTATTGAAAGAAATCGCTCAATGACTCTTTTTACAGTACTTACAGATATTGGTCGGTTCACTCGGCACCTGATGATGATGAATGCTGATATCGCCAATGTTGAGTTCTACCTCCTTTTACTCAGCTCATTACAGAGATGTCTTCGACCGTCTGAACAGTTGTTATACTTAGTTTATGTGCATAAACACACACATTTAGTGATAATTTCAGAATAATGTGACATATGGAGACTTAAATTTTTTAGATGTTGCATTCATTCACTTTTATAATATGATTGTCTGCCTCATGTCATCTATTTTTCATAACCCCCCACTCCCAAAGGAGCATAGGCCTTCAACAAACACATGCCAAGTCCTCTTGTCACGTGCCATCATCTCAAGTTCTTTCCACTTTCTCCTTATCATTTTCACCTCTGTTTCCAGCTCTCTTCTCCATATGCTTCTTGGTATACCTCTGCTTTTCTTGCCCTGGGGATTCCAGAACAAGGACTGCCTTGTAATGCTATCAACAGGTTTTCTCAGTGTGTGTCCTATCCATCGCCATCGTCTTCTTCTCATCTCTTGTTCCACTGGCACTTGTCTAGTTCTTGTCATCAGTTCCACGTTGGTAACCCTGTCATACCATTTTAATCCCTCTATTGTACGCAAGCACCCATTTATGAAAGTTTGTATCTTTTTGGTAGTTGTCTTTATTGTACTCCATGTCTCAGAGCCATACAATAGGACCGACTTCACATTTGAGTTGAAGATTCTTATTTTCGTGTTGGATCCGATTTCTCTTGATCTCCATATATTTCCCAATGCAATGGAAGCTCCTCTTGCTTTTTGTATTCTTATTTTGATATCACTGTCTGTCCCTCCAACTTTGTCTATATTGCTGCTAAGATATGTGTACGATTCTACATCTTGTATTGGTGCTTCTTCAAGTTCAACCCTGTTATCATTACCTGCATTTATTCTCATTATCTTTGTCTTTTCCGTGTGTATTTTCAGACCCAATTGCTGTGACCTCTCATCGAGTGTTTTCAATTTGTCCTGCATCTGATTACGGTTATGGGACAGAAGAGCTAAGTCATCAGCAAAATCCAGATCATCCAACTGCTTAGTCAGAGTCCACCGGATTCCATTTCTGTTGTGTGTTGTCGATGTTCTCGTAACCCAGTCTATTGCTAGTAAGAAAAGAAATGGAGACAAGAGGCTAGCCTATCGCACTCCTGTTCTTATCCCAAACGGTTCTGTAAGCTGTCCTTCATGAAGAACTCTGCATGTCATGTCTTCATATGTTTCTTTATTAAATTAATGATCTTCAGGGGAACTCCATAATGCCTCATCAATTTCCAAAGTGATTCTCTGTCTACACTGTCAAATGCCTTTTCTTAGTCCACAAATCCAATGTATAGTGGTGAATTCCATTCCAGACTTTGTTCAACTATTATTCTCAAAGTGGCTATCTGGTCTGTACAGGATCTGTTTTGTCGAAAACCTGCTTGTTCATCTTTCAGTTTATCTATTTTTGCTGGTGCATATTTGTTTATTCTTTATCGTTTTGCAATTTTGATGTTGATCATGAATTAATTAATTGACTACTGATACTGGACTTGACTGATAGACGTTATTTGACGGTGTGAGGTATGTGAGTGCATGTATTGCTACTATCATTTTTTAACTATTAGTTATGGCGACCTCACATTGCGGTTAAATAGGATTTTGTCTAAAGGAGACATTGGCTTGATATTAACCATCGACCACACTTTTGGTGTTAAATTGCATGCTCTATGGCAGAAACTTGGGTGCTATACTAGTTCTTATTTATAGTGAAATTTGATGTTACCATATTTAGCTCTGGTGATGTTATACTCGCACTACGGAAATAATGAAAACTTTTTCATTATTTTGCGGGGGAGGGGGGAGTAATGTTATGATTAAAATTCATAACGATTGTGGTTAGCTCAACAGGGCTCTTTATTTGTTTATTTTTATACGGGTCACTGATAAAGATCGGTGAGTGACGTTAAGCCGATATGCTTGGCTGGCTCGCGTGAAACGAGAGGAGCAGAAGTGCGAGGCCTTATACGATTGTGTGTCATGGCTAGTGGACGTATGTGTTTGAGCTCCTGGTTGTTAAGGTGTTTATAATGGAGTTCTGTTATCACGAATACATCAAGATCTTTGGTGAGATGTATCTAGTCATCTAGTTATCTATATTGACAAGAAGTATGATTGCTCATATCGAGTGTGAATAAACATAAATCATATTGAGAACTGACGGACAGCGTTTCTGACGGGAACTGACTGCCTACGTTATATCGGCGGCTGCATATTAACTGCCATTCCATGTTGCTTGAACTATTTATTTTTGGAGCTGCGTGCAGTCCTAATTAAAGTGTATATCATCCACTTCGTTTGTTATGACTCTAATAATTCTGAATGGTGTTGGCTGGTTGCGGTGTCGGAGAGATTTACTATCCTAGATGTCATCTTGGCCACAGGAACCGTCCTGTTATATAATTTTAACATTAATAATACAAACGACACGTAACAATGCCTAATGTCAGATTTCACTGGTATCTGGTAGTATCCCTTGCTGAGATCTACTTTAGAAAAATACATAGCTTTACTGAATGTAGAGAACAATTGATTGGTGTCAGGGAATGGGTCCACCTGAGATTCTGTGACGTCATTTAGCTTCCTATAATCAATGTACAATCTATACTCTCCACTATGCTTCCTTAGTAGCACTGCGCGTGCACTACAGGGAGATTCTGACATTGAGATATTTTTCTCCCTAAACAGGTAGTCAATCTCTTCCCTTAAAGCTTGTGCTTTCGCATAAAGCATAGGGTACGTTTTCACACATGCAGGTGTAGGGTCGGTAACTTTCATGTCGTACTCTTTAATTGACTATCAGAAATTTCTTCGTTTCAAGAGCTATGGATTCTAAAAGCTGTTCTATCAACATCATCTCCTTTAGTCCCTCGAAATCTTGAGTACAGTTTCCTTACTTACACCACCCTAGTAAGTAAGTTTCCAGTCTTGCTGTATATTGCTGATAGGTCTCTCCAGCCTCTTTTCTAGCGGCTCGGAATTTTTTCCGACAAGCCTCGTGAGTTCTGCTCATAACGAACAAGCAATTCCTGCTTCATGGCTTCAAAATCTTCCTGATCCTCTTTTTGTAGTTTCTAGAATACTTCATAAGCAATCCCACTCAATCCTTGAGATAACGTCAGACTCCACTTTTCTTTTTCTAAACCATATGTAGAGGCAAGCCTTTCAAACGTTTTCTATATACGCCTATATGAAGTCCTCCTTCTCTACAAATGGATCCATATGAAATTTCACGGCTCCATTTGAAGTACTTTGGATGGAGCTACCATCAGAGTGTGGTGAGCTGTTCCCACTAGCACTAGAATATGCACATGTAGTCACTTAACTTCACAGTTCTGGATTCTGAATGGTGATGATATTTCACTTTCAGCGATAATGCCCGGCCAGCACGTGACAGTACTTCTACATTAGTCACTTTGTCATTAACGAATACAAACAATATGGCGTAAACACCGTAGATGGAAGGTGTTGAAACTTATGTCTTGCTTAGAATAGGCTTTCGTCCATGCCTTACTGCTATAAAGAAGCGTGCTCAAAACGCAGGCATTATCTACCATTGCTTTTGTCTTCATTGAGTTTGGAATTTCCCTAAACCGAAGGAGCCGAGGTAGCATAGTGGTTTGTGCACTGGCTTCCTAGCTCGGGTGTCCATGGTTCAATCCCCAGTTGAAGTAGTATTTTTTAGACTGCAAACGGCTCCAGGGTCGACCCAGCTTCATGGATTGGGTACCAGAGCAACTCTGGGAAGGTTATGGGGCCGGTGTGATGCTGACCACATCACTTATAGTGTGCCGTTGGTCGAGAAAATATGGGCCTGACACCATATTCCCAATATGCCTCAATGGGCGTGTAAACGGGATCCTTAAACCGAAGGGGACACCCTTATCGTACGTACACAAAATAACAGTGGCATTGCTTACATGGTTTAGTTGTATTTATGGTAAAAAGGTAAAGGATCCCGTTACACGTTGTACATAAACGCCTCTAAAATTTCCACCTCTATTGGTCGTAATGACTGGCCACTTTGTGCTGAGATAAAATTGCAATACTAAATAAATAAACATTTTACTTAATAATTTGGTGTTAAATTTATTCTGTTAAACAACCTCTAATATTCTATTAAAAGAAATACATTTTATCATCGTTTTTTAAAATCCAGAAATGTTATACTTTTATGTGATATTTAGGTTTATTTTATGTGTAAATTGTACAAAATAAATTAAATATTGAATATCTAAAGACTTCTGCGTTCTCAAAATTCATATTATCAGAAAATCTCTCCAGTAATTATGGACACAACAAAGTAAGTTTTGATGAAAAGCCCTCTCCACCAATCTCTTGAACATTCTGTGTTACAGATATTGTCAGACCACCATATTTACGGCTTCACACAAAAGACGCAGCAATAGTGAACGCAGTCAGCGACTCATAGCTTGACTGCTTGCGTCAGGACCAGCGAACCAGAGCTGGTCAAGACCGCACTCCACCTCCACGTGGTGGTCCTGGAAACAGTCTGCAGCAGTGCAGTCTGGCTGAGCGAGTGCGGATCGAAATGGGAAGGCAAACCCGGTCCCTAAAAATGCCGTGCAGAAGTCGGATGTGTCGACCGAAAGGTGCAGATATCACAGCTTAGGCGCAAACAGAAACAACGCAACCACCGTCCTTTTCAGGGCGAACGAGGAAGAAGAAGAAAACACACAAAACACTCACAAACACTACTAATATACAAGATAATCATGACATTACATAACACTCACACACAACACACTCACAAACACTACTAATATACAAGATAATCATGACATTACATGACACTCACACACAACACAGTCACAAACACTACTAATATACAAGATAATCATGACATTACATAACACTCACACACAACACAGTCACGAACACTACTAATACACGAGATTAGCGTGACATTGCATAACACTCACTGCAACAAATTCACAGACACACTAATATACAAGAAAATCATGATATTACGTAACACTTTTGTCACGGGACCCCTCATTTTGCTCTGCAGTAGTGGTCCAACAGTGGGTAAAACCTAGAGTAACTAATGTGGGTCTTCACATGTGTCTACGAACATGATTATTCTTGGCAGAGATGCAGATAGAAAGATGGTGATGCTTCTACTTCGACAACATATTTTAAAAATCTAGAACAATTCTGACTGGATCTGAGCACTCTTTTTATGTCGAGATATAATATTAGCTGCTCAAGCCCCCAACATAATTAACAGTAAAATCCCTCTGCTTGTTATTATTATTATTGTTGCTGTTATTGGCTCTTTAGGTGTAGATAAAACTATATATATTAAAATACCGATTCACACGTGTGCACTTCCCACAATTAATTTATTTATGAATTTGTCAAAATCAACATATACAAATTTAATGATCAATTACTTTAACACTTGTAAATAAATGTACTTTTTTGATTTAAAAAAATAGGTTTCTTCACATAAATTATTTAAGCTTGATGAATATATGCAAATAAAATTATGTTGTGTTTGGCCTGTTAGAAATGGAACTTGCCAATATGCTGAAGTTCCGATACTGTTTTCCGTAGATTCGTCTCTCTGGTGAAGGCACGTCAGGAAGTAACCTCTCCTGGTCAAGGCAAGAATTTTCAACACCAGTGTAGTGCAGGTTTACACATGTCAAACCAGACGTTGAACCAAAGAATGGTAGTACAGCAAATGGTCTCTCCTGGTAGCACCACAAATCGCCTCGTACTGGTACCACAAACTTTAGAAGGAATAAAAGAACAAATTCCGATATTAAGTCTTTGTTTTCCTGATGTTAATCAGAACTCCGCCTAGGCCGGTCCCAAGTCCGGCTGAAAAAGGAAGAGGGTGGCATGCATGGAGGCCATAAGGAGACAGCCCCTCCACCATGCAAAGGCACAACAGGCCAATCACCTGTTTGCTTTAAAACATGATTACGCGAACTACAAGAGAGAAAACCGGACTGATTCTAAAGACGACGAACTGGAACGGACTACGGACTACGACTTATGGAACTTGGAACACAAGAAGTATAAATGGGAAAGAAGGTGAGCTGGTGGAAGAGATGAGGAAAGCAAAATTAGAAATCCTGGCTATAACGGAAACAAAGAAAAAGGGACAAGAAGTCATGGATCTGGATGACAACATGCTGCTCTACAGGGGTGTACACACATCTGAAAGAGCTCAAGGGGGCGTGGGTTGCATTGTGGCCAAAAACCAAAAAGATAGTATCAAGGGATGGAACTTTGTCTCGGAGCGCATTATGGTTGTAAAACTAAAAGAAGGAGAAACCATAGTCAGCCTGATCATAGTGTATGGGCCAAATGAGGATGAGAGAGCAGAGGTCAAGGAGGAATTCTTCGAGCTGCTTCAAAGGACAGTAGATGACTGCCTAGATGAAATTATCATGCTCGAAGATTTCAATGCCAGAGTTGGAAATGACCATTCTAGATGGGATGGAGTTATCGGAAGATATGGAGAAGATACTCTCAATGACAATGGAAAGCGACTCCTTTGATTCTGCAGTGAGCAGAATCTGATCATTACAAACACAAAGTTCCCCCATAAGCGCATACATGCATACATTAGATGTGAACCAACAAAGAATAAGAGGTCGGTGATCAACTATGCCATTGTTAGGAAGAGCTCATTCAAATATGTCCGGGATGCTAGATTCTGGAGGGGGCCATAGATTGGAAGTGATCACTACCTGCTTACAATAAAAAAAAAAACAACTGAAAGAGTTGCTCAGCCTAGGATCTGCCCAACATCACGCAAGAAACCAAGTAAACAAATGGGAGAAATTAGCATTAAGACCTACAAGCTGAGAGAGCCAGAAATTAAGACCGGATATCAGGGGCTTATTGCTACAGCGGTGAGAAACACAGAAGAACAACCTGATGATTTGGAAACCCTGTGGCTTAAATTCAAGGACATCATAAAAAAGTCCGACTTGGGAACAAGAGAAAGAGGACACCTTGGTGGACAGATGAAGCCAAAGAAAAAATAAGAGAGAAGAAAATTGCATGGAAACAATACTTAGGAGCTAAAAACACAGCAGGACAAATAGAGAAATATAGAGAATATGTGATACTCAGAACAGAAGCAAAGAACAAGGTGCTAGCAGCAAAACAGAAGTCCTGGGAATAATTTTGAGAAAAGCTAGAAAAAGATGCGCAAGAAAACCAGAAATTGTTCTATAAGACCCTAAAGAACTCGAGGAAGGAAAAACAATGCCCTTTCAAATTTATAAAGGACAAGCAAGGCAAATTGCTTACTTCCCCGAAGGAAGTAATGGAAAGATGGAAAAAATATTTCTCAGAACTCCTTGATGGTGAGCAAGGTCAAGCACCAGAAATGATAACCCCTAGCACTGAAGAGGAAACCAATGGTGATGAAGATGACATAAAGATGGAAGAACTGAAGGCAGCACTGGAGAAAATCAAGATGGGCAAAGCAGCAGGGCATGATGGTATAACACCAGAAATGGTTAAGTACTCGTACATGGGAGCATCAGGCAACCTATTACTCTTTTATTACAAATAAGGACAACATTACCTATTACTCTTAAGGGTCCTACAGTCAGCGTGGTGCAACAAGACCATACCAAAAGATTGGGAGATTGCCATCATAACACCAATTTTCAAAAAGGGTGACAATCGACAGTGTGGAAACCATAGTGTCATATCCTTTCTCAGTGTCTTTGGTAAAATCTACTCTAGAATCCTAGAGCAGAGACTCCTCCGCCTAGCTGAGCCACACTTGGATGAGGTCCAGTTCGGATTCCGAGCAAACCGAAGTACTCAAGACCTAATCTTCACACTCAGACAGCTGAGTGAAAAGGCCCATGAGTATAAATGTGAGATCCATCTTTGTTTCATAGATCTGGAAAAGACGTTTGACAGGGTCCCCCGGAGCAAACTTTGGGACTGTTTGGCAAGGAAGAACATTCCAGCACCTCTGATTCATGCTATACAGAGCTTCTACAAGTCTTGCAGACATTATGTGAGGACAGCAAACTATAAGTCAGAAGAGTTCAGGACCACCACTGGTGTAAGACAAGGTGATATCCTGTCACCTTATCTTTTCATACTCCTCATGGACGATGTTATCAAGCCATTTAAGGAGAGAACAAGAAAGTATTCAGTGGGTTACTGGAAGATGAGACAGGTCTGTATTTCAGATCTGGCATTTGCTGATGATGTTACCCTGATTGCTAAATCAGAGGCACATCTCCAATCCAACCTGCAAGTCTGGAAGGAAGAGCTGGAGAAGAGAGGGATGGTCATAAGCAGCTCTAAAACAAAATCCATGGTGATATCACAAGAAGAAAGTAGGCATCAGATTAAGCTTGGAGAACAGGTCCTGGAGCAGGTCGACCACTTTAAATATCTCGGAGCTATTATAGACCAAAAGGGAGGCATCAAAGAAGAGTTGGCCACTCGAAAATCAGCAGCTGGGAGACTTTTTTCAGGCCATAAATCGAGAATTCCTCAGCAAGAGAGAGGTTGGTAAGAAAAAGAAAATGGCTGTATACCGCTCCACCTATGTCCCAGTCTTGACATATGGATGCGAGTCATGGGCAATGACTACAACCCACAAAAGCCAGATCCAAACCTCAGAAATGAGATACACGAGGAAGGTGGTTAAAGTAACAAGAAGAGACATGGTCCGCAACCAGACGATACATCAAGGCCTAAAATCCCACACCCTGCAGACCCAAGTAGAACAGTCCCAACTAAGATGGTCTGGCCATGTCTGCAGAATGGGAGAAGATCGGCTACCACGACAATCATGGGAAACA
The DNA here is from genome assembly GCA_024509875.1 of Oreohelix idahoensis. Taxonomy (NCBI): domain Eukaryota; kingdom Metazoa; phylum Mollusca; class Gastropoda; order Stylommatophora; family Oreohelicidae; genus Oreohelix; species Oreohelix idahoensis. The sequence continues at coordinate 438,811 of JAMPIV010005507.1, forward strand.
AAGAGCCAGGGATCCAGACCCCCAGGACGACCCAGAGTCCGCTGGGAGGACAACATTAGACAATCTTTGAAGGACCGAGGACTAGAACGGAACCAGGCCAGGAGGAAGAGATCCGATAGGATAGTCTGGTGCTCTCTCTTCCAAATCTCTACACCTCACGGTAGAAGGGGAACGACTAAGTAAGGAAGACGTAAATCAGGCGCCTTTCCCGCTGTCCGTCAGCCGTTTGTTTTCTAAGATTTTTTACTCTCCCTGAGCGTATATCATATCACCCATCGCATATGATGAAAATTCACCATTATATCAGTTAATTCAATGAAAAATGTGTGACTGGACAGCGGCAGTGGCTTGTGCCCGAAGGAACATATTAAGTTTACATACATTCACAAAATTATAATATACAGTTATGCACAAGTTGATGTAATCATCACTCACTCACTGCTCCAGTCGGAGTCTGGGGTTACATCTGCTTTTGATTCTTCCGTGAGAACTAGCATGAAGCAATCAACAGCGCTAGCTGTGTTGGTTCAGGAATGTATCCTTTTCACATGCTTTGGTTGCCAGCCTAGTATGAATCTTTAACACCACTAGCAAATATAAACATGTCAAATTCAAAAGTACAATAAATATATTACATCTCACCCTAGTAACTAGGAGTCTTAGACTTCTTGCTCAGGTAAATAGTCTTAGCAACTTGATATACGATCCCTAGATCCCACGTCAGGGTATTTAGTTCAGTTAGAAAATCCCTCTGCGAAATTGTGCGTAGGTCCTGTATAATCCGGTTTCTGTATGAATAACTTATTGTTTCCTTGCTTTAATGTTAAAAAATGTTCCACTAAGGCCGGTCCTATTTAAAGTCAGAATCTTTACTTCCATTGTTTCCTGTCTTCAGTCCGAGGTGTCTACCTGACGATTCGGGAAATGCAGTGTCGTATGTCTAAATTGTTCCACATTATATTTCAGAATTCACCCACGCACTCTTGTTGTCTGCTACTTTGCATCAGAGCGATTGTAAATGACAACTCGAATTGCCAAACCAGTGGCATTAAAAGTACATGTTGTGATAGAGTATTGCTTATGGAATTTCTTGCGTGACTCATACGTTTGAAAATTGAAACAGCCACTTTCTTTATATTGGATTGTGATTTCCGTAAAGTGTTGTCAAAGTTTACTTATATCACACTTGCCGCTCACTCTTCAAAATGTCTTCCGAGATTGCGTTTATCTGTAATCACCTATCCCAAGTAATTTTAAAGTCTGATTACTTACTTTATCAGACTCTGTCGATCTCTTGAATGACATGACTTGTCGCAACCCGACTGACTGTCTAGAAAAAAACGTTGTCTATACGATTAAACCCGTATGGCAAATCCATTCTACTGTCGTATCGGAAGTGATTACGCAATCCTGAACAAACACTTTATGCCGCTCGCATTTACCTGGAGTCAATAAGGTATTATCATGGTTAGTGATTCAATTAATCTCTCAGGAATGGGCGACTGTCTGGCCCTGTCATGCATCGAAGCGTGAAACGTGAACAATGATAGTAGAAAAAAAGGGTAACAATTCAGCTTAAAGAATGACACCAAATTATGTGCCTAAATTGAAGAAATAAATGGATATTGTAGAAGAGAAAGAAAATATGTAAAAGGACAACCGATTCCATCACAACAATTACATAACATTCATTCATAATACACTCATAGACACTATTTCTTCTTTTGTTCGCTTGAAATGTATTGTCTATATCTGCAATGTTGTTTCTTGTATGGGACCCAAGACGCATCAAAAGTGAGGAATGCAGTAAGCGACCCATAGATTGACTGCCTGCATCAGGGTCAGCGAACCAGAGCTGACCAAGACACTACTCTACCTCCACGTGGTGGTCCTGGACACAGGCTGCATCACAGCAGTCTGGCTGAGGAGTAGGGATCGAAGAGGGAAGCCAAACCCGGTCCCAAAAAATGCCGTGCGGAAGGCGGATGTGTCGGCCGAAAGGCGCAAATACCGCAGCTCCACTGTAAACGGACACAACGCAACCAACGTCCTTTTCAGGACGAACGAGGAAGAAGAAGAAGTTTCTTGTATAAACTTATAAACTTCACTGTCTTTTGTAGTTCATACAGAAGTCCGTATACTTTTGCTTCCAGTGTTGTGTCTCTGGGCCAGTGGGTTTGCCTCAATATATCATATTCGGGGCAATCTTGAAGTACATGCCCCGCAGTCTGGGGTGTCTGTCCACATGTACACATGGCTGAATTGCCAATCTTGAATTTTGTATATATGTGGCTGCGGAGTCGGTTGTGTCCTGTTCTGAGGCGCAGAATGACAATTTGTTCTGATCTGTTCATAGCTTGGTAATCATCCTGTGTTGGTGGCTTTCTGAATGATTTGATCATCTTTTTCTTCTGATGATACGTAACTGGTACATCCGGTTGCTCGTCTGCAGCACTGTCTTTAGCCAGTCGGTCCGCTCTCTCGTTTCCTGGTATTCCACAATGAGACGGTATCCACTGCATGGCGACCCTGCGCTGGCTGCACTACATAACACTCACACACAACACACTCACAGACACTACTAATACACGAGATTATCGTGACATTACATAACACTCACACACAACACACTCACAGACACTACTAATACACGAGATTATCGTGACATTACATAACACTCACACACAACACACTCACAGACACCACTAAAACACAAGATAATCATGACGTCAATAACACTCACACACAACACACTCACAGACACTACTAATACACGAGATTATCATGACATTACATAACACTCACACACAACACACTCACAGACACTACTAATACACGAGATTATCGTGACATTACATAACACTCACACACAACACACTCACAGACACTACTAATACACGAGATTATCGTGACATTACATAACACCCACACACAACAAACTCAAAGACACTACTAATATTCAAGATTATCGTGACATTACATAACCCTCACACACAATAAACTCGCAGACACTACTAATACACAAGATAATCATTACATAACACTCATACACAACACATTCACTGACATTACTAAAGCACAAGATAATAATGCATTACATAACATTCCCCCAAAACACACTCACAGACACTACTAATACACAAGATAATCATGACAAGATATAAAACTCACAACACACTTACAGACACTACAAATACGCAAGATAATCATGACATTACATAACAATCACACTTAATACGCCAACATACACTTCTAATACACAATATAATCATGACACTTCATAGCACTCACACTAACCACACTCACAGACATAACTAATACACAAGATAATCGTGACATTAAATAACACTCACATGGCATAACATACTTACAGACACTGCTCACGTGCAATAAATAAGTACAACGATTTATTTAGATGTCAACCCTTTATCTGTTAGCGACTTTATCTGTTCAAAACGTAAACTTTTCAATGAACTAAAAGAATTTATGAAAGATTGTTATTTTCTGTTAATTATGTCCCGTTAACTTGCAGAGCCGTGTAAGACAGAGAATACTACATTAGGTGCCTAGTTCATCAATGAACAGATATTAATTTAATCAAGAATGTGATTAAGTAAGAATTTAGTGCTTGCACCAATCCTCAGTGGTAACACGAATAGTTTTTGTTTTACAACATGAGGTGGTGCGATGCCTGATGTAACAGGATTGCTTTCCATGCTCTGCATTAATGGTCCAATAACGGCCAAAATGTATAACATACAATAAGGGTTTGTAAAGACATCTAGAAGAATGGTGCTTCCATTTTCGGGAGTCTTTATAGGATTTATCAGAAATCAAGCACAACGCTTAATTCATTACAGTAATCTTGAACTTTGCATCTGCCCGCCCATTCTATGAAGATAAAACTATTTAATTCGTTTATGAGCACTCAACTGAATTATTCAGTAAAATATTACTTTAAGTTACTCTGTTGTCTCTCTCTCTCTCTCTCTCTCTCTCTCTATATATATATATATATATATATATATATATATATATATATATATATATATATATATATATATATATATATATATAGATAGATAGATAGATATAAAGATACCTGATTCACACGTTTGCTCTTTAAATAAACTTTGAATTTGTAGATGCATTAAAAAAATTTAATAATATATTATTTTTTTATCATGAGTAACTAAATAAATTATTGGGAATAAAACGTTAATTTTCTTCACATAAAATGTTTAAGGTGGGTGAATGTAGTGAGAATTATTTTTGCTTTCACCAGATTAAAATCAACTGACCAGATTCTGAAACGGTTTGCTGACTACTTGGTTATCATAAACCTCTGCTGTGATTGCATAGTTGCAGAGGTAACCGCTCCAAACGTCAAGGCAAGGATCTTCACAACCCTTCGAAGACAGGAGTCTAGCGTAGACCACAAGCACTTGATCCACAGACTTGTATAATGCTGGTACTTCACACTGGTATCTCCAGCCTGTATCACGAACTAGTTTCACTAACTTGTAACACAAACTTTAGAAGAAACAAATGTCTCTGCTAAGTATTCCTGACACGAGTCAGGCTACTTCCCTGCTGTCCATTTCACCTACCCTTCCCTTTTTTCTGTAAAGTTACCCCTCCTTGAGCATCAATAATAAACCTCGTGTAGGATGAAAAATTATTGTTAATTCAGATAATCTGTTGGAAAAAAATGTGCCTGGACAGCAGAAAACAACTTTTGCCTGATTTAAGCATGTTTAAATATCCATATAAACTTACTAAAATGTTCATATAATAAATATGTGCACAATAATGTCATCATAATCCACTCCCTGCTCCACTTGTAGTCTGGGGCTACCTCAGAGTTTGTTTACCTGTAAGAGAACCGGCATGATTCAGTCACATGCTCTTGCTGTGGCGGCTTATGACTCTATCATTTTCTTATGCCGAGGTTTACGTCTTCGTATAAACTTGTACAACCAGAATATAGTTAAATATGTCAAATGTAAAATATAAAATTGTATATGTTACAACTCACCCTGTATCTGGTTAATTTACAGACGTCTGGCATAGGAAGACTCCTGATAAATGTCAGGTCACAGAGTACGAGGCCTTCTTACAGTTACTCGAGAATAACTTTAATTATAATCCCACTATTATCCTGTTTATAGGTTTTGAAGTCTTAGTGGTTTCCAGCATTACATAGTCGAGTTTTCTTGCTAGTTAGTTTCATGAGGTCCTCAATACATGCCATGGTCCACTTTATTGAGATCCTATATCACAGTCCTGGCTTGTCTGAAAGTGTCGTCTGGACTCAATGGAACACATTGCTGGGGTCTAAACTCGTACTAAATTATATGGGTTTTTTCGAAACGCTCTCCCAGCTTTCTACGTGGTGAAAGTCGCCAATAAGACGTCGTCTAGTTTAACATATTTTGGCTAGTTCAAGTAGATTTAAATTTTTGAATTTAGTACATATCTTCTCCTCCCTTCTCATACAATTCCGCATGACAACCGTCAATTTCGAACTTCTGCCATATGCTTGCAGCTTATGATATAACCTCTGTTTAAATGGTTATCACAAATGTTGACAAACACGAGTGTCCATCCCTGGTAGGTTAGAAAATATTTATGCCACGCCTTAAGGAGACTTTGCAGTTTATCTCCGTATTGTCAATACAAAAAGTATGGCGGCTATCATGGCACGCGAGAGGGACCCGCGCCTGTGTTTGCCTTAACAGTGGTAAGGCCGATTTATCTGTCTGATCTCAGCTGGGTTAGTTGCAAAAGGGTTCTGGACTCTGCTATTGAGTTATGGCAGGCAAATACAACGAGGAAGGGAACAGTTACCCCATCTCTTAAAGTTTGATGCAGTATATAGGAAGTCTCTAACACTTAGCTCTCCGACTGCAATATCTGAAATGTTACTTCCTTTTTATTTTATCTTTAGTGATGTCCTCCCTTAAATTCTTCTGTGAGTGATTTGAATGAACAGTCATGTATAACAGATATGTATTTGCTAATACCATATTCGCATTTGAATAATGTTGACTCTTATTCTGTTTATTTTTCATAAAGTTATATCGGAATGATCTTCGCTGAACGCTCAGCACAGAATTGTCACTTGCAGTTATTTCCCTTCCTGCCTTTAGAAGAGTTTCCTGGACATGTATCGTAGCGTACAAGTATCGATTATAAGAGATGATAGGAAACTCTATACAGAGCGATACAACAGGAGGCAATCTGATCATCAGAAGAGGTCCCCCCCCGTCAAACAAGTGTTTCGGCCCTATACTCCTTTACACTATAAGGGGGGGGGGGGCCCATTTGGGTTATGAGTCCCAAGTGTCTCAGCCTCCTGTTGTCGTGCATCGAAAATGAACCCATTTCACTTTGGTAGCAACTTTAAAAAATCCACAACTCCGCCAGCCGTAGAGGCAACTGTGAAAGTAACCAAAGAGAAGACAAATTATTCTGTTCATTCCGCCGCACACCACGACTAGGAACAGACACTGACACACCTGCACGAAGCCGACGAGGCTAGCCACTGCGCGCTAGCAACTGTAATTCTGTGCCGAACACCTGTTATAATATACGCCGCGTGTTGCCCGTCAGTCACAGCCCTTTTACCAGCACACCGAAAAACTCAACGTATTGTGGACTTAGATAAATTCCAGATGTTTTCTGTACCGCAGAGTTTACTGTCCCGAGTTCCATAGCCCATTGCGGTTGTTCCACAGCCAGCATGATGCCTTTTCCGCAGTTTTACATAGCCTCTTCAGTGCCCTCGTTCTCGATTGTCCCCTTGTCACGGAGTGTTCGAAGGTTTCGTCTAGATTATTTTAAAATTCCTTACATTCCTTCTCATTTTGTGTTTTCTCTACGAAATATTGGGCCTGCTTTCTGTTCTTTAGCTGTTTTTCTTCACTAATAGTTCTGCCATACGATCCTAAAGCTATCTTCTCCTACAAAGGCATTGAAAGGTATTTCTTTAGGGACGTCAATGCGATTTATTCGCTTGTTCGAAACCACAGTGGTTCCCAGAAGATTATATTTCCGTGTCCGGTGGTCAACTGAAGATGCCACGATAAATCTTCCGCGTGGCTGAACGAGAGACGGGAAATAATTAACTTGTCGTGGGAATCAGAAAATCTCTTAACTTCATGCGAACAAATGCTGAGTTTTAAAATCACTTGTTGATAACCGTTGGAAGAGAACGCACGCTTATAGAAGAGAAGCCTCAAGCTACCTCATATCTACAGTATATGTGATTTGAGAGTAACGCTACTCAAAATCTACTTTCGTAAGCTGTGGATATTAGTCATGAGCTTGCAGTTGCAGAATCCTAGCCAGTTTCTGGATTTTGATTGCTGTAAATTGTTGCGAGTAAACCGCTTAGTTGCTCTATGCTACAGAGAGAACTAGTGCTTACGTCCCAAACCCTCTAGCGGTGATCACAAGTCAGCAACCCTGAGCAGTCTACAGCATTTAAGCATTCAACACCTTGTCAGCACCTGAACATCATAACTCAACTTCACAACCAGGTTAACGGAAAGCCTAAGCATCTCTTGGACAGTAGCTCCACTGAAGCAAACTATCCAGTTGGTAATTCCTACCTACTGAGTCGCCCAGTAGAAAGTCCAAGCAGATACGTTTACTTAAAACCCAGGCCAAAGTCAGAATTCACTTTTCCAGGAAATAGCCATACGAATAAACTCTCGTCAGTGAGGAAAATCTGCCATCAATGGTACCTATACCTTGTAGCGGTATGGCAGCTTGTGTACCCTGACAATCCCCAGAGCTATGCCAGTGGGAGTTTTACTCCTGGTAGGTTCAACCAAGCTGAACTGGTCTGCGTGGGTAGGGGTCAGACAAAAGCTGGTACCCTGGTCCTCCAGGTTGGGGGTTTTAACACAGGGCCGACACCCCTGTCTATGTAAAAAAATCGCACATGTTACGGAAACGGCAACAAATGAAAGAACTTTGATGCGGGACGGACATCCGGAGTCTCAGGCTCGCATGACTGACAGTGGTGAAAGCCGAAAGGAAGCCACTGGCATGAAAACGGATGCCCAGACCGCAAAACACGAAACCAAAATTGGTTTTTGGAATGTCAGAACTATGAATGAGGCAGGAAAGCTGAGACAGATCACAGCAGAGATGAGGAATTACAAACTACATATCCTGGGAATAAGCGAGAGCAGATGGACAGGGATGGGGAGAATAAAAACAGCTACAGGGGAAACAGTACTTTATTCTGGTAGAGAGGATGGTCAGCACAACGAAGGTGTAGCCATTATCCCGAAGAAAGGAATGGAAAGGTCTTTACTGGAATGGAAACCCATTAACAACAGACTAATAAGAGCAAGACTGAGAGGGAGATTCACCAACACCACAATTATACAGTGCTATGCACCAACAAACGACAGCGATGAAGAGATCAAGGACGAGTTTTATCAACAGGTACAAAAGGAAATGGAAACTGTACCCAGGTACGATCTTATTATAGTAATGGGAGACCTAAATGCGAAAGTTGGAACACACAATAATTATAACGAAAGAGTAATGGGGAAATGCGGCAGCGGAATAGTAAATGAGAATTGGGACAAATTAATAAGCTTCTGCAGTATTAACAACCTGGTCATTGGAGGAACACTTTTTCAACACAAAGAAGTGCACAAGTTAACATGGGAATCACCTAACGGACGAGACAAAAACCAGATAGATCACATAATGATCAATGGCAGATGGAGACATGCACTACAAGACGTGAAAGTAAGAAGAGGCGCAGATGTGGGAAGTGATCATCACCTAGTAGTAGCAAGACTGAAGGTGAAACTCAGAGCTGCTGGACCCGTTGCAGTCAAACAGAAAAGATATAACATCATGAAACTTAAGGATCCCCTCACCAGAAACGCGTTCGTGGTCGACGTAAAGAGACGATATCTGATTACCAAAAGCCAGGAAAGAACAGAGACCGACGATGTCGACCAGAAATTCAACACCATCTCAACAATATACAAAGAAAGCAGCAAGTCATGCTTGGGATTCCAGGAAAGAAAGAGCCAAGACTGGATAACACCAGAAACGCTAAACACCATAGCAAAGAGAAAGGAAATGAAAAGAAAGAAAACAGAAGCTAAGTCTCCCAGGTTAAAGGCAATTTATGGTGAACAGTACAGTCAGCTGGACAAGGAAGAAAAACGTCAAACCCGTGCTAACAAAAGGACATTTCTGGATGACATTGCAAGACAGGCAGAAGAGGCAGCACTGAGAAATGAACAAAGCACAGTTTACAAAATAACTAAAGCTATCAGTGGAAAACGAGGTGCAAACAACATAACATTAGTAAGAGACAAGCAAGGAAATCTCATCACCACAGCACAGGGGCATGAAACAAGATGGGCAGAGCACTTCAGAGAAACACTGAATAAGGAATCACCAGAAACTCCGCTGAATGTTCCTGAGGCTGAAAGTTACTTAGACGTAAATACAGACATTCCACGAAAAGAAGAAATCATCACAGCTATCAAAGGGCTAAAAAATGGAAAAGCGCCTGGTCACGACAATCTAAATGCTGAGCTATTCAAGACAGACCCTGAACTAGCAGCAGAACTATTTGAACCACTATTTGCACAAGTCTGGGAAACTGAGACAACACCAACAGAGTGGAGTAAAGGAATAATTGTCAAATTGCCCAAGAAGGGCGATCTTGCAAACTGCAACAACTGGAGAGGAATTACCCTCCTCTCAGTTCCCAGCAAAATACTAGGCAGTATAATCATCCAGAGAATTTCAAAAGCAGTTGACCATAAACTGAGGAAAGAACAAGCGGGCTTCAGAAAGAACAGAAGATGTGCAGAGCATGTATTTATCCCCAGGAACATTATAGAGCAGTGCTCAGAATAGCAGAGACAGCTGTACATTAACTTTGTTGATTTTGAAAAGGCTTTCGTCAGCATACACAGGGACAGCCTATGGAACATTCTGAGGGCTTATGGAATTCCCAGCCGCATTGTTTCCATCATAAAAAACCTCTATTCTAACTTTACGTGCAGTGTTGGATCGAGTAATGTAACTTTCGAAGTGAAAACAGGAGTACGACAGGGATGCCCCTTATCAACAACATTATTTTTGACAGTCATAGATTGGGTGATGCGCCAGACAACAGAGGGCAGTCCAAGAGGAATTAGATGGACAACGTTTTCTACACTGGAAGACCTGGAATATGCAGATGAAATTGCACTACTCGCACATTCACATCAACACATTCAAGACAAAACCGATAGACTGAATAAGTATGGCCAGCAGGTTGGCCTGAACATCAATTTGAAGAAGACAGAGGTCATGACACTAAATGTGGGCAATCCTGAGCCAATAACAGTAAGGAACCAGAAGTTAGAACAGACAGATACATTTACTTACCTAGGATGCATAGTAACACCTGACGGCGGAACAAGCAAGGACATTAACAACAGAATGAATAAAGCGAGAACAGCCTTTGCTGCTCTCAACAACATTTGGAAGTCTTCCCAGTACAACACAAACACCAAATTAAGACTGTATGAGAGCTGTGTACTTTCTGTGCTTCTCTATGGTGCGGAATGTTGGAGAGTAACAGAGAAGGAAATGTCGAAACTGTCCTCCTTCCACACAATCTGCCTAAGGAAAATTCTTCGAATCTTTTGGCCAAACACCATCAGCAACCAAGAACTACTTATTCGGAGTAACCAGGAGGACATGCACACCATCATAGCTGGCAGACGCTGGAGTTGGGTTGGCCACGTCCTCAGAAGGGACCCTGATACCATCACAAGAACAGCTATGCTATGGACCCCCGAGGGAAAGCGAAAGAGAGACCGACAAAAAACAACTTGGCGGAGAACTGTGGAAGCTGAGATGCAAAGAGTGAACCACAGTTGGGGCACTGTACGAAGGATGGCCGCCGACCGAGCAAAGTGGAATCAATTTGATGCTGCCCTACAAGACGCCACAAGGCGTGATGGCCACTGTCTGCTTTGACGGTTGGTGGTTATGGATCAATGAAGAAGAAGAAGAAGAAGTGAGAAAAATAGCCTCTTATTTTTATCTGAACCAAAGACACTGATAGTATTCTGAATCCTTGAATAAGTAATATCATAACTGTCTATTTAAAAATTTCCTAGTATTTCTTTTTTTCAAAGTACATGACAACATTGATTTTATTTTCTACTGTAAATAAAGTAATTATGTACATTCTGTAACTCACCATCATTCTGAGTTTGACTTAGTAGATTGTATGTTCTGTTCAGAAAAACATACTCAACCCTCCTTGTATTACTTGTTACTACTAGTTCTTCTTTAAAATGATTTGAGTAAGAAAGAGTTAGTCGTCGCCAGAAAAAATACAAAAGTTGGTAGTCTAAAAGGTGAGAGAATCACTGACACCAACCTGTGCCCTTCTGCAACTCTTTCCCTCAACACTAGCTCACCTCTGTGAAAACTAGTGTCTAAAGGTCTATGTGCTTCCTACACATCTTCCTTACGTACATCATTCAGTAAATTAATTCTCTGCGACACCCTCAGCCCCAACAGTTTCAATAAATCATACACTGATGCAGCCAAGAGCCCTCTTGCACCCACCTCAACATCCATGGCCCTTGCAGTGAACCCATCGTGTCTCAGATCTGCGGCCAGATCACTATACTTGGGCGCTTTGAACGAATGTTGTTCTTCCAATCTAGATTCAAATGGCACGGTCAGTTCAATCAATATAACCTGGTGCGATGATGAAGACTGCAGCACTATTTCCCGTCGTCTTCGAGATTTCCTGATACTCTCTGGATATGCCCCTCGTCCAGGTAGGTCTACCGCTTTCTCCCAGTCATTTGCACAGTGAAGGAGAGATGGTACACTGCTACCTGATTTACTCGGTTTTGGGTGTGCTGACTTTCCTGCTCTCAGAAAGTATTTGTTTGCGGTGTGTGGCCCGACACTGCTATTCGCCTTCATCCTTGCCAGATCTATTGTCGCAGCCAGCTCATTTAGCACTTTGTTGTGGCGCCATGTGTATCGCCCTTGCCCTGACACCTTGCAAGCTGAGAGCACGTGCTCAAGTGTCTGCCTCCCATGGCACAGGGGCACTGCTCATCATCCGACTTTCCCCATCTCACAAGGTTTATGGCCGATGGCAGGAGGTCATACATTGATCTAACAACGAAGGTGAGCCTAAGAGGTGCCATATATCATTCCATGTCAAGGACCTTTGCAGGGCTCCTTCCCATGCATTCCATTGGCCTTGTTGGGCCTGCTGCACTGCTTTTTGCAACCTCTTATCATTCTCAGCTCCTCGTATCTCCTGAACTACCATGTCTCTACGCTCCTGCTTGATGCCTTGGACCACCAGCGGATGTCTCCATGACCAAATCCCCGTCTATTCGTTTGTGTGTATCCGATTACCTCCCTCAGTTTCAGCGACTCTTGTGCATCATCAACAGCTTCTTCCACTCTCCACTTCCTTCCCGTTTTCAGTGTGGGCTGAATGGACTTAACCACATCATCTGCTGACTCGCGTAGCATCATTGCAAGCCTTGCCTTTCCAACTTTGTACTCTTCAACAACTGACTTGAAAGGAAGCAGAAGTTTTGCCTTTTTGCAGTATAGTGCTACATCTGACAGACCTGGTGGCACCCCTAGCCATTTCCTCATTAACTTGTTGACCTTGTGTTCTATAGCTTCCACTGTACTTGTGCTTATTTCATATATAAGCAGTGGCCACAGCAACTTAGGTATCAACATGAACTGGAGGCACCACAGTTTGAATTTTCCTAGGAGTCTGCTTTGGTCTATGATCTGTAGCCCTCTGTCTGCCATTTCTATTGTCTGTTGCACTGCCATTGAGTCTTTTAATGAGGCATCGTACACCCTGCCAAGACTTTTAACAGGTTCCTCAATGACAGTAGGGATTCTTTGGTTAGAAACAATGAATATGACCTCTGCTATCTTCCCTTTCCTGACTGATAGGCTTCTCGACTTCTTGGGTTTGAAGCTCATTCTGCAACAGCTGACTAGTTCATCCAGGCGTGCTAACATCCTCCTTCCTGATGTTCATCTGATGTCAGAATCGTTGTGTTATCCATGAATGCTTTGAGCGGTGGCATGTGACACATTCCACCGAGCTTTGGACCTATAGGCATTCCTTCAGCCGCATTGAGGATTATCTGCACAGCCTTCACGAATAGTATCGGAGAGATGGTACATCCCATCGCAATTCCAACTTCAAGGCCAATCCACTTCGTTGTGTACTCTCTGGTTGAAAATCTGACAGAGAACCCTGCAAAATACAGCTTCAGCATTGCTGCAATCTCTTGTGGAACATGATACATTTCTAAGGCTTGCCACAACATCTGGTGTGGAACGGATCCATAAGCATTTGCTAGATTCAACGATATTACATGGAGGTTTGTTCTGTCAGAATTTGCCTTTTGAATTGCTTCCCAGATCATTGTGGCATGCTCTAGACATCCTGGTGTACCTGGGATACCTCCTTTCTGAATGGTAGTGTCAATGAAACCATTTGCCAGGAGGTATGTAGTGAGCCTTTTCGCCATCACTGAGAAGAATATCTTCCCTTCCACATTAAGTAGTGAGACTGGCCCGAACTGACTGATGCCTGTGGAATTTTGTTCCTTCGGGATGTAGACTCCGTTCGCCTTTCTTCATTCCTTGCATACAAGTTGGGTTTTCCACTCATTCTTCAGTAAATGGAGCAGTCGTTTGAGCACCTGTGGCCGTGTACATAGTTGTTCCTTTGGAAACAGACTATATTCTTACAAGACAGAGGAAGCACAGACCACCCCATAATTTTATATTTTATGAGAAACAGAAAATAATAAATAGTGTCACATATTTAGGATAGAGTCGCTTCTACACGCCATTTCTAATAATTGGGTGATTTCCCCTGACCAATCGGATAGCTCAGATTTACCCTGGGGAAAGTGGAACAACGACGCCATTTTGGCAGTAGAATGAAAGAGCGCAACTCAAGAGGTCGTATCTGGTCCAGCTCTACATATTTCTTAGTTTGAGAAAATCAAACTTCAACATTTCTGATAAAATGTGTATTTCAGGACATTGAGTGGTTATATATATATATTTCTTACTGGCGTAAGTAGTGACAATCGTTAAATGTGTATTTTGAATAGAGCTCCCAACCCTAGTCGCAGCAGAACTAGGTTCGAGGATTTGAGTCAATTTGCAAAAAATAGTCTTACACCTCAAACCATGTAGAGTAGAAAATATTCTTGTGTTGGAAAGCATTTAACTCAAGGAATGCTTATGATTATAAAGAAATCAAGGACAAATCTGAGGAGATGGGTAAATGTCGTCGAACCTAAAATAAGACTGTAACTTAAAAGAAGGAACACGGTGGAATGAGAAGGTTCGCCATATTTGACAATTGAGTAGGCCTACGAGACAAAGATGCAAAAAGGGATTTTTGCATCGATGAAAGCATCTGATGAGATGATAGAATTTTATTATACTTATTATTGTAAAAATGTTCTGAATTCCAGACTTTGTTGAAATTTTAAGTTTCATGCTGAAAGATATTAAAAGTTTTGCATGAAATCGAACGCTGTTGAAAAGGTGAATTACTACAGTTTTGAGATCTAGATAAGAAATCTATCCATTTCAATTAAATTCGCTACATCAACACCTAAGAGAAGAAAATCGAACCTGGTAACACAAATTTAAGAGAGAAATCTAAATCTCTGGTGATTAGGCCAGTTAAACATCTGCTCTCTGTAAAGTAAACTGAAAATACTGCATATACCGGCACTGCCACATGAAGGTAATATGGTGCCGTTCCAGTCCTAAGGAACACTTCCCCGGCTACATGAAGGTAATATGGTGCCCGTGACCACTTCTCTTTGATAAAGCGAATAACTAGCGATCATAGACCATGGACGATTTACTACAAAATTTTCAACAGCTGGGTGTGGAACAACAACAACAACAACCACAGAACCAACCCGTAAATACACAACCACTGCAGCCCCAGGACAGACAAAATATGGAAGGACCAACAATAATAGCGCTACGGCAAATTACTGAAACCCTACAGAAAAATGACAACTACGCGAAATTCACACAGGTTAGATCCATTGTTCAGCCGTTCGATGGAAACAAGAAAAAATTCAGAAGATGGTTGTCCGACATGGAAAAATTTGCGGCACTAGCAGAGGCAACAACGGATGAAAAGAAAAAGAAAATCGCTCTGTTAGGTTCTGATTCGTACGTGACTGATTTTTTAAGAAGGAGGTCCCAGCAGTACCCCACAGAAACCTACGAGTCCCTAAAAAAAAGAGCTCACCCAGAGATATGGGGAAATCATAGACAAAATGCATGCTTGGTCAGTCCTTAGAAGCATGAAACAGGAAAGAGATGAATCGGTACAACTTTTTGGAGATCGATTCCTCAATATGGCAGAAGAGGCATTTTGCGGAGAAATCCCTACCACACCTGATGTAGAAATACAGTTAGTGGGGATATTTGCCGATGGCCTTAGAGCGGAAAATATCAGAAGGCATCTTATTAGAAAAGACACCAAGACTATTGCTGAAACAATCCAAGCAGCAATACAGGAGGAAAATCTTCACCGAAGGTTCCAACAAAGAGCAGGTAGGGAACCCCGACCAGAATATAGGGACTATGATGAGCATGAGCCTATGGAAGTTGACCATACCAGGAGGAAAATGGACTCGCCCACGACAACGAGATGATAGGCCCCGCAATTATAGACCCCCCACACAGAGGCAAAACGACGTCAATAATGTCAATACAAACGGATGCTTTACATGCGGTAGGCTCGGACATGGTTACAAGTCCTGTAGAGCAAATTACAATCATGCACCATTCAGAAGAGGAGGTTACCAACCACAACAACCCGCACCACCCCCACGTGATTACACCAGAAATCAGTATACCAGAGGCGCACCTCAACCCCTCATGCGTCAGGGAAACGGCCGCGCCACTCACTAAACAGGACCGTTAGTGAGGGCAACAATCACAGAAACTGGTCCAAAACAAAAGAAACAACACAGAACAGAAATTGTCAAGTGGGCCCATCCAGTAAAATACAATATGAAGAAATGTTGCATGATGGAACTAAAATACATCCGGACCCCAGTTCCTGCATCATGTCTATACAGGGCCAACAATATAGGGCACTGGTAGATACAGGAGCATCCATCAGCCTTATTAGGTTCCAGCTGTTCAAGAGGATCCAACACTTAGTACGATTTCAACCGTCCAAAACACACCTAGCTTCAGTCACGGGACAAAGACTAAATTCAGTTGGGACAGCATGGCTAAAATTTTCCTTAGGCGAAACAAATTTTGAACACCCATTTGTCATTACTAAAGGAATGTCTAGAAATCTTATCCTAGGGAGAGATTTTTTTAACAAACACAAAGTTCGAATATACTATGACCTCCACAAAATCAAAGTACAAATACGTACATAGATCTCCAGGACGATATCCACATAGCGTCTTTAGTAAGGATTACAGCTCCCATAACGGTGGCTCCAAACTCCCTGGTCATAGCAAAAGGCAGAGTAAAAAATTCTGAGTACATAACACCAGGGCAATCAATTCAAGTACAGCCCCTAGCAGAAGAAAGCATTATTGATGACCCATTGTTGCAAATTACAGAGGGAATCGCTGAAGTCTCGAAGTCCAGAGATTTCCCCATCATGATATTGAATATGTCAGGAAAAACTACCACTATAAAAAGAGGCACAGTTGTAGCGCAAGTAAATACGTCAACAATAAGACAAACCAAAACCAATAGAGACCATCCACAAATTGTCTCAACCACTCCCACTGGACATAATGCACGAAATCGCAGTACAAATAACCATAGTACACGGAAAGTAAACAGTTATAAGGCTTATGCAGAAAAAGGCAATAACATCAGTCACAGTTATGTTACACCACAGCATACCCTACCCAGATGGCAGAAACGAACCAGTCCATACATAAGAAGAGAAAGGCCACAGTATGAAAATGACTATAATTACTCATTCTTGCGCCCCAGCACACCAAGAGAAAAGATGAAGTGCTGTATATCACAGAGTAACAGAGAAACAGAAATTGTCTTGCCAGGAGGATATCCAAAGCGACAAGACAGTGATACATGCCCCCAATATAACTGGAGTATCAATCGAAGAAAAGGAAGAACTTATAAAAACAGGTGGATATGATAAAGTCCCAAAACCAATTGAAATTTCCGAAGAAAAGGAAGAATTCTTATATGACTATACCACAGGAGGATACTATAGCAGCAAAGTTGGAAACAGAAAGAATGAAAAATTTTCGCCCAGGGAAAGAAGACAGCCCTATAGCACAAACAGAAGAAATACAGTAACGTACGCGGATAAGCGCAGTTACGGAAGAAATAATAAGAAAAAATGGCACAACAACGACTACCCAAGAAATATAATAAGAAATGAATATACAGTAAATGCAGTGACAAATGGAAATGCACACAGTACATGGCAGAGGAGACAGTACCAAGCACAGCCCAATGAACGGCAAAGAACTACGCAAAAGAAAGCCACATACCAGGAGCAGAGATTTTCACAAGATGCAAGAAAAATGTCCCAAAATTATGGGAATGAAACGGAGGCATCAAGACAGACCAGAGATATCATAGCAGATCATAAATACAGAGAGAGAATAGCTCAGTTACTTGCAACCCTGAATGCCACAGAAGATAATAAGCAACGTTTGAAAACGTTTGTAGAAAAGCACCAGGATGTATTCGCACTCAATGACATGGAATTAGGCAGAACTAACACTGTCAAAATGGACATTCAAACAACCACAGAGGAGCCAATACATATGAAACCCTATCATACGCCCTTGAAAAACAGAGAACTCGTGGAAAGGTCTATAAATGAAATGCTACAGGCAGGAATCATCGAAAGATCCCGTTCCCAATGGTCCTCACCCATAGTGATCGTAACAAAGAAAGACGGCTCCAGTCGCTTTTGCTGCGACTACCGTGCCCTTAACAAAATCACAAAAGTCATTCCTACCCCCTCCCCAGGATAGACGATCTACTTGCGACGTTAGGAAAGTCTACATACTTTACCACACTTGATGCAAGGTCAGGCTTTTGGTGCATCCCCATGACACCTGAGGCAAAACAGAAATCCACATTCTGTTCACATATGGGAAGCTTTTTTTGGAATGTTATGCCATTTGGTCTAAAAGGATCTCCAGCAACATATATGTCACTCATGGATGAAGTGTTAAAGGGTCTACATCCATTTGCCCTGGCATACATAGACGATATCCTGATACATACCGCAGGCACGATGGAAGACCACCTCCGCAAGGTTGAAACAGTGTTTGATAGACTCAGGCATCACCAAATAAAGTTAAAACTGTCGAAGTGTGAGTTTCTAAAGACAGAAACAAAATATTTAGGCTTTGTCATCAATAGACATGGCGTCAGACCTGATGAAGATAAAGTCAAAGCCATAAGAGAAATGCCTAGCCCCAAGACGGTGAGACAAACACGCTCATTTATTGGTACAATAGGGTACTATAGGCGCCACATCATCAATTTCTCCAGAGCAGCAGAGCCTTTGATAGCCCTTACCCGCAAGTATGCACGCTTCAAATGGACAGAAGACTGCCAGAGATCCTTTGAGTATCTAAAAAATGCCCTAACCACCATCCCACTGCTTGGACATCCAGATATTTCTCAGCCCATGATACTATACGCCGATGCCTCAGATAACGCAATTGGTGCTTGTTTGGTCCAACCTGTACTAGAAGATGAAACACCCATCCTACCAAACATTCCAAATGAGAAACCCATTGCATTCCTATCCCACGCATTGTCAAAGTCACAAAAACGGTGGACCACCACTGAGAAAGAAGCATATGCTATTCACTATGCAGTACAAAAG
Organism: Oreohelix idahoensis; assembly: GCA_024509875.1. Lineage (NCBI taxonomy): Eukaryota > Metazoa > Mollusca > Gastropoda > Stylommatophora > Oreohelicidae > Oreohelix > Oreohelix idahoensis. The sequence continues at coordinate 457,775 of JAMPIV010005507.1, forward strand.
TTTGACTTTTACGTCAGAGGAACTAAACTCATTATAAGAACTGATCATCAACCTTTGGTTAACTGGCTCACCAAAACACAAGAACAGCCAAAGAAGTTACAGACATGGGCAATGAATTTACAGTCCTACGACACCACTATCGAACATATCCCAGGCGAAATGAACACCTGTGCAGACCTCTTATCCAGGATTAAATATGATGATGAAACTGAAGTGAAAACAAATAGAGTCAAAAATGATGGCACATCCTCAGAGATTGACGATAATGCTAAAGAAATTAATGAAATTACTTCATCAAGTCGAAGAAGTACCTCAGATTCCGCCACTCAAGTAGAAGAAGAAAGCCAAGAGATGTTTGACATGAGAGTAGAACAAGCGAAAGATGCAGAAATTGTCAAGCTGCTCACATACGTGAAAGAAAACCCAACAAAAAGTAAAGATTTTACAGTACACCCAACGGATGGAATTCTATACTATATTGATCAGAAACAAGAAGGGACACTAAGAAAAGTCATTCCAGCACATCTAGTCCCAGAAGTATTGCTACAGTTTCATGATAACAACGGGCACATGGGAAGAGACAAAACAATTGATGTCATAAAGAAAAGGTATTATTGGCAAACTTTCTACAAGGACATTACAGAATATGTAGCCACCTGTAGAACATGTAAATTGAGAAACATGAAGCCACATTTAATTCCCCTTCAAGAAATGCAACCTTCCCATTACCCCATGCAAACAGTGAGCATTGACTTATCAGGTCCTTACCCACTCACCCAATCAGGCAACAAATACCTCCTGCACATAGTTGACCAATACTCTGTTTGGCCAGAAAGTTACCCACTCAGTGATGCCACATCGCAGTCCATCACGCAAATTTTTTTTACAAGAATTCATTCCCAGGCATGGCTGTCCAAAACGAATCATTTCAGACAACGGTAAACAGTTTATAGGTAACCCATTTAAAGCCACCTTACACCAGCTGAATATTGAGCATACTACAACCACTTATTATTGCCCAAATGCAAATGGCAGAAATGAACGCATGCACGCCACCCTACATGATATTATTAGCAAATATATCAAGGGGAACCACCAATACTGGGACCTATACATTAACCAAGCTCTTGAAGCCATCCGAGTAAACGTGAACGATACCACAGGAATGTCACCCTTTCTCATGCTATACGGAAGAGAACCAAACTTTCCGTTAGACAACCTACTTCGCCCACAAAGAAAATACATGGGAGAAGACCCCATCGAAATAATCCTTCAAGAAAAGTATAAAGCTCACCAGATTGCACAACGAAATACGCAGAAGGCATTTCACAAGAAACAGAAACAACATGATAAATCAGCCAAGCTACCAACGTACAAAATAGGAGACAGAGTATACTACAAGAAACATGTACGCAGTTCAAAATTCGATGACCGATGGTTAGATGGCTACAAAATCATGAAACAAACTACGCCTGTAAACTTCATTATTTGGAATGAAGAGAAACAACACCAAACAAAAGCTCACGTAAAACAAATAAAAATTGATAATCACCGGCCCATTCCGCCTCTGACGACAAATACAAGACCAGTCAGAAAAGCCACCCTAAATTATAATCCATCCAGCACAGATTCGTCTGACATATCAGAGTCAGAGACGACAGACTCTGAATTTTACCAAGACGACCACATACCCAGACCACCCACAGATGAAATACATCGAGCAAGACAACAACGAGACTCGTCCGAAAGCGAAGAAGATATCCCACCACCACTTGAATTACGTAATAGACTACAAGACAGAGACCTGCGCATTAGAAATGAAGAAATCATGCCACAGACGTCACACGATGACAACACGAAAACACCTTATATCCACACTCAAACTTACTCCCGCAGTGATAAATCGTCAGCTTATACCTATCACACCCCCAGTTCAGGCAGTTCTAGTTTTAACACTAGTGAAAACCAAACACTGCTATACCACAAGAACAAGATTGCTCGTTCAAAACAATCAGATCCTGAAGAAACTATACCCAAGCAGATTGTTGAACCATATACCAGCGATCTTTATGGAGACGAAACAGAACAAGACATGAGAGAAGACAGTGTCAACCCCAGCACAGCTTTGTCAGACCCCAACGAACATAATGACAGAAAAATGGTAGAATTATACCAACAAGAAACAGACATTGATACAGCTAGTTCCATTGAAACCAGTGATGCGGATAGTACATTATTTGTACCAGTCAGCTCCAGCGTCAAACGCGCCTATAAAACAGAATCTGATGACTCAATCCCTAGCAACAAAATTCCGCGTATACAGCACAACTATATCAGACGAAAGATTCTGAAGAAACGCAATCATGTTCCAAAACCAAGCCGAGAAGTGTTAGCCTCATCTCAACTAGTCAAAAACAACAGTGTGCAAATTACTGTGCCCATTGTAACCAGTGCTAACGTTCAGCACAACCAGGTCAGAAGAAAAATCAAGGCGAAACATATACCTGCCTCAAAACTAACAGATGTTCCAGCCATACAAACCCCTACCACAGTGAAACCATCACCGCAATCAAATGATGTTAAGCCATCACCGCATTCGTCAATGTCCTCAGTGTCCCAACAATCAGCAAATGCAGTGTCGTCGCCTATCACACCCGTCACCACTGCTACTCAGTATGATGCTCGCCTAAGCAGTCGGGACATTGCAAGGTTAGAGATGGTGAAGGAACTAGCGAAGCTGTTCTGAAAAACACGCCCAGGTGTTTTATATGTTCGCAAATCCGAACACGGTCAACGCATATGTGAACAAACCTTTTTAACAATGTACTAACTCTCCCCATGTACTCTATTTTCAGTTTTTGACAGTTCAAATGACTTGCTTACAGACTAAGATGTCAAAGCCTCACTGAGAAAGTTATTTTTTTCCAGCCTTAGAATACTGATGCCCAGAAAGAAATCAAGACCAGCACACGGAGGATTTTCTTTAGATAGCATAATTGTGAAATAAAAATGTAAAAACAATTGATAACACACGGTGTTACGAGTTTACAGACACCCTTATTTAGTTACATACATTTTCTTAATATTTAGAATGCTACAAAACTTTACCTATAACACATGTGTCACACTATTCTGTTGTAACATTCATCTCCACTTTTGTAACTGATCATATTCCACGCTCCATTCACCAGCATTTTCATGCAGACACTTTACACCAGTAGTTTTTTTTTTCTTACCTCATACTAATATTTCTTTGATCTATATTATGCTAAACTCCTTGATATCTGCCACCTTGATCAATCATACTGTTCCTACTATGACATCTCTTAACAGCACATAATTCATACCCAAAACTAGTATTGTAGGTTATGCTATTTTTCTCCACAGGATTATTTATTTTCAAATGTACATTAATATTTTAGACCCAGATGTATATTAGTACTGTCAAGAATTTTAAACATTCTCCTAAAGAGATTCCATATCCCAACCTTGACTCTCTATAGTAAGATTTTCTTCACTCCACTGTTACAACATCTTTAACTTACTATTTTTCCTTTCCACTATATTGAGACGACATTCTAGACTTGTGATTTTTTTTAAAATCCCAATCATATTCATTCCTTGGAATTACAATCATGTTGTAATCAGGAGATCCTTGATGTACCCTTTCCTCGCCACTTATTGACAACAGACAATGCTACAACATTCCTTCTATTCTAACCTAAACTATTACTTGCAACCCTATTGGTTAGGATTTACTATTAGAATATCTAGTGTTTAGTGAATTGATTTTTATCATTCTTTAGTACTTGTGATACAAACAGAAAAGACATAAAAGAAAAAAAACAATTAGAATGTTTTTTTATATAAGATGCTATATGTTTATATGCCACCCACACACATTTTGATGATGATAAGACAATATTGTAAAACATTGACTGCCCTGAGGGTAGCAGATGAAGAAGAAAATAAATAAATCACCCTATGCCACTCATACCCCATCAGCTTGATCCCTGATATTCCAACAATATTTTGTTGATATCACAAGTACCCCAATGACATTTGTGCATGCTGATTTTCTGCAAATGAACAATCCCTTGAGAGCATTAGTATATGCTAACCCCAGATTGAACAAATTGCACCTATTTGTTGATGATGCCTTTGCCCATGTTAAAGAAATAGCATTTGCACAAGCTGACCTAGCAAATGAAATACCCCATTACCGCAGGATAACCACTAATGACACATGAGATGAAGAAGCAACAGGTTATGTATGATGAGGATGACATTTTATATTAAGGTGAAACTTTATGTTGTCACAGCTGAGATTTTGTTGTAATGTTTATGCACAAAATCCCCCACATTAACATTGGAGGAGGAATAATCTTAGTCTTTCGTGGTTACGAGATAAGACAAGGATATAATAGAATATTTGATGAATACCATGGAACAAATCAGAGCAGATGATTGTTGCACATATGAGGACCATATTTGAAGTCATTATTGAAGGATTATCAGTAGACAAGAGACACAAATGAATTATGATAATCCCATGGAACCACAGGTACTAAGGACACAAAATGGAGATTAAATAATGGAGAAAAAAAATAATGACTGAATAATTGCTACGCCCAGAGGTAAAGGAAATAGAGATGCATCCGCATTTTGGAGAAGATATCTCTTTGATTTTTGCTTATTGCCTTTGTAATATGAACATTGTTGTATAACAAATGACTATTCCTTATCACGAATTACAGAATGTTGTAAGATAGTTGGAATAAATTGACAATTTAAAATACTCATAACATACCCAGAATTACAGGAGAGAAAATAAATAAATGATTGATGAAAAAGGACACACTGAGATTTTGCTCACCCGAGGATATAATGGATAAAAAAAAAAACAATCTTATCCCAACGCCACCCATGTAACAGATATATCATGGAGATACTATGAAAAAAAAGAAAAAAAAAGAATATCTAGATTAGAAATGCAGCAAACTTGGTCAAGGACACCATGAAATAGACCCCCGCCCCACACTTAAGATAACTGACGGATGAGATTTTTGAATTATAAGTACCATAAGTCACCCATCTGGCTGTAGTCAGCGGATGTTACAGGCACCACATAACTCTGACTAACCCTCGACCAGCGAAGGCAGAGTTGGTGTCGAAATTTTGCACATATGTAAAAGACATGTTTTTGTTCATGTTTTGGTAAAGTCTAGACATTTATGTTAATAGTTAGTTGATATATTGAGGATAAATATTCGCAAATATAGTACATGGACAATTAATAAGGATATATTTCCAGTACAGAATAAGAGGAATAGGAAGGATCCACATTTTAAATATTGGAGCACCATGAGCGAGGAATTGGACTTATAAAGAAAATGGAAATGGTACACTGTATGCAAGGGATAACCAGAAATAATATGGATAAATAGTAGTCAGAGTGCCAGGAACTTTGTCTTACGAGAATATTGTAGATTCCTCACGATCAATTGATTATTTTCTTCCTTTCTATGTCACATTTTTTTTTGAGTGATGACCCCCCAAATTTTTTTTTTCATCTCATATTGTCAAAAGTTCTTACATCTCAGTTGATAGTTCCATAAATAATTGTTTGATGTGTTTTGCATAAAGGTATTGCTGGATAAGGTACATAGGGAGTTTACTAAGGAAGAATTCTCAAAATAAAAGGAGGACCAAAAAAGAAAAAATGATATTAGAACACCATAAATGATACATTGGTGTTATGAAAAAAAAAAAAAAAAGGAGACAAATATAAATTGTATACAAGGATGCCTCGAGAGTGACAACATGGATACATATTGTCAAGAGTATAAGCAGTTGTCTTAAAAGAGAAAATAAAGTAATACGGAACCCAATGTAGAAAATTCATGATGATTTGGAAACTATATTTTTTCTTTTCCCTTATATTTCATAATATGATAGTAACACATTCGTCTGTTGGTTGCTGAATAATGTGATGTTTGAAAATTGATGTATGGGAAGTCAAAGAAGATCTTTGAAGAATAAATATATATATATAAAATAATATTTCTAGGGAAGAGTTCAAAAAAAAAAAAATACTGTATTGACAGAAAAGAAGGAATGATTAGAAATAACTGACTAATGGACAGGATCACCACCAGACGTACGGATATTGGAGACAAACATCACATATTTAAAAAAAAAAAAAAAAATGTAATATAGAACATTTTCTACAGTGACGGACTTAGAACGAATTTATACACTTACCATTTAGAAAATGTCTATAACAAGGAAACATTCAGATAGATAAATAAGGATAAGCAATGAGGTTTCAATGCTTTTATTGTGAAAAATGATTACTTATAAAAATGATGCTGGTCGTATTATCGTCTGATAAATATGCATATTATGTTTAGAGATGTTTTCTACATGTAATAATGAGCAAGTGGCTCATTCACAAAAAAAAGAAAAAAAAAGAAGAAGAAAAAGATGATGAGTACCCATGAAAACATTGGCTATTCTATGAAAGTGGATTGCCATTACCATAGGAATTAGAGATTTTGGACATTTCTTGGAATATTGCAGAGTACTTGGGAAATAGAATAAATAAGTACGCCAGAAAAAAAAAGATTTTTTTTTAGTACTTGCAGGCTTTTAATATGGAGCAAATAACAGTACAGAAAAGAGATAACACCCCTACCACATCCAAGAGAATGTAATCAACTATATTTTTGAATGAAATGTAATAGATTATGATAATCCAGCCAAGTTCTGCAAATAAGATAGTTTATTGTTCATTCCCCAGTGTTGCCACTCGTCACATTTTTTTAGTGATGACCTTATGAGTGTTTTGCAGATTTTGTTGGGCAGTGTTGCCAATTTGTAAATCTGGTGAAAAATATTATGATGTGATGAATAAGTTTACACTGTTTGAAGTTGATGTCCACTACTAGTTTTTTTTTACATAGCAGACGACCTCATATAGACATAGGACCCCAGTATAGGAATTAGATTAAATTTTTTGGAAATATTTTTGAACTTAGAAATTTTTGGGGATGGATTTTTGTTATTGATAGTACTCAAATGTCTCCCTACGGGATACATTTGCGGAGCCCCGGGATCTATATGTGGCCGTGTACATAGTTGTTCCTTTGGAAACAGACTATATTCTTACAAGACAGAGGAAGCACAGACCACCCCATAATTTTATATTTTATGAGAAACAGAAAATAATAAATAGTGTCACATATTTAGGGTAGAGTCGCTTCTACACGCCATTTCTAATAATTGGGTGATTTCCCCTGACCAATCGGATAGCTCAGATTTACCCCGGGGAAAGTGGAACAACGACGCCATTTTGGCAGTAGAATGAAAGAGCGCAACTCAAGAGGTCGTATCTGGTCCAGCTCTACATATTTCTTAGTTTGAGAAAATCAAACTTCAACATTTCTTATAAAATGTGTATTTCAGGACATTGAGTGGTTATATATATATATTTCTTACTGGCGTAAGTAGTGACAATCGTTAAATGTGTATTTTGAATAGAGCTCCCAACCCTAGTCGCAGCAGAACTAGGTTCGAGGATTTGAGTCAATTTGCAAAAAATAGTCTTACACCTCAAACCATGTAGAGTAGAAAATATTCTTGTGTTGGAAAGCATTTTAACTCAAGGAATGCTTATGATTATAAAGAAATCAAGGACAAATCTGAGGAGATGGGTAAATGTCGTCGAACCTAAAATAAGACTGTAACTTAAAAGAAGGAACACGGTGGAATGAGAAGGTTCGCCATATTTGACAATTGAGTAGGCCTACGAGACAAAGATGCAAAAAGGGATTTTTGCATCGATGAAAGCATCTGATGAGATGATAGAATTTTATTATACTTATTATTGTAAAAATGTTCTGAATTCCAGACTTTGTTGAAATTTTAAGTTTCATGCTGAAAGATATTAAAAGTTTTGCATGAAATCGAACGCTGTTGAAAAGGTGAATTACTACAGTTTTGAGATCTAGATAAGAAATCTATCCATTTCAATTAAATTCGCTACATCAACACCTAAGAGAAGAAAATCGAACCTGGTAACACAAATTTAAGAGAGAAATCTAAATCTCTGGTGATTAGGCCAGTTAAACATCTGCTCTCTGTAAAGTAAACTGAAAATACTGCATATACCGGCACTGCCACATGAAGGTAATATGGTGCCGTTCCAGTCCTAAGGAACACCTGCCCCGGCTACACACCTCAGGGCATCTCTTATACGCAACATATGGAACACTATTAGGACCTGGAGCTGACTTGCACCGAGCTTTCTGGACAATGCTTTCTACTTCCTGCATAGTTTTTGGCTTGGTGTTAAATTCAGCTTCTGGCTTACTCGGCCATTTAAGGCCTACCATGCTGCTGAGCGGCTCATCTTTTCGACCATGTGAATAAGTCATTCTAAGGTGGTCTTCCAGGTCTTCTTTCCTGATCTTTAGAGTACCCGACCGTGGCTGCTTAAACAGCTCTTTGGCAAACTTGAAGGGTTCTCTGAAGAATCTTTCCCTATCCCTTCGAGTCTTCCTTCTTTTCCTGCATAACCTTTCTGCTCTACAAAGGGCATTATGTTGGCCTTTAAGGTGCTCCCAAACCTGTCAAAACCCTTCCTTCTCTGTGGCTACTGCGTTCTTGAACAATTTTCGGGCATGCTTCTTCTGTTTCCTGATTTCTTCTATTTTAATTTGTCTTCTACTTTTCCGTGGTGGGTTACTTTCACTTGCCTCTCTGAATCCGAACACTGCGACAGTACAGATATATTATGTCGCCGAAGATTTCCAGCTTCTTCTCCAAAGTTATCTGCTTCAGGTTATTATCCAACTCTTTTGCCAAGGCTTCGTCCAGCTGTTCCCAAAACCCGTTTGCACTGGCAGGTGGAAACTTGATTGCATCTCTCTTCCCGTCAAAGAAGTGTGTGAGATCATCATCAGGCAGATCAACTTGAATGTACTCAGCACTGTGGATTGACTCCTGGCTGCGTTCTTCTAGCGTCTTACCCGTCGAGACAGAGCGCTGTTGATCTCCCCGTGATGAGCTCCCACACCAATTTTTCGTTCTGTGGATTTTCATTCCTTTCTGAGTAGAGAATTTCCTACCACAGGCACATGGAAATTCCAGCCGTTGTTCAGAGCTCGAAGTCCGTGTAACGGGTCTGGTCGATTCCAATGAGGTTTATGAAGTGTCATACTATTTGGGGTGCAAAAACAGAATGTGGAAAAAAAATTGTTTTAAAGCATGATGCTGATGGCGTACACGAAATGTTTCTGCCCCAGAGGTCAATATGCCGAGCCGTGCGTTTTAACATTTTTGAATCCTCCAGTTGATGTGACGACTCCGAGCCGAGGGTTACAGTTTAATTGTAAATGCACGGCACAGGAAATTGTAAAGGGAGATAACTCTAAAATACTCATGTTCTGTTCGGCGAACTTCATTCCGATATTACCTTATGAAAACAAAAACTCTTTCAATATTCAAAATCCCCCAATTATGGGGGGTAAAACATGTTTTTTACAGAAAAACAAAAAACAGATGGTACCAAAAAAAAAGACATCTGGTTGGAAAATAGGAATAACGACTCTAGATCCATTGCAGCCGACCTTCGACGTGGAGGTAACAGCTACGAATACTCCTGTTAGGGGAGGTCACTCTATTCTTATAAAAACGATCAAGAAGTTAAAAAAATAAAAAAAATCAGATTTCTTCTGCGTGTATGTCGTCTTTAGCCCAAGAACAGATCCAGGGTTACTAATGTACAGCTAGGTAAACAAATGTGGAATTATCTGTTTTGTTTGTAGCACGGCCCTTTGAACCATCGACCATATACATGGAGCTGCTGGTTATATCAGGACGCGTTTCATTTATTATAATATATTCTTGTTTGTAGCCTACCTATTTTATGCCTTCTACTACATTATTTCTCTAGTCGGTATTGTTAGTTATAGCCTAGTTCATATTGTTTTATTGTTCAAAATTATGATATTTATACTGGTAGGCCCCTAAGCAATTAGGCCTAATGTTGATTGGAGGATTATTTATAGTCAATCCGTATTTTCCTAGGGGGAATCTACCTCTACTGTAGACTACTGGCTTGCATCCTTATTTATTTCTTTTATTTTTTTTATTTTTTATATTCCTTGATTAAAGCAGAGAAAGACGCCATTTATACTCCAAAAGGAACTGTGCTCCAGAACTGTACGAAGATGGAGAAATGTGAAGAAAAAGCACAAATAAAACAGGAACTAGATTATGAGGTATGGTAGAGTTTCAGAAAAGTTGACACAGGTCGCCATGTTGGCCAAGTGATTGAAAAAAAACAAAGAATCGCATTGTGATTGTGTGTGAGTGTTAAGTAATGTCATGATTGTCTTGTGTATTAGTAGTGTCTAATAATGTGTTGTGTGTGAGTGGCAAGTGGATATTGATATATCCGTGTGTCTCTTAAACAAAAAAAAGCATCTAACACTAAACTCGACTTTAACTTAACCAATGTTTTTTCATATTATTAAAGTAAAAGACACAAGGACTTACCTTAACACAAACTCAGTTTGAAATGAAGAAAATTCGGCTGCCTCTTCAATATGGCTCTAAAACAAGTCATCGACACAATAAAAAGGGTTAATGTTAGGAATCTTAACCCTAAGGACATGTGTGACCACAGCTGGATTAGGCCAAGAAAGGCCTCTAGACTTGTTGGTGTTTGGGCCTCCCTTCACCTAACATACAATTATTCGATTATTTGATTTTCAGACCCCTTAGCATGGTGATGGTATATACTAGTATTATTAATAGACTGGTATGTTAGTTTGTTAACATGGTAATGGTATATACTAGTATTATTAATAGACTGGTATGTTAGTTTGTTAACATGGTAATGGTATATACTAGTATTATTAATAGACTGGTATGTTAGTTTGTTAACATGGTAATGGTATATACTAGTATTATTAATAGACTGGTATGTTAGTTTGTTAACATGGTAATGGTATATACTAGTATTATTAATAGACTGGTATGTTAGTTTGTTAACATGGTAATGGTATATACTAGTATTATTAATAGACTGGTATGTTAGTTTGTTAACATTGCTTACCTCTTTTTAAAAATTAATTTTAAAAAATAAATGCTTATTAGTATTATTTTTATTGTTATTAAAGTAAACATAATAAACATTTTTTTATTGAACAGTCTATGTATTAAAAAATGTTGTAACTTATACCTAGGCCCCTAAAACTCTGGGTCCCTAGGCTTCAGGCTTTTTAGCATAACGGATATTCCAGAGAAGATCGGCTACCACAGCAAGCATGGGAAACTAAGAGCCAGGGATCCAGACCTCCAGGACGACCCAAAGTCTGCTGGGAGGACAACATTAGACAATCTTTGAAGGACCGAGGACTAGAATGGAACCAAGCCAGGAGGAAGACAGCCAATAGAATAGTATGGTGCTCTCGCTTACAAACCTCTACACCTCACGGTAGAAGAGGAATGAATAAGTAGTAGTAGTAGGATATTCCAGCCTTGTGTATGATGTATTTGAATGGAGTTGAAGTAGTTGTGTCTTACTACATTTCATCCCAAACCCATACCTTGTTTTAAGCTTTTTTTTTGAAAAATTAATATTTTAATTTAATAACTAACTTTAAAGTGGTATGCAAAGCCACATTGGCTATGTTACACCTACAATTTTACCACAGGGAATGTTACACATACACTTTTACCACAGGGAATGTTACACATACACTGTTACCACTGGGAATGTTACACCTATGATTTTATCATAGAGAATGTTACACTTGCACTTTCACTAAAGTGAATGTTACACCTACACTTTTACCACAGGGAGTGTTATACCTACACTTTTACCACAAGGCAGTAAATGAAAGGAATGCAGACACAAAAAAAAGAAAAAAAAGAATGCAGCATATAAGCAACTAGATGTCAAAATTAGATGTCAAGGATGTTTGATAGGATGAGTACCACTAAGCTAGAAAGTGGATTTTTCTCTAATATAATGTTTTAAATTATCACCACTTAATCTCAGCACCATCTCCTACCCCAGTATAGAGTTTTTTTGTTATTTGTTAGGATTTAAAACTTTGTTGTATACAGTTTTTCTTTACAGCATCCAAGAAATAGTCAACCACAGTTCCCCTTTATGGATGAAAAAAATAAACTGGAGTGGGATTGTAAAGTGAGTTTTTAAAATTGTTCCCTCCCCCCCCTTGTTACTTATGGCATACTAATTCTTCCTATTGTTGGCCCTTACCTTTGAGGAATATTAAATGTTTCTGGTGATTCTCAGAAAAATCATGTATTTTTGTTTAGAATATAACCCATATCTCTGACAGCCTCTTCTGATTTTTCGTTCCTATCAGGATGAAATGAATATTGAAAATGGCACCTTTGGTCTAGCTGTCACGGTGAAACAGGAACAAGATAATGAGGTTATAATTTTATTTTTATATATATATATATTTAATTGAGCTTAATTAAAGTAGATAATATTTGTGAGTTGTCTGTTATGTGTAAAGCTTTTATCTCTCTTTGATGTGTACATTAGTTTTACTGCCATAATGCAGTGTAAGATATCCTGCTATGGTCCATCACTCTTTATTCTCAGACTTCAAGACATGTTGAGACTACATCTGCATTCATTGGTGAAAAAATAAAACTGGAACCAGGTTATGAAGTGAGTAGTTTATTTGTTTATTATTTTAGTAATTTATCAGTGTGCCTTAGCACACTTATTTATTGAACAGATCAACACTTGCAATATTGAATCAACCTTCTGAAACCTTATCATGATCATAATATCCTGTGAGGGTAGCTTACATAATTTATTTTGCTTTGTTGGGAGTGTTCTAAGAATTAACTTATTCATAATGTTAATATAGTGCCAAGTGTTTGAATGTTTCTACTTGTTCCAGATTGGTACCATTTATATTTATTTGACATTCTACCTCACACCAGCAAAGACAGTATTGTCGTTACTTGAAGTGAAAAATATGTTCACATACCAGCAGGCCCCATATGGATGACTGAATTAACTCATTTTGCCCTGCGAGCCATACCACACGTTAGATAGGCCTTCAGCCATACCCAGCAACGCACCACTTGTCATTGTGATATATATTGAATTTGAACCGAAAATAATAAAATACCTGGCAACAAGTCAGTTCTTAAATCATTTCATTACATCCGGCACACGTGTGTGAACGTTTGTGAGCAAAAAAAAAAAATTTATGAAGCTAAAATTTTGTGCTTTTATATCCATTGCTAATGTTGCTAATCATTTGTTTATGAACAAAGTGGAGAGAGAGGGTCTTCTTCTAAACACCGGCTATCAGCTGATCAAGCATGAGTGCTTATTTCTCAGTGGACAGAAGATAATTCTAGCGACAGTGATTTGGAAGTTAGTTTTAGTGATTCCGATGAAGACGTTGTAAAGACTTTGTGTCAAAATATTCATGAAAGTGATTATTCTGACGGTGATGCTGAGCAGCTGATTGAACAGGCATCAGGTAGTATAAAAAAAGCTAAACAATTGCTGAGTAAAGGAAAATGAAAGAGTTAAAACTCCATTCTGACAACCAGTAAAGCCAAGAGAACTGCCACAAGTGTAGAGGCAGGTGCATCCTCACAAGATGTCCCAGGGTGGTTGGAAATTACTGAGGGCATGACACAAAATGCATTTCGATTTTGTCCAAAGAATACACCCGATGTAACTGAGGGGTTTGACCTGTCAACCCCGCTGAAATGTTTTAATTACAGATGAAGTTAAAGATTACATGTGCCAGTGCATCAATGATTATGCCAGACTCAGATGTATTTAAAATAACCCTGCAAAATAATACAGCCTTTTGGTGCAGGCCACCATTTATTTGCTGACAGGTATTACACCACAAGAGAACTCATTGACTTCTTAATGGAGAAGAAGCAATACTACATTGGTACTCTGAACATTATTTGGAGAAATTTCCCATTACAGCTGAAGACTCTGCGCCTTAGTTATCTGGAATACAGATGATATATGACACAAACAAGCACAGTGTTGTGTACAGCATTTAGAGACAAAAAGGCTAAGAAATCAGTTTTTCTTGTGTCTTCTGAGGCCAAAGTGGAGACCATAACCACAAGGAAACACATTGTAAAACCAAAAATGATATATGAATACAACAATTCAATGAATGGGTGTGATCTCCTGGATAAAACAGTTGGTTATTATTGTGTGCATAACAGAAAATCTGTTAAATGGTGGAAAGAAATTTTCTTCTGGCTGCTTGAGATAATGCTTTAGTTTTATACTGTTTTCATCGAGGTGAAATGCAATCACTGCTGCAGTTCAAAAGAAATCTGCTTCACCAACTAACTGAAGCTTTTGCTGTTTTGAGCCCACTAAGTGTCCAAGAAAATGCAGCTTCTAATATTGTTAAATCTCAAGCTGCCTCAGCTTCAGAGTACCTTTGTAACACAAGGCATCATGTATGTAATGCAAAAAGAGATAGGAACCGTGTCCACTGCAGCACACCTGCTCATCATCAGCGCGCATTATTATTGCACTGGATGTCCAAATCAGCCACATCTACACCCACAATGTATTTATAACTACCATAAAAGCATGTGACCAGTGGCAAATTCTTTTGGGAAATGTAAAATAGAATTTGGTCTGTGTAAATAATATTACTCACAGTTGTTTGGTTTTTACAGTAATATGTGGTGTAATAAAAAAAATAATCATATAAATTATATATATGAAGTGATTGTGGTAAAAATGTGTTTTGTTTCAAAATGGATGTGCATTGATATTCTGAGATTTTTCTGCTATGGATTGAACTGGAGCTGAAATATGTAAGTACACAGTTTTATTTATCTTTTTTTCAGTTATTTTTGATCAGGTTTACACTTCACATGACATGACAGACACTTATTCTACATCAAATAATTATTTACAACATTTCACAAGATTTGTCAGTCAATTTCCTACATTTTTCTGTATAACATAAACACCTACTGAAATAATATGTGTAACTACTGCCTGTTTTTAAAATATAACCTGAAGAGAAAAATTGCACACATTTTGAGTGGTTGTTTTTACAAACATAAGTGGTTTTAAGAAAAAAAAATTACATCTGTGAAGGGATAACGATAAAAATTTATAAATGTTTCAAACTCAAGCTTTTTAGCATAACGGATATTCCAGAGAAGATCGGCTACCACAGCAAGCATGGGAAACAGAGCCAGGGATCCAGACCCCCAGGACGACCCAGAGTACGCTGGGAGGACAACATTAGACAATCTTTGAAGGACCGAGGACTAGAATGGAACCAGGCCAGGAGGAAGACAGCCGATAGGATAGTCTGGCACTCTCTCTTCCAAACCTCTACACCTCACGGTAGAAGGGGAACGACTAAGTAAGTAAGTTTCAAACTCAATGTGCACTGATATTCTTAATATTTTATTGCCATACATTAATTGGGAGCTGAAATATTTAAGTTTTAAGTGTACAGTTTTATTTTATTTTTTAAACACTTTTTTAATCAGGTGTACACTTCACAAGACATAACAGACACTTTTAACATCAAATAATGATTTAAAGCATTTCAAACGATTGTTCAGTCAATTTCCCACATTTTTATGTATAACATAAGACCTAGTTAAATAATATGATTATCTACTGCCTGTTTTTAAAACATAACCTGAAGAGAATAATTGCACACATTTTGAGTGGTTGTTTTTACAAACATATGTGGTTTTGAGAAAAAAATCATTAAAAATTACATCTGTGAAGTGATAGTGGTAAAAGTTTCTAAATATAATTCAAACTAAATGTGCATTGATTTTCTTACATTATATTGCCGTACATTAATTGGGAGCTGAAATATTTAACTTTAAGTATGCAATTTAATTTAATTTTTTAAACACTTTCTTATCAAGTCTACACTTCACAAGGCATAACAGACACCTATTCATATCAGTTAATTATTTGAAGCAATTCATGTGTTTTTCCAGTCAATTTCCCACATTTATATGCATAACTTATGTACCTACTGAACTAATGTATTTGTCCACTGTCTGTTTTTAAATCATCACCTGTAGGAAAAAATTGCATCCATTTTGGGCCTGAGTAAAACCCCCAAAAAAGCCTGGGATAGAATAAGTTAAAATTAGTAAATGTTTTTTTTTTAAATTTGCTACAAAGCTGTACTGTTTCAGTATTTAACTTTAAGTATGCAATTTAATTTAATTTTTTAAACACTTTCTTATCAAGTCTACACTTCACAAGGCATAACAGACACCTATTCATATCAGTTAATTATTTGAAGCAATTCATGTGTTTTTCCAGTCAATTTCCCACATTTATATGCATAACTTATGTACCTACTGAACTAATGTATTTGTCCACTGTCTGTTTTTAAATCATCACCTGTAGGAAAAAATTGCATCCATTTTGGGCCTGAGTAAAACCCCCAAAAAAGCCTGGGATAGAGTAAGTTAAAATTAGTAAATATTTTTTTTTAAAATTTGCTACAAAGCTGTACAACATGACATTAATACAATGGTTATGCCTAAATCACTGGTCAATTCATGCATCTTTCCAAATAAATTGTACATTGTTATGTCAAACACGCTGATCAACATATACATCTAACCCAACATTGTTTTGTCAAACAAGCTGGTCAATACATACTTCTAACCCAATATAATGTAAATTGTTATGTCAAAGATGCTGGTCAACGCATACATCTAACCCAGCATAGTGTAAATTGATATGCACAGAACCGTTTGACGAATAAACATGAAATTGCACTAAGCACATACTGGCAATGAATGTCTTTTAATTTTTGTAATTAAACAATTTTTCACATTTGACTGCAGTAAAATGTATTTCCATTAGTAGAATTGTAAATATGTTAACACTTCTTTTTAAATTTAAGGATGAAAAATATCCCGTTCAACCTCTGATGGGTTATAATTAGGATAAATATTGTTTTCAATTCCAAATAATAGGACTAACTGCTGGCACGGGAAAGTGGCATCACATCTATAAAATCATGGTAAATAGAGTAAATCAAAATGACCAATTTTGCATGTGGGTTCAAAAAAAAAAAAAAACCCAAACGAACAAAAATGAAATAAAACAAAACCCATCCAAAAAACACCAAACAAAAATAATATTCAGGGGGAGGGATGTCGCGGCCTGGTGTTTCCAGTTAGATATTTAAATTTTTTTTTTTTCTTTGTATTAATGATGAAGCTGGGAGAGCAGGTCCTGGAGCAGGTCGACCACTTTAAATACCTCGGAGCTATTATAGACTGAAAGGGAGGCATCAAAGAAGAGTTGGCCACTCGAAAAGCAGCAGCTGGGAGACTTTTTCAGGCCATAAATCGAGGATTCCTCAGCAAGAGAGAGGTTGGTAAGAAAACGAAGATGGCTGTATACCGCTCCACCTATGTCCCAGTCTTGACATATGGATGCGAGTCATGGGCAATGACTACAACCCATAAAAGCCAGATCCAAACCTCAGAAATGAGGTATCTGAGGAAGGTGGTTGAAGTAACAAGAAGAGACATGGTACGCAACCAGACGATACGTCAAGGCCTAAAATGCCACCCCCTACAGACCCAAGTAGAACAGTCCCAACTAAGATGGTTTGGTCATGTCTGCAGAATGGGAGAAGATCGGCTACCACGACAAGCATGGGAAACAAAGAGCCAAGGATCCAGACCCCGAGGACGACCCAGAGTCCGCTGGGAGGACAACATTAGACAATCTTTGAAGGACCGAGGACTAGAATAGAACCAGGCCAGGAGGAAGACAGCCGATAGAATAGTTTGGCGCTCTCTCTTCCAAACCTCTACACCTCACGGTAGAAGAGGAACGACTAAGTAAGTAAGTAAGTAAGTATTAATGATGAATGTTTTTTGTGAAAATGTTTTTGTATGTAACCTCTTCTTTCCAAGAAACAAATGAACAATAAAATAAAACAAACGAATAATTAAAAAACAACTAAAATGAAGTCTCTCATAACTGCCCTGTTGTTAACAAGGTGAAAACGTGTGAGAAAGCTTGGAGGTGTCATAGATTAACACTTACCAGTACACTCTCTCTGGTAGAACTGAATTAAAATGTATGAAGAACAGTTTAAAAAAAAAAAAACCTCTTTCTGAAATCGAATGCAGATTATTTGTTTACAAGCCAAACATTCTCACCATCAAATGCACCTTAATATATTGATCTTTTTGTGTATTTTAACAATTTTCAGTTATTGCCTGTCTCAGTCAACACATTGTTTCTGTTTGCTAAGCAGGGACATGCTAAGAAAATGATAAGTGAAGATAGACAAAATTTAACTGTATACTCATTTCAGTGAACTTATAATTTTTAAAGTGTTCTCAAAATCCCAGTTACGTACTTATTTCAGTTCTGTTTTCTTTTTTACCCTGTGTATTATGCCACAATTTTTTGACTATGAGGCTACTAAGAATGTGAAAAAAGGTGTCATATATAGAAGTAATATTTAATACTGCAGTGAAATCACTTCTATAAGGGAAGCATTCCTTGTGTGACAAACTTTAGATTATTGACTATCAAATCACCACTGCTCTGAGAATACATCTGCTTGTAACATGGCAATTGCTTATGTGTCACTGAAGTATTGCATTTCATAGATTTCACAACACCATTTTTTTATATATCAGCTTAGTAAATTTATGTACCAATTTTTAATCTCACTAAATAATTCTCATTTTTTTGTTTTCCTGCCAGAATCAAGATCATCATAACTACACTGAAGACTATGATACTCATGTTCAGATAGTTGACATGATGGATAAAAAAATACCTAGATTTAAGACAGAAGAACAGCCTGGCTTATGTAAAGATGAAGGTAATGAAATAGTAGTTATGTAGGTGAAATAATGCTTCATTTATTATGTATTTTGGTCATTCGACCTGGTTAGTAGGGATAGACTCTTTAAAATCCTCCTGAAAATAGGCTGCCCTTCTAAAATGCTGGAAATGATAAAGTCATTCCATGACGGCATGAAGGGAACAGTCCAATATGCTGGAAGCACGTCACAGCCCTTTGATATACGAAGTGGCGTTAAACAAGGCTGTGTTCTGGCTCCGACCCTCTTCGGAATCTTCTTTGCCTTACTCTTGAAACATGCATTCAGAGATGCAACTGAAGGAATATGCCTTCACACTAGGTCAGATGGCCGTCTGTTTAATCTTTCAAGGCTGAAGGCAAAAACAAAAATCAGAAGGGTCACTATAAGAGACTTGTTGTTCGCTGATGATGCTGCAGTCGTCACTCAAAGCCAACAGGAGCTTCAGAGCTTGATGAATCGCTTCTCTAAAGCATGCAAGGACTTTGGCCTCACAATAAGTCTAAAGAAAATGAATGTGCTGAGTCAGGATGTGGGTGCTGCACCAGTTATCACTATCGATAACTATGAATTGGCAGTGGTGCACCACTTCACATACCTAGGGTCTACCATCAATGACAAACTCTCACTGGATACAGAAATCGACAGCCGCATTGGCAAAGCTGCAGCTACCTTTGCCCGCCTCACATCGCGTGTTTGGGGAAACTCTAAACTCACAATGAAGACCAAAGCTGCGGTATATAATGCCTGCGTCACCAGCACACACTCCTATATGGCAGCGAGACCTGGACGACCTATGCTAAGCAAGAAAGAAGGCTCAATACCTTCCATTTGCGGTGTCTACGCCGCATCCTCGGCATCTCGTGGAAAGATAAAGTGACAAATGTCGAGGTGTTGTCACGTGCTGGCCTTCAAAGTATGTATACACTTCTTAGACAACGCAGACTTCGCTGGCTTGGCCATGTTCGCCGCATGGAAGATGGTCGCATCCCAAAAGATATCTTCTACGGACAATTAGCAGATGGCAAGAGAACAGTTGGGCGACCACAGCTGAGGTTCAAAGATGTGTGCAAGAGAGATATGAGGGCACTGGACATGGATCCAGCAACATGGGAGGATGAAGCTGCCGATCGCACTAAGTGGCGATGCTATTTACGGCGCCAACTCAGATTGGGCGAAGAGAGGCTCACACAAGAAGCAGAGGTGAGGAGAAAACGTCGAAAGGAGCACCAGGAAAATAAGCAGCTGAGGGCTGTCACCTCAGGGGCGCATTCCCATAGTCAGTTATGACTGAAGGGGCTATTATTATGGTCTGTATGAATCTTTCAGGTGTCCATGTAGTTTAGTCTGTGTGAATCTTTCAAGTGTCCATGTATTTTGGTCTGTGTGAATAACTTAGATATCCCTATATTTTGATCTGTGTGAATATGTTAGATGTCCATGTATTTTGGTCTATGTCATTATTTTAGGTGTCCCATGTATTTTGGTGTGTGTGAATATTTTAGATGTTCTTGTAAGTTGGTGTGTGTGAATATTTTAGGTGTCCATGTAGTTTGGTGTGTTTGAATATTTTAGATGTCCGTGTATTTTGGTCAGGTGTGAATATTTTAGGTGTCCGTGTATTTTGGTGTGTGTGAATATTTTAGATGTCCATGTATTTTGGTTAAGTGTGAATATTTTAGGTGTCCATGGATTTTGGTGTATGTGTAAAAGTTTGTATGTAAATATTTACAGTGAGTTTTCTGTTTATTTGGTACAAACTGCCAGAACCTCTCATTTTCATGAAAATCACATGAAAAACTGGTCAATGCTATTCAAACAATATATAAATTGTGCATGTATTATCCCACAACTACATATAG
This sequence comes from Oreohelix idahoensis, assembly GCA_024509875.1. NCBI lineage: Eukaryota > Metazoa > Mollusca > Gastropoda > Stylommatophora > Oreohelicidae > Oreohelix > Oreohelix idahoensis. Next base: position 478,558 of record JAMPIV010005507.1, read on the forward strand.
TTTTTACCCCAATGGGCTGATCACCCGTTGGCTTGTCACACCGATTACGGAAACAACGGCAGATGGATCTATTTGTTGTTGCCCTAAAGACGCCGCTAGGCGTGATGGGAAACTACAACAGAGAAAATCAATCTGCTGTTGCCCTTAAGACGCCACAAGGCGTGATGGCCTCTGACTGCTTGGTCGGTCTTTGGCTAAGGACGGAAGAAGAAGAAGACATATAGTTTAGGGATGTTTTATTACATATAATATGAACCTCTCATTTTCATGAAATTTGTATAATAAGAAATGGTCAGTGCCATTCAAACAATATATAAATTGTGGAAGTATTATTCTACATCACATGGATTTTTGAAGTTTTGGGTTAAATGTTTTTTATGGGATGGGGTAACCAGCCCCATGCCCAACCCTCCTTAGTCGCTTTTTACGACATGCATGGTAGGGTACAGTGTTACTATTCTTTGCTCCCCTTTTGGGCCCCGGTAACATACAAATTATCATATGGATTAGGGATGTATTATTCCACAACAACATATAGATAGGGAAGTAGTACTGCAGGACAACATATATATTAGGGATACATTATTCCACCACAACATATAAATAGTGATGTATTATTGCAGCACAAAATAATTGTTACGGGTATATTATTTTATTACAACATATAGAAGGGATATATTATTGGAACACAACAAATATGTTAGGGATGTATTAGTCCATCTGAACATATAGATAGGGATGTATTATTGCACCACAGCATGTATGTTGCGTTACTAAATGAGTGTTTATAGGTTTGGCCAAGAATAAGTCTAGAAGGTGTAACGTGAACAGTAAACCATCACCAAATAAATGCTCCAACATAGATGATACATATTTTTATTGTCCAGACATTGCTCCAATCATTTCATAGATCATCAATTTAGAATGCGTGAATATATGACATACATTGGGCCTTTGCAATCAATATGATACAAGATTCGAACTGGTCCGTCCATCGTGGGAGTCCGCACTGAAGTCGTCTAACGCAACTGTCACAGAACAGTTTCATGAGTGTGAATGATGATAGTGGTTGGTGTTAAGGGTCACTGAACTGATGTTGTAAACACTTGTTTAAGTGTAACTAAATCACTGAGATAATGTCTGATTTTATGTCAGCATTGTTGTGACTTGTGCGTGCGCTGGGAGAAAGCAGGTAGTGAATACAAGTCTGGGGCGACTGAGACATTCTGTGTTTGGCAGCCGAGCTGGGCGCTCGAGTCTGTGTTTGGAAGCCGAGCTGTAAGCTCGTATTTGTGACTGAGAGGATCCATAGTTGTGATTATGATATTTATGCTGCGATAGATCCTATCCACTTATTTCTTAATGGCGATGATTTTCTCGCCTAGAGGCGCTCCTGTTGGAGCCATAATTGTATGTTCATGGAGAACATTATAAGGTGACGACTTTCCATCTTGGAGCTACAGAGAAGTAAGGTGACGCGTTTCCCGCCTTGTAGCTATAATAGATAAAGTACAGGTGAAGTGTATTGTCCCACCTGGAGAGGATTCTGTGAATCTATATGGCGATGTTCATGCCGCCAATCACTAATGATAAGTGATATACACCTGGATGGTGATGTATTAGTGCGATGGTGTTTTTCTGCACGTAGAGTTGTTTGAGGGATTATTGTGTGCGAAGAGTGTATACCGCACCAAGGACATTCTGTTTACTGTTATTGTGTGTTCGGAGAGACAGTGTATGAATACTGTAGTTTATTATGTCCTACAGGCAGCATTAGCCTAAGTATGAGGTCAGTGTTGTTGACAAGGTAGTTGATATCCAGGACATGTATGTGAATGTTCAATAAATGTTATGGAACTGTGACCAGTGGCGTTTGTGTTACTGCATAACCCTAGCATTGTTGATCATCAGCTACACACGCCACCTCCCATCATCATATATCTTATATAGTATCCTGACAACTGGGGACATCATCTAAATGCAATAGAGGCAAAGTAAATCTGTGCAGACATTAATGTAAACATTTAATAGAGGCAAAGTAAATCTGTGCAGATATTAATGTAAACATATGTTTAAAACAAATGTGTGCTCATAATAAAGAAAATTAACTGTTTACTTTACTGAGAATATTTAAGATATTGATTGAAATGTGATGCTGCCAAAATGTCTCACTATCCACAATTTTAAATTTTGACTAAGCCGTATGTCTTTTATAAAGTTACACAATTTAGGACATCTAATAGCTGATTGCTTATTAGGCAATAGTTATTTTATTGATATCTAATTTTCATATAATTTCAGATGTACCTTACCAAGTTCAGAACATCAACACCAATAAAAGATTGTACAAGAATGATTATACCAGTGTTGTATTGTTGACAAATGACAGTTATGATGAGTCTGGAACAACAGGAAGTGATGTAGCTGTGCATTCCATTATTTGTCAAGACAGAACAGCAGACACTTGTAAGACTCAGAATGATTTAAAGGTCACAGTTCAAAATGAAAATGGGTCAGATGACATCAGAAATAAAAGTGATGAACTTGATGGGGTCGATATGAGTTGTGGATTTGCAAACAACTTGCAGGGTAAGCAAATGCAGAATCCTTATGAACATGATGTTTGTGGTGTAATGCTAACACAATGTTCTACTCTGAAAAGACTAAATAGAATGTGTACTAAAGAGAAGCGTAACAAGTGTGATGTTTTTGGTGCAGGGTTTACGCAGCGTAACGATCTTAATAAACACAAAAGAATACATACAGAAGAGAAGCCTTACAACTGTGATGTTTGTGGAGTAGGGTTTACACGATATGGCGTTCTTCACAACCACAGAAGAATACATACTGGAGAGAAGCCGTACCAGTGTGATGATTGTGGTGTAGGGTTTACACAGTCTTCTCATCTGAAAGCACACAAAAGAATACATACAGGAGAGAAGCCTTACAAGTGCGATGTTTGTGGTATAGGGTTTACACGATATGAACATCTTAATATTCACAAAAGAATACATACTGGAGAGAAGCCTTACAAGTGTGATGTTTGTGGTGTAGGGTTTACGCAGTCTTCTGGTCTGAAAAAACATAAACGAATGCATACTGGAGAGAAGCCTTACCAGTGTGATGCTTGTGGTGTAATGTTTAAACACTTGGTTAGTCTGAAGGCACATAAAATGACACATATGGGGGAGATTCCCTACAAGTGTGATGTTTGTCTTGTAGGGTTTAAACTGTCTTCTCATCTAAAAAAACACAAAAGAAAACATACAGGAGAGAAGCCTTACGAGTGTGATGTTTGTGGAATAAAGATTGTACGGTGTTCTAATCTGAAAACACACAAAAGAATACATACTGGAGAGAAGCCGTACCAGTGTGATGATTGTGGTGTAGGGTTTACACAGTCTTCTCATCTGAAAGCACACAAAAGAATACATACAGGAGAGAAGCATTACAAGTGTGATGTTTGTGGTGTAGGGTTTACGCAGTCTTCTAGTCTGAAAACACATAAACGAATGCATACTGGAGAGAAGGCTTACAAGTGTGATGCTTGTGGTGTAATGTTTAAACACTTGGTTAGTCTGAAGGCACATAAAATGACACATATGGGGGAGATGCCCTACAAGTGTGATGTTTGTCTTGTAAGGTTTAAATTTTCTTCTGATCTCAAAAAACACAAAAGAATACACGCAGGAGAGAAGCCTTACAAGTGTGATGTTTGTGGTGTAAGGTTTACACAGTCTTCTAATCTGAAAATACACAAAAGAATACATGCAGGAGACAAGCCTTACAAGTGTGGTGTTTGTGGTGTAGGGTTTACGCGATATGAACATCTTAATATTCACAAAAGAATACATACTGGAGAGAAGCCCTACAAGTGTGATGTTTGTGGTGTAGGGTTTACACAGTCTTCTAATTTGAAAAGACACCAAAAAATACATAGAGGAGAGAAAATTTTCTAATGTGATTTTGGGGTGTAGGGATTACACTATTTGCTAGTGTTAAGGGAAATTTAGTCCCGAGTTGTCTACTTTGTCTAGGAATATTTTGTTGGTCTCAGCTTTTATGAAGTACAACCCCATATTTCTGTTATGCCTGGTCATTTGAAGTGTGTAGTGCTAATGTATGAAAGTTTGAAATTGATTCTTGAACAAAGTTCAATTGAAACATGCAAATAACTGGATATATCAAAATAACATTTCGTTTGATGACTTGTAATTTATTTAACACTAGCACATAATGACAATTAATTGTGGAGCTTTATAGCGCACTGGCTTCCTAGCTCGGTGGTCCATGGTTCAATCCCCAGTTGAGGTGAGATTTTTTAGTAAACGGCTCCGGGGTCGACCCAGCCTCATGAATTGGGTACCAGAGCAACTCTGGGAAGGTTAAAGCGGCCGGCATGATGTTGACCACATCACCCCAAGTGTGCCGATGGTCAAGAAAATATGGGCCTAACACCATTTTCCCAATATGCCTCAATAGGCGTGTAACAGGATCCTTTATATATTTCACCCATTGATAGGTAGTCATTCATTCAAATTTTCCATTTATTTAATTCCATTTAATGCTGTATGTATTTCACTTCTGAATAAACAGTTTCTGCTCATAGCTATTCAAATATCTTTGTCAGTTACTCCTGACATCTTTTATTTTTTATATTCACTTTTTACTTTCATCTTAATTTATTTTATATCAGCACACTTGTGAGGTTAAAGAACCTGTTTCTTGAACTAGATAGAACTTGTAGTCTATACATTTACTATCGCATATATTGGGGAATTCAACATCCCCAGAATATCGCTTATTATAGTTGGGGCAATTCCAACAGCCCATGAATACTTAATACATATATATCTATGGAACAATCTTGCCTGAGCAGAAATATAAATGGCAGCGCCACACTTTCCAGTGGCAAAAACAGTCACACTTTTCAACACAGCCAAATGCTAACAGCATTATACTCACTCTCCCCTTTCGTCATTCCTAGTAACCTTTTCTCAGCAATGCTCAACTCACTTTTCTATCTTTCATGTATTTAGTTGAAGTACAACATGGTGTTGAAAAATCTAGACAATAATATACTACTCGTCAAAAGTCAAGGGCCACTTAGAAAAACCTTGGTTGAAACCAGAAAACAAATCTGATATAAACGTAATTGGTTTCTGTTAAAATGGCATTTATTGAATATCAAATTGACATGTCACGTAAAGAAATGGAAACACACATTCAAACGCAGTGAAGCTGTGAAGTGTGTCACCCACCTTTTCAAAAGTCACACAATAGATATTGGACAAATAGACATTTCAAAATCGGGTATGACCACCGTTGGCAGCAAGGCATTCAAGACAGTGTAGACGCATCGAGTCCACAAGGGTCCTGAGGAACAGCTTGCCATTCCTGAAGCAGAAATGCAGTCAGCTGTGCAACATCCATTGGCAGGGGGTGATTTGTTGACAATCTTCGACCAAGGACATCCCAGAGGTGCTCAGTCGGAGAAAGGTCAGATGAATGAGCTGGCCACGCCATCCTGATGATCCCATGTTGCTGAATAAACTCATTCACCACACGAGCTCGATGGGGTCTAGCGTTATCATCTTGGAGGATGGCATTACCACCTATGGCCTTCAGAGCAGGCTGAACAATTGGTCTCAAGATTTCATTCTGGTATCTTGGGCCGGTCAAGTTGCCTTGGATGACGTAGAGTGGGGTCCTGCCGTGTCTGTAGAAGCCTTCCCAGGCCATGACAGAACCCCTACCATAATGATCCACCTCACGAATTGTGTCATCAGTAAATCGCTCTCCTGGTCGTCTCCAAACTCGAATCCTGCCATCATTGAATGACACAGTGAAGCGAGATTCATCAGTGAAGAGAACTTGACTCCATTGTTGCCTTGTCCATCGGATGTGCTCGCGACACCAAGCAACACAGGCTCTGCGATGAACGAACGAACGAACGAACGAACGAACTTTATTTTCAAAGGGTTGAGAATTGGGCACGCAGGCCCGTCTGACATTCTGCCCTTCCTTTCTCTCACCTTTCATACTGAATTCATTTATTCTCATATGCATTTTACATATCAAATTCAAGGAATTCAACGTTGTAAAGTAAAATAATAATATAGCACACTCATATTAACATTAATTACTTATAAGCATGACATAACATATGTTGAAAAGTACAAACATTATCAGAGATAGATAGATAGATAGATAGATAGATAGATAGATAGATAGATAGATAGATAGATAGATACGATAGATAATTAGATAGATAGATAGATAGATAGATAGATAGATAGATAGATAGATAGATAGATAGATAGATAGATGATAGATAGATAGATAGATAGATAGATAGATAGATAGATAGATAGATAGATAGATAGATAGATAGATAGATAGATAGATAGATAGATAGATAGATAGATAGATAGATAGATAGATAGATAGATAGATAGATAGATAGATAGATAGATAGAACGAACGAACTTTATTTTCAAAGGGTTTAGAATTGGTCACGCAGGCCCGTCTAACATTCTGCCCTTCCTTTCTCTCTTCTTCCATAGTTAATCTATTTATTCTCACACGTATCCTAAATGTTACTTAAATAATAAAATAACAAGAAAGTACAATAAAATAAAATCCCAACATTGTAACAGTACAATAACAGTTACACAAATTTACAGATGCGTATCATAATTTATACTAAACAGGACAAAATTAACTTTAAAACCTACATATGATGTTATGTAATAATAATAATAATAATAATAGCCCCTTCAGTCATAACTGACTATGGGAATGCGCCCCTGAGGTGACAGCGTAATTATTTAAGAACATAACGAAATTAGGGTGGCATATAATCTGCACTCATGATGTATTTGAAAAGTCTGTGATTGAATGAATATGGACTAAGAGTATTTTTTAAGTCGTGTGGAAGAGTATTCCACAGATGAGCAGCGGAAAAAGCTAAACTTTTCTTGAATAAGTCGAGCCTAGGCTTGGGCATGTGTAATTTATTTAAGCGTTGACTGCGTCTTCCGCTGTATTTGAAAATAGGCCACAGATACGTTGGAGCATTCTGTGACAAGATTTTGTGAATAAATTTGGCTTTGTTGAAGAGAAGGCGCTTTCTTAGTGGTAATATGTTAAGATATGTATATGCGTCTACACACTGTGTGAGGTTTTTGTCTGAAATTAGGCGCACTGCACGTTTTTGTAATGAAAAGAGTCTTTTAGTGTTGGACATGGTGCAGCCATCCCAAATTGTGGAACAATAGTCTAGATGTGTTTGTATCTGGGATGTATAGAACATTTTTCGTGTCTCCTCATCTAGGAAATGTTTGATTTTAGCTAACTGGTAAACTTTTTGTGCCGTTTGTTTGGTCAGTGCTTGTACATGCGAATTCCAACTTAAATGTTGGTCAATTATGAGTCCTAGTGTTTTATATTCATTTACATTTTCAATTAAAGAGGTTCCAATGTAGAGCTGAAGTGTTGTTTTCGGCGAGTTTTGTAATTTTTGTCTAGTTGATATTATCATACATTTTGTTTTAGTGATATTTATTTGCATGCAGTTTTCATTGCTCCACTTAATAAGATTGTCTGTGTCGCTTTGTAATAATATTTCTAGCGTGTTGCAACTTTTATCACTAGTATAAATGGTACAGTCATCGGCAAATAGGTCGCAGGATGAGTGCTCGATGTGTAGTGGAAGGTCATTTATGTAAATGGAAAAAAGTAGAGGGCCGAGAATAGAACCCTGAGGAACACCAGTGTCAATAATAGTTGGGCTTGACAAGGAGTTATTGTACCACACTACTTGCTGTCTGTCGGACAGGAATGATTTAAGTAATGTCACTAGTTTAAAGTTAACTTTCATTGTTTCTAATTTTCTTATTAAAACAGCGTGATCTAACATATCAAATGCTTTCCTAAAGTCTACAAAGATTGCTCCACATATATGTTATCGTTATTTATGTTTAGGTGCAAGTTGTCTATCATCTTAGTTAGAGCTGTGTGGCATGAATGCTTTTGTCGAAACCCTGACTGACTGTCAATTAGCAAGTCATTGCTAACTAGGTAATGTAGTGTTGCTTTATGTATGTGTTTTTCTAGTGGTTTAGAAAGCGATGATAAAAGAGAAATAGGTCTGTAGTTACCAAGATTACTGTTATCTGACGAGCCAGGTTTGAAGAGAGGATATACTTTGGCAATCTTAAAGGCTGAAGGAAAATAACTTTTAGCAATACATTGATTATATATAAAAGTTAGTGAATCACTAATAGCTGGTGCGGCGTAACGCAGTATTCGATTACTAATTCCGTCAAGCCCTGATGAGCTATTATCCTTAAGGCCAATAAGATAGTTATACACTTCATTAACTGTCATAAAAGGAATGTCGGGTGGAACTGAGTTTGTACATTTGTTTTTACAGAATGCTGAAAGTTTGTCTAAGTCACTACAGGAAGGTGGTATTGTGGATTTCAGACCGTTTATTTCTGCTTGAAAGTGATTGCTGAAGTCGGTGCAAGTAAATGAAGTGTTGGAAGAGAATGAGTCTGGTGCATTACGTTTTTTTTCGCTAAGGTGTTAATTGCCTTCCATATTTCCTTACTATTTGATTTGTTCTGAACTATATTTCTAAAACGATTTTTCTTTTCTTTCCGAATTAAATATTGAACTTTGTTCCTGTATACCCTGTATGTGTTGAGGTCCTTATTTTTGTGCGCTTGATCTCTCTGCCTCATAGCCTCCAACACTTCCTGCGTGATCCACGGAGATTTTAATTGTCGTTTGACGCGAATTTCCTTAGCTGGTACGTGCGTGTCAAAAACATTATAAAAAATTTTTGTCCAGTATTCAATAGCGTCATCCGGATCAGGAAGTTGGTAAACACGGGCGAGAGGTGCAGTTAGCAAGTCATTTAAAAATAATTCCTTACTGAAATGTTTGAAACTTCTAAATTTGATACTTACATGTTTATTTTTCGGAACTTTACATTTATTCTTTGACCATGTACAGCATACTGGATAGTGGTCACTCATTGCAATATTAGGGACAGAGCATTCTATGATGTTTTCTGGGCAAGTTACGTAGATGTGGTCGATTAGTGTGGTTGATGCTTGTGTTACTCTTGTAGGCTGGTTAACTATTTGTTTTAAGTTGTACGATAATATTATATTTTTCCATGTTAGATTTGAATTGTGTATATCGATGTTGAAATCACCAAGAAGAACAACCTCCTTGACTGTGGCAAATACATTGTCCATCATTATGGTGAAATCTTCGTACCATATAGGTCCTGCACTAGGATTTCGATAAAGATATCCCACCAGAAATGGGCCCTGATTCGGTAGCTTTATTTCCAACCATACACATTCTATCTCTGCTGTCTCTAAGTCGTTTCTGCGGCGAAAATTAAGGGAAGTGGAAATATAAACTGTTATACCTGTCTCTTGTTTTTTGCTTGCGTCTCGCCGAATAGTTTTAAAACCATTTAACGCAATGTCATCGTCTGTTATTCTGTCATTTAGGCGACTTTCTGAAAGTCCAAAAATGTGAAAATTATTACTTAGAATGTATGTAAGTTCGGGGAGTTTACCTAGAAGATGGTAAATATTCAGATGACCAAGTGAGCAGGAGTAAGAGGGATTCTGACTGCAGGACGTCGAGCAGCCAGTCCAAATTCATGTAAATGTCTGCGAATGGTGCTTTGACTGACATTAACGTTTACAGTTTGTCTCAGCTGACATCTTAGAGTGGAACAAGTCACTGTTCGATGGTGCAGGGCTGACAACAAGAGGTACCGGTCATCATGTCTATTGGTGCATCTAGGGCGACCTGGCTGGTGGCGATCCTCCACACTTCCTGTGGCCTGAAATCTCTCCAAAATTCTTTGGATAGTAGAGTGTGACACTGCAAGCCGTCTAGCAACCTCACGGACAGATAAACCACTTTCAACCCACACTATAGCCCTCATTCTTTGTAAGGTGTCAAGACTTCTTCTCGGTGGCATGGTTTTTGCAAGTGATGAAACTACCCTAAGTCTGCTGATTGTAAAACAAATTACGAGTGAACTCTGTTCACGAAAAGTCGCCATTGCACGTGGAATGTCAATCAGCACGATTACTTCACCTGTTTGGTTGTACAGAAGTTTGAAAAAACAGATTAAAAATGTGAATTTATAGTCAGCAAACCAAATTGCACATGATCACCATGGTTGTCGGTGAGTTGTATTTATGCTTAATGTGCATAGAGGACTGTCAGAGGAAGATATTGCACCCATTTTTACTAACAACTTCCTTCATTTAATCATTCTATGCGCTTATATAAAAGTGTATTGAAAATAAATGGGTGGCCCTTGACTTTTGACGAGTAGTATAGATTCCCCCCTGATTTAATTTCACAACATGAAGTGACCCCAACAGCTAGTGTTGTGATTGTTGTTGTGTAACTAGGACTGTTAAGTTTCTTGCTCTTTAGCAGCCAATACCAAATTGAAGACTCCTTGGTATTATCTACACTGTAGATCTAGGCTTTTCCTCTGGATTTTCTGCCATTCTGAAACGTGCTGATTTGAAGTCATGAGCTCCATCTTTGCTTGCATTTAAAGGATCATCACATCTGGCTAAAGCTAGGAGTAAGAAGTGCGTGGCATACTGTGCATTCTCCGCCATCCAAGGGGGCTTTCCAACTATGCAGAGCTAAAATACTGTACTCTGGTTCTGGGCTCTCCCAAGGAATTGTCATTTCCTGCACAGAGCCACTTCTCATCTTTCCCTGCCTATCACTGGGCCCATAGTGAGATCCTTCTGCATGCAGTCAACCAAGTCAAAGTGAAATAATTACACCTGGGGCTTAAGTGGCTTCTCCAAGCTTAGTGTGCAATGATGGGTTCTCAACAATTTTCACCACAGGGGGAATCCCTGGAAGTGTGTGGATGATTTCAAGAGTCAGTGAGGATGTAATTAGCCTCACAGACATATGTTCGCATCCACATACATATATTGTAGCATTGTGCAATGCTGGTGGTCATATAAAGATGACTCCAGATATGACTCCATACATAACAGCTAGTTTGAAAAGACATAGTAAAGTGCATACAGGAGAGAAGCCTTTCAAGTGTGATGTGTGTGGTGTAGGGTTTACAGATTGTTCTTGTTTGAGAAGACACATATAAACACAAACAGGAGAGAAGCCTTACAAATATGATGTTTGCAATGTAAGGTTTAAAGCTGTAGTAGTCTCAGAACACTGAAAAGAATACACTTAAGGGAGTGACTTTACATGTATGATGTATGTGATATATAGATTACATAGTCTGTTGGTCTAGAAATACACACTGGAGAGTATTCTTACATGGTTTGTATATTTTGTGATATAAAAACATTTATTCACACTTTTGTATTCACTGAAATAGTTTGTTCCCATCACTTGTTACAATCAAGATTAAAACTATCCAGTTGGTTGATATTCAGATAACATTTATTTTGTTTAATTTTGTATTGATTGTTCCATTTAATTCAGCATTAACATCTTGCAATTGTTTTATTTTAACATCATTTACTTACACACTCCTTCTATCGTCTTATCAAAGATGATGTGTATTACAAAGTACTATACCTTAGTCTTTTCCTTTACCTAGTCTCTTCTGTATACCATCCTGTATGTATTCTGTATGTCACTTCTATTAATAACCTTCATCAATACCAGCATGTCCTTCAAATTTCTGTGGTACAAGTAGTCTACTTTTCATGGTTCAATCCCATCACAGGCAATATAATTTATTGAAATTTATTCAGAACCAATGGGTCCTAATGATTTCATACTTTGAGACTACCTCTGCTTTAAGTTCTCTATGAGAAAGAACCCTCATGAAGAAGTCCCTAAGGAGATTAGGTCATAAAGCTGGATCTCGTAAAGTGGAGGCATTAACAATTCACTCCCTGTGGTAGTATCTGCTTGGGACTCAAAGCCGCTGACCTCTGGGAAAATGTTCCGCATGTGCTGACAACATACAAAGTCCCTAGTCATTAAACAGCAGATTTCCAATATTTCACGAGTTCTTATTATATGTCACAAAAATCTGGTTATGTTTCAAGTGATGTCTAATTTACTGTATGAATGGTTTACATTTTGTTTGTTTGTCTGTTTTGGTTTTTTTCATTACTTTCTTTTACTTTTTAATTTTGTTTTTAATTTAATTAAAAAAAATGTTTTTATTAACATACTTAACTCTTTAAGTCCCAATCGACTTTATATATCCTCAGGGGTTAGACGCGCTTGGCCCAATCAACTTTATAAAGCGTTTAGTATATGTGCCTCTGTTTGAGACTGTTTCTAGTTATAACTACCCACAAACCACCCAAAGCGTCATTTCCGACAGCAAGTACATTCTTTTAAATACCGCATGTGTTTAAGAGTGAACGTGTTTCTGTTTTGAGATATTTTTTTAAAAATGCACCGGGGTGGCCATTTTTGCTTGGGCCAAACCAACTTTTTTGCTTGGGACTGAAAGAGTTAAATTTGATTATGACTGGATATTTCAAATGAAGGCTATTATTTTACCTTGTTAATGCTGTATGCTTAAATAATGCTCAAAATACATGTGCGATTGAAAGGATACAGTATGCAAGATGGCAGAGAGAGGAAGGGCAGAATGTAAGACGGGCTTGCATGCCCAATTCTTAACACTTTGAAAATAAAGTTGGTTCATTCGTTCATTTGTTCATTCTTTCAGGCAGAGAGATCGTGTATTGAGTACGCCGCAGGGACCATGTAGCATACACTTTGTGACGATTTCAAATCCTTGGATAGCATGGTAGCTCTGCATTTACGACTCTGTCAATGTCATCCTTTGTGTGTATTTTAGAATCTGTAGACAGAGTGAGGAGTATGTGCGCATGTTGTAGTCCACGTATTTGGAACTTTATCACGTAGATTTTTTTTTTTTTGCGTACGCCCGCTATTACTCGAGGTGAAATCTCAGGTTAGTATGTCTAACCTGAGACTGATTTTTACGTGAGTATCCCTTTTTCTTGTACAGAGACAGGTGTCCCTCGCCATTCAGGCAGATACTCGCCGATTTCGGAGGTACCCATTAGAGCTGGGTCGGCTCAGGAGCCACCAGTCCCTGGTCGACAACACTGCTTCAAATGTTCTCACGAGGGCTCGAGGTAATCCAGTCCAAATCCCGGTCGACAAAAAATCTTCAAATGTCCTCGCTTGGGTTTGATCCTGGGTCACCCGGTCGCCAGTGCAGTTTGGTAACCACTACACCAGCGTGGCTCCCATCACGTAGATGAAGGCTATCACAGTACCAAAAAGATTCCGCTTGAAAATGTCGTCAAGCAATTCTGCAAGTTTTATTTTTTACCCTTGCACAGTTATGTCTGGTCTGTGTTCAGGTTGTTGCTTTCCTTCCATTGCATTCACAATCTCAGGCCAGGCAGGATTGCAAGTAAATGTAACGAATAGATCAGGTCTCACAAACTTTTGTACAATTGCCAAAGCATCTTGATAGTTTTGTTGCATGTACCTTGGGCTGCCTTGGAACGTCGAAGACAGAATTATCATCTTCCGTGCTGTCAAGTTTTGGTTTTGAGGTCTTCCTTCTACTGCATACAAAAGTCCACGGTACATTTCCACTCGTAGATATTTCTGATTATGGCGTAAATAGTTTAATCCAGATCCTTCAGTCTTCATGTTGGCGTCTACAATATATTGTTGAAATAATTTCCCACTGCTATGAATTAGGCTAAAACCAGGCCTCAACGCAAGTCTATAAGCAAAGAATTGCAACTGTGTTACTCTAATACGTTTTGCGATTCTTCTCTCTTCTGCGTGTTGTAGTTCCTTGTGCCAACCACCCTCTTCGCATGGGAATAGCAACGGATACACCATAGGGTCTCTATTCTTGTTTAGCAGTGATATAATTCTACAGCAGTCACCTGTGGGATATATGCAAATGTCTCTGCTTGCAGGTAGTTCCCAGTCTTCTCCAACAAATATTGCAGCAACCTCTATTTTAGATGTTGGTGCATTATATCGTCTCTTATCGAGGTCCGGGTCTTCTATAAATACCATGCGCACATTCATTGATGAATTGGCCTGTGTTAACTGATGCATTTGTTTATATGACTCAGCAAATGAGTTAACTTGTCGTAGCATCTCATCCAATTGTTGCATTACTTTGGCCAAACAACCTTGGTTTGATTGTTTTTCGAGCCGTTTTGTTCACTGGCTTCCTAGCTCAGTGGTCTATGGTTCGATCTCCAGATGAGGTGGGATTTTTTTAGGTCGACCCAGCCCCAAATGGGTACCTGAGCATATCTGGGAAGGTTAAGGCGGCCGGCGTGATGCTGACCACATCACCCCAAGTGTGCCGACGGTCAAGAAAATATGGGCCTAACACCATATTCCCAATATGCCTCAGTGGGCGTGTAACGGTATCCTTTACCTTTTTACCTTTACCCTTTTGTTGTTGCTTCAGCAGAATTGAAAATATAACATTGTCCATGTCCTGGCCTATTTGTATTGTTTGGATTGTTGAGTTTTACTGTCATATATGTTCTCTGTTGTTATTTGCTTCACGTGTATCTCCTGTAAGCATCCCTCGTAATAGAGTAAGTGTCTCAGACAGTGGGTCAAGTGAAATCGTTCCATCATGACAGCATTTAATGTATGTATTCGATGTGTTTAACTCATGTCCCCAATATTTTGCATTGCAATACTCACTACTGGGAATTGAACCCGGTACCTCTAGAATTCGAGGCGGATGCCATACCACTCCGACCCATTATTTATCACTGCAAAGATATGTGTATGATTCTGTTATGGCATTTGTTTCACTAATCATTAACATCGACAACCTTGCTGTTACTCTGTCGTTTACTCTTGCAATGTGTAGGGGTAACAGTTTACCATAACACAACGTAACAGTTTACCGTAATTCAAGGTAACAGTATACCATAACAGCATAGTGTGGATAGATTCTCCGAAGCCTGCGCCAACTTTGGGCTTACCATCAACACGAAGAAAACAGAAATCATGTACCAACCAGCTCCTGGCACAGTTTATACTGAGCCAGTCATCAAGGTTAATGGTGAGAAACTGAATGTTGTGAACAGATTCACATACCTTGGTAGCACACTATCCCAGAACATTGTCATTGATGATGAGGTGAACACCAGGATCTCCAAAGCCAGCAGCACATTTGGCAGACTATACACCAACGTCTGGCATCGAAGTGGCATTAGTCTACAGACAAAGCTGAAGGTGTACAGAGCTGCGGTGCTTCCAGTGCTGCTATATGCATGTGAAACATGGACTGTATACAGGCGCCACGTAAAGAAGCTAAACCACTTCCATACAGTCTGTCTCAGGAAGATAATGAACATCAAATGGCAAGACAAGATCCCGGATACCGCCGTTCTTGACAGAGCTGGTATCCCTAGTATTGATACTATTCTGATGCAGTCACAGATTCGCTGGGCAGGTCATGTAGTCCGCATGCCAGACCATCGACTGCCAAAGATACTCTTTTATGGTGAGATGCAGAAGGGTAAACGCTCCCATGGTGGCCAAAAGAAGCGCTTCAAAGACACGTTAAAGACGTCATTGAAAACCTTTGACATAAACCCAGACACATGGGAAGCTGCTGCGCAAGACCGAACTGCTTGGCGCACATCTCTTCGTAAAGGTGCAGCAGCATGCAAATCATCCAGAAGAGCAGCAGCGGAACAGCGGAGACAAGCTAGAAAGGACCGTGAAATAAAACCTTCACATGAAGCAAACATTCCCTGCCCACACTGTCCGAGATCTTTCCAGGCCCGCATCGGGCTCTTCAGTCACCTTCGTACCCATAGACTAACCTAACATATTCCTAAATAATTGGATGAACAGAGTGGTCTTCATCACCCGTGATGGACGAACAACAACATACCATAACACATGGTAACAGTTTACCATAACACACGGTAACAGTATGAAAGAAAGTTGAATTATAACTGCACTTAATTCAGTCTTCTATAAATAATTTTACCAGCACATCATAATTCCGCCACTTATAAGGTAGCTATTACTTGAGTAATAATTGTCAAATTGTGCAATACTCAATTGACCAGTATTACATTAGAAAATTCTGCGTAGTACTACAACAACTCGCAGTAGTTAGTGCACTGGCTTCTTAGCTCAGTGGTCCATGGTTTGATCCTCAGTTGAAGTGGGAATTTTTAGACCGTAAATGGCTCCAGGGTCAACCCAGCCTCATGAACTGGGAACTAGAGTAACTCTGGGAAGGTTGTGCTGACCACGTCACCCCTAGTGTGCCGATGATCAAGAAAATATGGGCCTAACACCATTTTCCCAATATGCCTCAATGGGCGTGTAACGGGATCCTTTACCTTTTTTCTTACTGCAACCACTACTAACGTATGCAGCACACCTCACGCATTACTAAAAATACAATCAACCTCTGTGTCAGACATAATTACTGTCATATCAACAACTCTCTGGAAACTAGAAAAACCACCTCTTGACTTGCAAATTCTACAGCAGACAATCAGCATCAACATCTCTGCTAATAATTTCTACGCGACATCTACGTTTTCTGTCTTGCTTACTCTCACTCACGGCCCTGCTGCCGAGATAAGTTTATCTTACACAGTTCACACAACTGACTGATTTCACGCCGTAAGCACTACTCACTGGAAAAGACCAGATCTACAGTGTAGATAATACACTGTATGATCTACACTGTATATAGTAGATATAAGGGCGAAAAAATAGGAGGTCCTGTGTGCAAGTTGCGCACGTGAAAAATCCCACGGCAGTTGGAAATTGTAAAGAGTAGGCCATAAGGCCGCTGCCCTGGCAAAATTTAAAAAATGTAGAAACCTACCCACCACAAAAATATTTATAGAATGTGGGATTCTTATATACACACATTGGGATTCTCGCCAGTGCTATGGAGTTCGTGCACTGTGCTGAGATCCACCATGTTTGATCTAAGGGAGGAGATCGGAGAACTGTGTGCAATGTCCTTCAAACCAAACCAAACCAAACCAATCTCCAAAAGAAGGACCAACAAATTATAAATGATTCTTTTTAAAAAAAAGTACCTTCACACCTGCCACAACCAAGGACTGGAGAAGTATATCAGAAATAAATAAAAAAACAGAGTATGGGAGAAGTGTAGCAGGAAAAAGAAAAGATAGAATGGGATAAGCAAAGTAGAAATAAGACAACAGAGGATGGAAACTGTATAATAGAGGATAGTAGATGAATGAAAGGCCAAAGCTGTTGCGGGGCCTGGTTTAGACATTTTAATGGGGCACCTGTCATTTTCATTATTTCAGATTTGGTCTTTCCCATTGGTCCTTGGCCCCTGACTGACAGAGCAATCAGTGGCCGACACGCCTGGTCGCGTCTTTAGCGCAGCAACAAACCGACTCCACTTTGCTCAGTCAACAGCCATCCTTAGTGTGGTGCTCCAGTTCTGGTTCATGCTTAGCATCTCTGCCTCACAGTTCTCCGCCAGGTCACTTTTATCCGTCCTTGTTTTCGTTTTCATTCTGGAGTCTAAAGCATGGCAGGTCTGGTTATGGGGTCAGGGTCTCTTCTGAGGATGTGGCCAACCCAATTCTAGCGTCCACATTTCTTCTTGGTGACTCCGATGGTGTTCGGCCAGAAATTTTGAAGAATGTTCCTACGGCAGATTGTGTGGCAAGAGGACAATTTGGACATTTCCTTTTCTGTTACTCTCCAGCATTGTGCACCGTACAGAAGTACAGAAAATATGCAGCTCTCATATATTTTTAATTTAGTGTTTATACTGTGCTTTACACGCAGAATTATTTACGTTCCGCCAGGTGAACTGGGGTATTATCGTAACAATACACAGTCATTATCACCGGTCAGCGGTAATACCTTTATCTCTGTGAGTCACCTCGCCAACCTTTAATGGCGACGATCCTCTATTGACACAGGCTGGTCATGCACGATCGGTTCTAAGGAAGCCAATATTGTCTGTCTGAGAAATCAGTCTGGGGGAATCACATGCACGGGTGATAATTAAATTATCGCATCCGCTGGCCCATGTCTGTATCTTTATTACAGATAAATCTGTCTGGTGAGTCAATATTGGCAGGAAATCATCTGGACATGAAATCAGTGCACATATTTGCTTTGTGAGGTTTCACAAGATGCCACTGGAAATATTACCGCATGATTTGAAAGAGGTAACGCGTTGGAATATTGAATTTAATATTTTAAACACGTGGGGGATTTTTTTAACTAAACACCCCGACCCACATAGTCTAAATAGATTCTGTTGGACTGAAGTGAGCGCCGGGATATACATTGAATTTAACTGGAAAACTCGGCGGAAAGATCATCTGTGATCTGAACTGGAAACTGGAAGTATAATCTAGCGAAATCAGAGACACAGAACTCAGAGAGACTGCAGCGCACATTGTATGAGCGACTCCCAGAAGCCAGTGAGACAACGGACTTAGAATTCCTATAAGTGACAGATCGAAGTATTTAGGAAACTTAAAACCTTAAAAAGTAAGCCTGCCTTTATAAATACAGAGACTGAAAAACTTAAGGGACCAGGACTTAGAATACGAAGACAGGAAACCTAGGAATTGGATCACCCGTCATAAGAGAAACTTTCCCAGACCAAGTGCGTCGTAGATTCACCCGTCACAAAAAGGATTCAAAATTTCCAGACCAAGTTCGAGAGCATATAACGTAAATTGCTCGTGTCCATCCTAACCTGCGCGAGGAGATTGTGTATTCCCAAAACTTTGGGGTAAGTGTAACAATTATTTTACAAATGTAAATTTGACATGTTTTCTTGCTAAGTGGTTATGTATATGTATATATATATATATATATATATATATATATATATATATATATGCATATATATATATATATATATATATATATATATATATATATATATATATATATATACTGAAGCACATTAAAAACGCACCACTATTATATATACTGATGCGGAGAAGCTGGAAAAAAAGTGTGGGAATGGATTTTCCCCGTGTTTGTCATGAGTAGAGAGCGAATGGCTGCTGGAATGGAAAGTACATGATTCAACCCACGGGTTTGTGAACAGACTACATGAAAACAATGAAAGTTACACGTGCAACACGATTCCCAACAGCTATGACCCTGAAAATGTGTACGCGTTGTGGCAGTATACTCGGTATAAAAAGGCCGTTGAGACAAAACGCCCAGTACATGTGCTTGAAATGCCACGACTATCTGAAAACGACCGCCAACGAGCCATTGGTATGTTGGAGACCGGAGTGAGCTCGCGGGCCATTGCTAGAAGGATGAATTGCCACCACAGCACTATTGTACGTCTCAATGAACGTTACGGAACCACTGGCAGTGCCCGGGATAGACTTCGGAGTGGCCAACCACGAGTTACTATTCCTGCGCAAGATCGTCATATTGTGCTGAGTCACCTAAGGAATCGTTCTCTCCCGGCAAGTCAAACAGCAAGAGCAATAGTGGGTAGACGTGGGCAAGTCTCTCGAATGACAGTCGTACGACGACTCAGAGATACAGGCCTTACTGCAAGACGACCTTATGTTGGGCCAAACTTGACTCACAGACATCGTCAGCAGCGCCTGCAATGGGCAGAGCAACATGTCAGATGGACTAGACTGCAGTGGAATGCTGTCCTATTCACAGACGAGAGCAGATTCAACATATCATTTGCTGATGGACGTATGCGGATTTGGCGACGGTGTGGAGAGCGCTTTGCAAATTGCTGTGTTCGTCAGCACAACCGATTTGGAGGTGGCAGTATTCACATTTGGGGAAGGTTCAGTTTTCACCATCGCTTGCCTCTTCACGTCTTCCGTGGAAATGTTAATGCTGTGACATATCAAGATGAGGTTCTGGATGCATTGGTTGCTCCTGCGTTCACAAATTATCCAGACTTGCAGCTTCTCCAGCAGGATAACGCACGTGCGCACACTGCATGCATTACGCAGCAATATCTACAGCAGCAGAACATTGTGACGATTGATTGGCCTGCCCTATCACCAGACATGTCCCTTATAGAACATCTGTGGGACGAACTTGGACGCAGAGTCTACAGGCAAGGTTCTCCAGCTAATCTGCAACAGCTCGAAGCTGCTCTTACACGTGAATGGGACTTGATTCTCCGGAATTTCTTTCAGAGACTTGTGCATTTCATGCGGAGCCGCTGCCAAGCTTGTTTGCAAGCACACGGTGGACATACCAGATACTGAGGATAGTGTGAATGAATTTTTTTATTGGTTGCATTTTTGGTTTTCTCCCTTGCCTGCACAGAATGCAATGAATTTCATAACAATCAAATGTACAAATTAATGACCATGTTATTTTAAAACTAAAACATAGTTGATTCAGTTATTACATGTATAAAAGCAAACGTATGAGCCAAAATATTTAATATACACATATATATATAGATATACAGTATATTTACCTCAAAACAGAGCTTTACCATTATAAGAGGAAATTCGCTGAATTAACCCAGCTGGGGGCTTGAACTGGCTAAAATCCATTGCTTAAATCATTCACAAAAGGCGACGGACAGACATAAGTTAACAAATGTTCAGCGCTAAGCAGCATTGTTCTTGACTTCTGAATTATCTTGTGAAGGCTCCCGTAAGGATAGAAGCTCCATTACACTTCTATCTACATCTCTGCCAAGAGTAATCTTGTGCGAAGGTAAACACCTTTGACGACCCAGTTTAGATACTCTTAAGGTTTAAGGCCACTGTTGGACCACTACTGCAAAGCAGGGGAAGCAATCCGTGACACCCTCATAATTTTCCATAGGCTGTCTCTGTGTCTGCTGTCAAATGCCTTTTCAAAGTCAACAAAATATATACAACTGAATCTGCCATTCTGAACACTGCTCTATTATGTTCCTGAGGGTGAATATATGATCTGCACATTGTCTGTTTCTTCTGAATCTTCCTTGTTTCATCTTTAGTTTATGGTGTATTGCTCTTGAACGTCTTTAAATAATTATTCTGCCCGATATTTTGTTGGAAACTGAAAGGAGAGTAATTCCTCTCTCTAGTTGTTGCAGTCAGTGAGGTCACCTTTCTTTGGTAATTTAACAATGATTCCTCTGTTCCACTCCACTTGTGTTGTCTCTGTTTGCCAGATGTATGCGAATAGTGATGCTAATAGCTCTTCTGATAATACAGGATCTGTTTTAAATAGCTGTACATTTAGGTTGTCATGGCCTGGAGATTGTCTGTTGTTCAACTCTTTGATAGTGTGATGATTTCTTCCTTACGTGGAATATCTGTATTTATTTCTAGATCATTTTCAGTCTCTGGAATGTTCAGTTGTGACTCTGGAGGTACTTTATTTAGTGTTTCTCTGAAGTGTTCTACCCATCCTGCTTTTTGCCCCTGATCTGTGGTGATGAGATTTCCGTACTTGTCTCTAACAAAGAGTCTCTTTGTCTTGTGTGGACTGGCCTATACTGTTTGATAGGGAAACAACAGAAGTGATTGCGTCATTAATAGGCTGGACTGCCCACGGTAAACTTCCGGTGTTATGTCTTTCGGTTCGCACTAATGACCTGTCATCGAAACATCATTTTTTGGTGATGCGTAGATGGCAGGGAGGATAGTGTGATTCGCTTGCATAGCTAGGCGGAGTTGTCGCACGGAATGTCCAGGGTTCAAATCCTGGGTAAGCCACTCATGTCTGTTGTTTTTCTGTTGTCTAGTGTTCTACTTCTTTATTTCTTACGAGTGCCTGAAAACATACCTTTATATTTGTTTCATATTAATTTACCGTTTACAGGCCTCGGGTTTCCCCTCCTTATGTGTTATAAATGTTAAGAAGCAAATCAACCATAGTTGTTATTGTGATATTGCTGATCAAAACCAACATCAATGCACTCTAAGCAGACCTCTAGGTGCTCAGCAAACGTCGAAGGGCATGAATACTAACTGTTCCTGTAGCTAGTTGATTGTTAACACGATTGATGCATCCTCTCAAATGTCCCTCTCTGATAGTCTTACTTTTGATGCCAAATTCCAGCAATCTTAGCCTTGTTGATCCATTGGTTGCAGTGTCTTTCTCCAGCAGGCGATCAGTAATTGTCTCCCTTATCCATAGCCAACGTCCCCACTATGGATGCTCTGGAGGCGTAACGAAAAAAAAGCCCCAACTGATAGTTAACATAAAGTTTTCCTATATAATATGTAAATTTTCTCCTTTGAAAATCACTTCAAACGTCAACACCTCTAGTAAATAGTGGTTCGGTTAACATATTCATTCAACCATTTCATTTTGGTAATCGTAACTTATTGCAGGCACCCTTTTTAATATATTTTAAAATTAATGTTAAAAGTTCACTCTTGCATAAAATTTATTTCAGTAATGGGACGGTACAGCTGCATTTTATGGCGTTGTATGATCTCAATTGTCGCTAAATCTAATTTCAGAGAGCAGACGAATAATGTCATGCTGACTGCCGTAACATCTGGTTCTTTAGTTCTTCTGCACTTCTGT
Source organism: Oreohelix idahoensis (assembly GCA_024509875.1). Lineage (NCBI taxonomy): Eukaryota > Metazoa > Mollusca > Gastropoda > Stylommatophora > Oreohelicidae > Oreohelix > Oreohelix idahoensis. The sequence continues at coordinate 501,124 of JAMPIV010005507.1, forward strand.
TAACAGTAAAACAATAATAATCCAGATCCAAACCTCAGAAATGAGGTATCTGAAGAAGGTGGTTGAAGTAACGAGAAGATACTTGGTCCGCAACCAAACGATACGTCAGGGCCTAAAAACTCAACTCCTGCAGTCCCAAATAAACAGTCCCAACTAAGATGATTTGGCCATGTCTGCAGAAAGGGAGACTAAGAGCCAGAGATCTAGACCTCCAGGAATACACAGGGTCCGCTGGGAGGACAGCAATAAACAATCTCTGAACGGCCGAGGACTAGAATGGAACCAGGCCAGGAGGAAGACAGCCGATAGGATAGTATGGCGCTCTCTCTTCTAAACGTATACACCTCACGGTAGAGGAGGAACGACTAAGTAAGTAAGGTGCCTTTCAAAGAGCCACTTTCTCTACACCGACGAGTCGTTTTATTGTTGTTGCTGCTTATAGCTAGGGCTGCTGAGCTCATAACTCTTTAGCAGCCAAAGCCAAGATGAATAATCGTCACGTAGCTTTTGGCTAGTGCTGTATGGAGTTTGCAATTGGTTGGTAGCCCGGCATTACATTTCTTCTTTCTGTAGCGAGTCCTGGGCACGTGAGCACAATACGTTGAACTGTCTCCTATGGATGGGTACACCTGCAGCATTAAGGCTACTGATGGGTGTCGTAGATTATTGATAGGGGAATTAAGACATAGCTTGGTCCCTTCTGAATAGAGTAGAACAGGTGATAGCTCAGTGAGGGGTAATGTAACGGTAATAGATTTTCACGAGTGAGATGGTGGAAACTAGTTAGTCTGTCCCTGAAATCGAGAAACTTCTCTCCTTCAGCCTATCTCTACAACAGAACTAGCTTGTCAGACAGTCTACTAGAATATATACTTAGCGACTTTAATTACGCATCACTATATGAATCACTCACCAAGATGTCTGAAAATAAAATAATGGTAACATGTTTGATATCATTGGAAACAGTATCCATTGACCGACCGATTCCCGCAATCCGCGTAGCAGTTTTTTTTTCTCGTACGCCCGCTAATACTCGAGGCGAAATCTCAGGTTATTATTTTAATGTCTAACCTGACATTGATTTTACGTGAGTAACCCTTTTTATCTTGTACAGAGACAGGTGTCCCTCGCCATTCAGGCAGACACTCTCCGATTTCGGAGGTACCCATTAGAGCTGGGTCGGCTCAGGAGCCGCCAATCCCTGGTCGACGACTCCTTCAAATGTCCTCGCCAGGTCTCGAGTTAATTCAGTCCATATCCCGGTCGACGAAAAATCCTCAAATGCCGTCGTCCGGGTTTGATCCTGAATCACCTGGTCGCCAGAGCGGTGTTGTAACCACTACGCTAGCGCGGCTCCATGCTGTGTTAAAAAAAAACTAGTCACAAATGTAAGGTAGGGGTCAAATTGAAAAGTCACAAATGTCGTTGTCATTGTAACGCGCTCAGTAGCGCGTTTGGCCACCGTTGGCATCAAGACAAGCCTAGCAGCGTCTCCGCATGGAGTTAACCAGTGTGCGTAGCAAATCCTGGGGGAGTCGATCCCATACTTCGGTTATATCGCGTCGCAAATGATCCAGGGTCTGCGGTCGTCTGTGCCGGTAGAGTTGGTGTCCAATCTCGTCACAGACGTGTTCAATGGGTGCCATATCTGGGGACAATGAAGGCCATGGTATGACAGCGATGTTATTGGCCTGAAGGAACGCTGTGGTAGCCCTAGCTGTATGTGGTCGTGCGTTATCATGCTGGTACAGCTAGAGCTCGGGATAATACTGGAAGAGGGGCACAACGTGGTCCTGAAGCACATCCCTATAGGGGGCAGCATTTACAGTATGGTTAAAGATGTGGAGACGGGTTCGGTGATTGTAACTGAATGCGCCCCATACCATGACGCTTCCTCCTCCCCATCCGTGGGCTTCCAAAATGCAACAGTTGGCTTGTCTCTCACCACTTCGTCGCCACACCCTTAGTCGCCCGTCAGCATGCGACAGACAAAAACGACTGTCGTCTGAAAAGACGACATTTTGCAACTGACGTCTCGTCAATCGTCGGTGCCTCTCTGCCCACTGGTATCGTTGCTGTCAGTGTCGTAAGGTGAGGATTGGGCCGACTCGAGGACGTCTGGCGTTGAGTCCTGTAGCCTGCAGTCGACGTCGCACGGTGTGCTCTGATATGGTTCCACGTCGCCCAACAACATCTCTTGCTGTTACAGCTGCCGCCAAAAACCGATTCCGCAAATGAAGCTGCCGTATATACGCGTCCTGTTGAGGTGTCGTAACTCTGGGTTGACCTTGACGAGGTCGATCTGCAATGAATCCTGTGACCATTAAACGTTGTTGCTGTCGGACGATGGTGGACTGGTTGCAGTTCAAGTGTCTGGATGCTTCTCTGGTGGACATCCCGCCTGTTATCATTCCTATCGCTCTTTCGCTCTCAGCAGCGCTCAGTCTAGGCATGGTTTGACGACTTGTTTGTGGTTGTGGACTAAAATATTGACTGTTGTCTAGTCCGTAGTGCTCTAGGCTGAGCTCTGGGTGAAAAGAAATTAATGTTTTCCGTGCAGAATTTTTACCAGGCACCTAAATCATGTTTTACGTGTTTCACGTGCTACTCTTGTCTCCAGCTTTGCTGGCGCAAAATGACTATGCTGGCCTCTGGGCGGTGACCTTGTGAACCTGTGTACTAATTTCGGGAACAATTGCATGACCATAAGATATTTTACCAGGCACTCGTATAGTGATGCGTAATTAAAGTCGCTCAGTATATATTAATATATATAGCACCACTCACATACACACACACATAAGTGAAGACAGTTAGACGCACAGACGTGAAAACTACAACAATGGAATGTGGATCTTTTGGGACAAGCTGACCGACACACGTAAATTAAAGTTTATGTAAGTTTTACTTATCATAAAGAAACTTTACAACAACAATAATATGACTATCAAATCAAATACAAGTCAACATAGGTTAAAGTATTAATTAAAGAGTTAGACTCATATGTGTAATCCTCCCTCCCTCTGTTGAGACAAGATCCCGTTAGCAGAGAAGTTATTAACCCCCAGAAGAGTCAAAAGGTGTTTACGCTATGGTCTAGAATTTCCCTCCACAGTAAAGAACAGAGTTGATACATTAATCTATTCTAAGAGGAAAATAGCTTTTGCAAAACTTGCATAAAGAAATACAAAGTGAGTGTATGAGTTATACAATAAAAGAATCACTCGTTCCTGCTTTCATTCTATTCATACAGCAGTGGCCACTGACATTCGTTCTTACCTACAAACTTGATTTTCACCTTCTGGAACAATCTTTAGGACATACCCACACAACGCAAATCCAGTATTCGTTTGGCAAAGATTAACCACAGCTCTACAGAGACCGGTTAATTCCAATTCTCCGGGGAGCGTTAACCTCACTGTTTATATTATAGGATTACTGTTTATGTCACGGGAAATCAGTTCAGGTAAGAGATGCCACAGGGCTCACAGTGTCAGAATCTTGAGGTTTCCAGTACTTTAGGAAATGTCAGGTCGGTCACTTCACTCAGTATAAACACATTTATTATCACACCACAGTTGGTCAAACGTCGGACATGTTAATGTTTGTAATTTTTCCGCCACATGGGCTGCATGTAATTGAGATTTTTGGAAAGAAATATAATCTGGGTCGATAGGCCCAGTTACCGCATTTAGTCTTAATGTCTTTTAGGATGGTACTCTGTCTCTTTCTGGATGCAAACACAATGCCAGACAGGTTTTCATTGAAGACCCACGTAATTAAGTACAAAATGTTCTTTCTTATGGTTATTCTCAGATACACATTGAAGCCGCTGGTAAGTTTTAGGGTATGACCCAAATACTGTATAGGGAGAAAAAATGCAAATACTAAACATAATATAGTATTATTCACAATCCTATCCTTACCCCGCGTAACATAGAATATCCTCCACTTCGGTTATTTAACTTAAATTAGAAAGTATAAGCTTAGATCTTGTTTCCTCGTTTAAAACTTCCGTGAAATAAATGCTAGTCATTTAAAAAGAATCCATCATCATGAATTAGAAATAAATACATATTTCGTCAATACTCATGATGAATCAGTGTATTTACTTAGTTGGTTAAAATATTCTCTGACTGGTTACTAGCCGTTAATAAATCTATATTATAGCTAGAAATATTATTATTTGTTCTGCTAGTCACTGTCATCATCATCATGTGACGTATTCATTCCAGAACGTTGTCTCCATTACAGCTGCTCTGAACACATCACGATTCTGGGCAAGTCGACCTGCATCAGCCAAATACAAGTTCAGACTCTCTGTGATGTCCTAGGTCCACCGTCGTCTAGGTCGACCCCTTCCCCCTTTTCCAGGGACCATGCCTTCCATCACTGTTTTTTCCAGACTATTATGTCTTTTTATATGACCGAAAAATTTCAGCTTCCTTATTGCGATGGTATTTAGGAGCCAATGTTCCTGTACGTTTAGTGAGTGCAGTACTTCTCTGTTGGTCTTTTTTTCTGTCCAGGGTATTCTCAACATCCTTCTGTAGCATTTCATTTCGAATGATGTAATCTTTTTTGCAACTGTGATAAGATATCTAATAAAACATCCACCCTTCGATGTAATTTACTAATCTCTAAATCTTTTACTTTATGTTCTGCAGCAGCAGTATTAGTCAGTTGTTCAATTTCCATAGAGTGTCTACTGACAATCTCCATATTCTTTGCCTTTTCTTGTTGAAGTTCAAGTTGTAGTCACAATACTAGTGAGTACATTATCTGTAAATTTATATAAATGTTATTGAGTGTCCAAGTCTCGCAGCCGTATGTTGCTACTGGGAATATACATGCTCTGATAAGTTGTAACTTTGTTTCTTTGCTTGTGCCTTGCCATAGGTTTTTCATCTGTATTAGTTTATGTGAAGCAATTGCAAGTCTTCTTTTAATTTCTACTGCACAGTCGCCAGAGCTGTTGATGATTGATCCTAAGTATTCGAATTCATTAACACTTTCCAGTTCTTCGTTATCAATTTCAATTTCTGGTTTGGTCTTTACTTTGTCTGTTGTCAATACTTTGGTCTTCTTGGTGTTTAGGTATAGATTCTGGGCCTCGCTGTGTTTTTTGGTGGACATAATTAATTGTTAAAGTCCTTCTGGGTTGGTCGATAGGAGGACTGTGTCGTCAGCATATCTGATTTCCGGGATCTGGTACCCGCCGATGTTAAATGAGTCAAACTCTGTGTGTTCTTGGTCATCTCTTACGTTTCTCATGATATTTGTCGTGAAACATTCTAAATCCACATATATAAATTAGCAAGTAAATGTAAAGCCTAACAAATTAATTCAATAGAAGGAAAGAAGAATGGTAAAAGACCAGTGCTTTTCCCAATATCGTTAGAACGCCATAATGACTGAACCCGAAATCCCCCTTTTTCTTCGTCGTCTGCAAAATTGTAACGCTTTCACGTTTGATAGTAAAGCCTACAGCAGCATACACGCGTTTCTAAAAAATAAACGTGTACTGTATTTCTTAGAAAACCTTGAGATACGCACACTGCTTAATGACCTAGATTAATACTAGCATTAATTTCATTTTATACACTGCGTAACTAAAAGACAGACGGACTTAGAAGCGAGAGATAGAGAGAGAGAGAGAGAGAGAGAGAGAGAGAGAGAGAGAGAGAGAGGGAGGAACGCAGGCAATACTACCACCGTCTCGCGATATAAAATTAATGCCACCCCACGCGTAAGGCATGAAGCACTAACTTTTTTCAAATAAACAGTGGAAAAAAACACTACCAATACACGGTTAGGTTTTGAAAACATGCTAAATGCTTATTAGGAAACATGACATTCTACTGTTTTATGTCTGAAATCCTGACATTAGTCTGACAGTTCAGCAGACATCCCCAAGTATGGAAGTGAGGAGGTGGTAACAGCACGACTATCCTAGAATACATATTTTGAACGCAGCCACTTAGCTCCATTAAATTTATATATTTGGGTTCCTTAGGACTTGCTGACAAAGAATATGTTAAGTGTTACGCAAATAGTCTAGGAATTAACAAATTATGGCCAAAATAAAATAGTGAGGTTGTCTGACAGCACCAAATCATAATTGCTCAGTGGCATGTTTTGAAACCACTATTTTACGGGAAATAGGCCAACAAGTTAAATCCGATTTCATTGGCTAGAAGAATATGTAAGCCTAAACATGATTAGTCGATTGCAAATACTATTTTTGGTTGTTACGGGAAACGGTAGGAAGGGTACTTTTTTTCAAATGCTTTTGTAAACATGGTCCTATTGGCTAGACCATTTAATATAGTCAATTAGGAGCGTCTGTTCAGTGCCACATTTTGAAAATAAACTTACTGAGAAGCAAGTGCGTTGAGATCCAGCTCATATTTTTCTTATGAAAGCCTGGGACATAGGCAGATCGGAATTGTGCCATAACTCATTGCCAGTCAACGTATTTTGTGTATTATTTCCATGAATTGTGGTAAGCTAGAAATATTTGATATCTTTTAGATGAAAATTGAATGTGAATTGATAAATTATGTCTGTCTGTGTGTAGTTCAGTAGCAACCATGAGGAAAAGCCTAGATATTGCTCCACCAGGAACAAAACTTGTCGGAGAGGAGTATAACTGCATAGGCCTATATGAGATTGCCAAATAGTACTATGACACCTGTTACCGTAGTTTTAGTAGGTTTCAATGTAGGCTTCGGTTAGCAGTTTGACTTCGGTAACAAAATCTATTTTGTCTTTTCGTAAGTTCTGGTTGAGGCTTGTTTATCATTAAAATACATGATTCTCTGATCACGTGATATATCTACGTGTGGTAGAGCAAATATCGTGCTTAGATGTATACAACGAAAGCATGGGCCAAAACACTGGCAATGTTCAACAAAGCATTGTACTTGAGAAAATCCACTAAGTTGAGAGTCCACAAATCACATTTATTCACGGCATACAAATCTCAATAAGACAATTCATGGTGAGTCAATAAAATGCATCAAACAATACGTCTCCAGAGTTTACCTCTTCGTAGTCGTCCTATCGTCAGATTATTTACACGTGATTGCGTATTCCGACAATCCGGTAACGAATAATCCAACTTCGGCGATCAACATGAATTATGGATAATTCTTCATTAAAATTGCTCCCTGTACATTATCTTCGAATTGAATTACATTTCCCTTCATCAACTGAGACGTAAATCATATCCATTAATCCTAGGCAGACCCTGGTGCCTTATAATAAATTCCTTTATACCATTATCATCACAATGGGAGACTTCTCACAAACGCGTCCGACAAGGATCGCTATCAATACAGAAAAGGGTACGATTACAAGGTCGTCACGTCGTAGCTTAACAACGTGAAAACGTCATCCTAAAATCTAGGTGACCTATATTCTTTGCGTTCAAAACCCTGAACCGCGAAAACCCAATAACATATAAAACCAAAATGCACAACGTTAAATATAGCTCTCACTACCCTAGTAGCTACAATCTGAAATCCTCACTTAACAACACCTATCTTATTGAATAGAAGAAAATAATGCTGAAATTGCAGAGGCGTTGTAACCATTAGGGAGAGGAATACTGGTGAATGTGTTACATGAGAAGCTAACAGTTGGCATACCGCGCTGAACTCGGTGTTTGTTATGTATTGTGCTCAGTGTGGAAATAGATTATAAATTAGTTCTGAAGTAGGAGGTACAACCTTCTTGTTTCAGGGACCGTGGTACTAACATATTAAAGCAGCACCTGGTCTGAGTTTTGCTGAATCCAGAAGCTGATAGCAGACTCCTTGGTCAATATATCGACCAGTGTTGTGTCTCAAGAACACGGCGAAGCAAGCGAGCAGTGGAGACTGTTTCCTGTCGCCCACACAGAAGTTAAGATTCTGTGGCCAGAGCAGCTCAATCTTATGTATACCCCCTCTAACAGTGACTTTACCTTACATCTAGAGGGACATTTAATTGTTTCAATTAAAAAGAAACTGTGAACCTTTCCAATATTAGTTCCACCAGAAACCGACACTTGAAGTCATGATGACACACAACAACTTAGCTTGAAAAGCCAGTATTACCTCATAGTACTACAGCACTACTTACACATATATTGCAATAATCATATATGTCAATACACAGATCCTATCTATAAATTGTGTACATACAACTTGTGATTACATTTGATTGTGATTCCTGGTTCACTTTGTAGTTGAATCAGGATATCTATTATTTAAGAACTTAATACACATATTTTTAAAAGTTGCAGTTGCCTTATTAAGATAGTCTTATAGAGTGTTCTATGTATGTGAGTGTCACAGTGTTGTAAAGTATTGTGGATTAAATTAAATTGTTTATCGGTCGGTTGGTTGTTGTGAACATACACTTCAGCATTATCATAACCCTAGACATTCAACGTAGTCACCACAATATTCCAGAATAAGCCTGACTGAGGTATAAATGTGGTAGCAAGTAAGGTTATCTGTAAATACACCACACTTATTAGATACAGATACCTTCAAAGCTGATCTCAGTCAGTACACTAAGTCCCCTATAAATATTTATACCATCCCACTTTACCACATATGTTGGGGGCTCGTCCGGGATATTGAACCTTCCCCTAGCATATATATTGGGAGTAATTCACTTCGGGAAATTATAAAAATTTAAAAGGTATCCTTGGGTGGAAATTAAATAAAGTTGAGCTCTCAGTGCCTGTGGTTGTCCTTAGATAATTAGTATAGATTGACTTGTTTAAGTTAGACATTGTTTACATTTGCCTGTTAGAAAATGGCGGACTTAGCAAAGTTTCGATCTGCTGCTGTGCAGGCTGCTAAAGAGTTAGGAATAGACGGGCAAGTTATGATTGCTTATGTCACTACTGAATGTGACAAATTTATTGAACGTGAAGAAAAAAGATTAGAAAAAGAGGCTGACAGAAAATTAGAATCTGATAGATTGGCCGAAGATAAGAGAATAGAGGCGGAAAAAGAAATTAAGAGGTTACAGATTGAGGCTGAGGCTAAGGCATTGGAGGCAGAAAGAGAAGAAAAGAGATTAGCTGCAGAAAGAGAAGAAAGGAGACAGGCTGCAGAAAGGGAAGCGGATAAGGAGGAGAAGAGATTACAAAGGGAACATGAGTTACGACTTAGGGAGTTGGAATTTCAAGGCCATGCTCCTGAAAATGGTGCCAGTCCCTTTACCTCTGATGCCACTGCTAGTCAGGGAGCCTCAACCTCAGCTATGAACTTTCATTTAGATCATTTTGTTGAGAAAGAAGATGATATCGAGAGCTATCTAAATAGATATAAACTGTTAGCTACCACGTATGGGTTAGAGAGAGAAAGGTGGAGCTTAAAGTTATCACAAGGGCTTCGTGGTGCAGCTTATGAAGTTTTTGCCAAAATGAGCAGAGATGATCAGGAAAATTATGACATGCTAAAGCAGGCTCTTTTGTTAAGATATGAAAAGAACGGTGAATTTTATAGAAAAAAATTTAGGAATGCTAAACTACTGTCAGGTGAAACCTATCACCAGTTCTCTGCACGGTTAGAGACATACTTGGAGAAATGGACTTCTCTGGGGAAAACCCAAGATCTTAAGGAAATGATCCTTATAGAACAACTAAGAGAGTCCATGGCTCCAGACCTGAGAAAGTTTCTCATGGAACAAGGTGCAGAGAGGCTGGGTGAGTTACTAAACGTTGCTGAAAGGTATCAAGCAGCTCAAGCAGAGGTAACAAGTAATAAAAAGAAACAGGTAGATAATTTTAAGGCACCACAGAACTTTAATAAATTTGATCCTAGAGATCAGAACAAAGGTAAACACCAGTTTGATAGGCCACGGTATGACAATAAAAATAAAACCCCACAATTCGATGAAAGGAAATTTGATGAAAGAAAATCTTTCAACCAAAAAAGGAGGTGGTGTAAGAATTGTCGGATGGACAATCATGATACTGACCGTTGTAGAAGGAATCCTATAGTAATGGCCACCCTTCAGGTCAGGTCGACCTCAAGAAAGGAGGAGGATATTATGTTAAATACCACTCCAGAAGAGATGAGGAAGGCGCAGGCTGGGGATAAGACCCTCAAGCCTTGTTATAAGAAGTTGTCCAATTGTCACACACCTCCAGGAAAAGGAGACTTCTATTTGAAGAACAAACTAATATACCGGAAGACTGGAACTAGATCCAAAGGTCAGGGACAGCTGGTACTTCCAAAAAGGTATAGGACAGACTTAATAAGGAGCTTACATGTGAAACAAGATGGGGACCATGAGAAAATAGGTACCATCATTCAAAAGAAGGCTCAGAATTATTATTGGCCCAAGGCAAGGTGGGACATTGAGAATTTTGTAGAGAGATGTGGCATAGCACATGAGGGAACACCCGCAAGTGGGAACATTGATCAGGACCTGGACACGCCACGGGGCAAACGTAGGCCTGACAATAGGAAGAAAAATAAAGTGGACCAAGTGGATTGGGAAGCCCCTTTTCACGGACAATCTTCAATTGACTGTTTTACAATGGCCACTATGCAGAGAGTGCAAAAAGATGTCTTACCCCAGGATAAGCCGAAAATCCCTCAATCGGACTTATGTAAACTGGAGGAAGAAGATGTAGAGAGGAAATCTCTCATCAAGAATTCTAAGTGGGGAGAAAGCCCCAAGAAAAAAATTGGTAGCGGTCGTTTTGTGAATGATGATTCTGGGAAGAAAAATCATCACTACAGAGCTTCGAGTGGAAAGGACCTGACATGTGCCAGGAGAAATAAGTTTGTGAATTTAAAAGTCCATATGTAGCTCTGTTAAGAACGTGGACTGATGAAAAGGCAGAGGAAAATATTACATCCTCATACCAATATGTGAATGAGCTGACCACTCGTTTAAAAACTGGCTGGAAACTTGCCAATGAAAATTTGAGACAAGCCAGGAAAAAACATGCTGCCTACTACAACAGGAAAGCTAAAGACAGAGATTTGGCTGTGGGAGAGAAGGTACTGCTTCTTCTACCCGGTAGTCAGAATAAGTTACAAATTGGATGGCAGGGTCCATATACAGTTCTAGAGAAGGTGTCTAGAACAAATTATAAGATAGATAAGAAGGGGAAAGAAAAAATCTATCATGTGAATCTCCTGAAGAAATATTTGGAAAGAGAAAATCAGGAAGAGACACACTTGTTGACCTTGTCCATTGCAATGGAGATGAAAAAGGAACCACTTTCATCATTTGAATATCCATTACACCCCTGTGAGACAGCGGCACAGGTGAAAATCAGTACACACTTAACGAAAGATCAGAAGAAGAGAGTGCAACAGGTTTTAGATGATCATACAGAGGTGTTAACAGACCGACCGGGGCATACAAACTTATTGGAATATGATATGAAACTTATAGACCCCACACCTGTATGTATGAAGGCATATTCGATTCCGTTTGCTAAGGAGAAAGCCTTGAAGGAAGAGATAGACTATTTGTTGAAGGAGGGAATAATTTCACACAGTGAATCTTCGTATAGTTCCAGTGTGGTACTTTTAAGGAAACCCTCTGGAGAACATAGACTCTGTATAGATTACAGGAGACTGAATGCTATCACAGAAGGTCAGGTGGATCCATTGCCGGATACAAATCAGTTGTTTGCCCGGCTAAATAAAGCTAAATATTTCTCAAAAGTGGATCTGAGTAAAGGATACTATCAGATTCCAGTAAAGCCTGAGGTTAGACCGTACCTAGCTTTTAGTACCTCAGAGGGACACTATGAGTTTAACAGATTGCCATTTGGATTGAAGAATGCGCCTAGTGTCTTCTCTAGAATGATGAGAAAATTATTGGATCCCCTGAATAATCCATGCATCACAAATTTCATGGATGATATCTGTTGCATGAGAAATTCTCGCAACTTCGTTTTATTACAATATATATTTTATAACGCAAGGGCAACAACTGCTTGAAATTTATAGTCACTTTTCTCGGTCAGCAGTTGTCTCCTCGCGTTGGTATTGAATGCAGTTAAGTTTGCTATGCTAGGCCGTTTTCTCAGAAAACGGTTGGCAACCTGTTGGGTTATCCTTTTAAGGTAATCATTCTTACGCTGGTTTGTAGTAAAGGTCCTTGCGTCTTAAGTTCTGAGCTGTGGTCATTTTGCGCTGGACTGCGCATGACTGGTCTTGCTTCTTGGTCGATCGATTTCCGCCCACCAGTCCAGTGAGCGATTTTGAATAGCTAGGAAGATGCCCCGCTGAGAGGGGATCTCCGCTATTTTTTGTTCTGTCAGGAATGTGAAGTCCTCTTAATGGATATGTCGTTTATTCGAGATAATACCTCTAGTGTATTTCCACATGCCGGGGAGGCGTAATATTTCTGTGTATTTCCTGAAGGCAAGGTAAATTAACTTTTCATTAACTCTATCGATTTTTTTGGTCGTGAGCGACGTTTGATTCATAGCCTGTCTTCGAAAGTCGTCGTCACGAGATGTTTTCCCAGCTCACGTGTTGCTGTATTGTATCGCATCGGTTGATGCATGTCCCAAGGACTATTACTTGCTACTTTGTTACATGAACTAGGTTTGAAAACCTTTGTTATCTAGAGGATATTTTTGAGGACATTATTTATACTTCAGCAGACGTGCCTGTCTTGCTGAAGTCAGATTAAGGAGAGTGAACTGATCTCATACATCTGGTTATCTCCTGGCTGTTATAGAAAAGGATGGAGTTTTTCACCTGACTACATTTACAGCACTATGAAATATAACATGCATCTGACTCATCATTGTAATGCTGTCTACCGTCCATTGCTGTATTGAATGTTGCTGTGATAATGACTGTTTGATGTGCCTACATATTCGCGTAACCATTTTGTCACTGTGGCGTCCACAATAAATAATGAAGAAAAACGTCATCGGCTGTTACAAGAATCATTGACTTTATACGTCGTGAGTTTACTGACGTCCTAATGTGGATTGCCCTGTTATTTTGTATGATCATTGTTTGACTGAACACATCTGCACACTTCACAAAACCAGACCACGGGCACCATCACTCACCTCATGGTGCACGCGTCATTTGGCGGCCAATTACTCAATCATAATATAAATTGGGCGTCATCATTTGGTGGCCATAAGCTGGTTTGATCTGGTACCAGCAAACACGGGGTCCCTTACCCACTTCATTTTCAACAAGAATTCATCAGCATCCTTCAAGAAATTAACATTCTTCAAGACAGTCAACATCTTCAAAATTTTCAAAGTACTCGGCGTTGCCCGGTAAATGTCAAAATTGCAATTTTTGACTGAAACAGAAATTTGACAGTACCCGGCGTTGTTACATGTTGCCGGATAACTCGGACTGCTGTTATCTTTTACGCAAGTCAAGCAAGTTGCTGCTGTCAAGGTTCCAGTGCTGTCGTTTTTTGTGAAGGTCAAGTGCCGGTTGAAACGGGTTGTTTTCTGAAGAAGGCCAAGTACCGATTTCCATCAATTTACTATTGGATTAGAAGGTCAAGTGCCGAAACAACTCAACATACAGTATTTCAGAAGCTCTAGTACCATCGTGTTAGCAGTGGAAGCAGTTCAGATGTGCCATCATCGTTGGAGCTTCGCTCTTTAGGACGTTGATTGACATCCGTTTTTTTCTGCTGTTCTACGATTGGAAGCCTATAAGTTAAGTGGCCTGTTTGTATGTAAACTGTGCCCTTATACTTCTGCTGAGTCTTCTGTGTATCATCTCATTCTTTTGTCATATTGTTATATGTTATTTGTTTATATGTTATTCGTATATTTATATGTTTATATTTCAGCGGGTTCTCGGTTGGGTGGTGTCTCCCTTAGATCATGCCACGTCATAGAGGTCGTCTATTGTGAGCGTTTTCTGTAGGGTGAGCAAATTTCCGATACTGGAATTTGCTAAGCGACTTCTGTTGCTATTTATGTTAGCTGTGATGACATGTATTAATATTGTTTTCGTTATTATTTCGCATTCTTTAGTTTTGTTTTGATTTGTTTGTATTTGTTAGCCTACTCTTGACTATAGTTTAGTTTCATACAACATTTTTGTTTATACACTGTGGTGTCATGTATTTTGTTTAATTCTATCGCAGATATCGTCACATTTTTTGTGATATTTCATTAATTTCTGCTTTATTTTTAGTTGATTTCTGCGAACGTTTTTGTATTGTTGCTGATCTTTGTTATTGTTTACATTGTTATTGTTTACATTGTTTGCATTGTTTACATTTTCAATGTTTACATTCTGCATGTGTTTACATAGTCATTGTTTACAGTTATAGTAATTAGTTAATGGGCTATGCTAATGCACTGTTACTACTACACTGATGATAAATGAATGATGAATAGTGTCGTGCACTATTGAATGAGAAGTGCACTTATGATCAAGAATTGAGTGTTGATATTTCATATACAAGTTCTTTGATTGGAGACTTGTTTCCCACAGAGACTGGGATAATATAATGTGATGTGAATATACAAGTGCTTAATTAAGACTTGTTACACTTAGGTTTGAAATAAATTAGTTAATTATTTCAGGTTTTTGAACTCATATTATTACTCATCATGTCTACATTTGAGCACTTTATTGAGCAGGGTAAATTGCTTGGGAAGACTGGTGATAAGTTAGAAGAATTTGCAACTGCTCGATATGATAAAGCAATGGAAGCTGAACAAAAGAAACTGCAGATGCAGGTGGATGAAAAAAGATTCCAAATGGAAATGGAAAAACAAAAAAGGGAATCAGAAGCTGAGGAAAGAAAACTCCAGCTAGAAGCTGAAAGATTTCAAAAAGAGGCTGAAAATAAAAGACTTGAAAAAGAAGCTGAGAATAAAAGACTTGAAAAAGAGGCTGAAAATAAAAGACTTGAAAAAGAAGCTGAGAATAAAAGACTTGAAAAAGAGGCTGAGAATAAAAGACTTGAGAAAGAAGCTGAAAGACTTCAAATAGAGGCTCAGGCTGAGGAAAGAAGATTACAGAGAGAGTCTGATGAGAGGAAAGAGAAAGCAAAAATGGAACATGAAGAAAAGGTCTTAGCTTTAGAGTTGGAAAAATTGAAATTGATGAACATGAGTAATGGTAATGATTCAAACAAGGGTTCATCTTCTGGTAAGGCTAATAATGATACTTTTAAGATTAAGTTACCAACATTTAGTCCTTCCAGTGATGACATAATGTTCTATCTGGACAGATTTGAACAAGCATGTACAGCTCATAACATAGACAAAGCAAAATATGTTTATCAGTTATCAGGGATACTGACAGGTAAAGCTCTAAGTATATTAAATATGGTGGATGAACCTGACAAGAACAATTATGAGGTTGTCAGGGCCGCTTTGTTAAAGAAATATCAGCTTAACGAAGACGGCTATCGTCTACAATTTAAAAACATGTTACCTGAAAATGGAGTTGAATTCTCCGAGTTTATTGCAAGAATACGCATTACTTTCTCACGATGGGTTGAACTATCTAAGACGGAAAAAACTTATGAAGGACTTATGGACTTAATACTTAGAGACAAAGTCATGTCGTCTGTCAATGAGTCTTTCCTTGCTTTCCTTCATGAACGTAAACCTAAAACAATAAAAGAAATGGAAGATTTCTGTTGCCAATATGTAACTGCGCACCCACACATAACCATGGGTAACTCTAAGGTGAAAGAAGGTTTACCGGTTGCTTCGGCAGCACCGTATGGTCAAAACTTTGCTCGTAGATCCCAACAAAATTTTGATAGAAAGGGCAGCGGTAATTTCTGTCAAAATCATGGAAATCAATTTCATGGTGATTCTTCTTCGAAGAATTGGAGACAACCTGATAGTACTCGTTACTATCACCCTAATAATTATAGGCATTTCAAAAGAGGATATGGTAATAGAGGTTATTCCTGCCGAAGACCTCAAAACCAAACAAATAGATGTTCGCATCAATGTGAACATGATAGTAATCGTGGAAACTGGAATTCGAACCAGGATAACAATTACAATAGAGACAACAATAACTTCAGAGATAATAATAACTCTGATAACTTCAGAGGTAATAATAGTCACGGTAGGTCTCAACACAAAAAAAAGAGATATCAGCAGGCTAATTCTGTACAACAGGAAACTCAGGGAGCCTGTAATCAGGTCGTTGATAATAAAAACTTTGACGCGGTCACTGGTTCTGCTTTTGACTTTGAGAGAGCAAACAAATGCCCCCAATGCAGTACTTTATTCGAACCGGGTACCATAACTACTTTGAGTTGTGGTCACCCTCTTCCCGCTCTTCCTGCTGCTGTTGCGCATGACGGGAGGGGTTCTTTAATCCTACATAAGGGTCTTGTTAATGATACTCCGGTCTCACTACTTTTCGATTCCGGATGCACCACTATTGGTGTTAGACAATCGCTTGTAGATCCATCTTGTGCTACAGGAAAGGTTATTAAATGTGTCACATTTGGCGGCACTCTAGAAAAATATCCTACTGCTGTAATTCGCATTGCCACTCCTTTCTTTACTGGAGATGTGCATGCTTGTCTCTTACCTAATCCTATTGCGGACCTTATTATTGGTCGTATTCACGGAGTTAGGGAGTGTACCCCACAGCAGATTGCTGCTTGGGAAGATAATAACATGCAAGCTACAAATGCAGTGGTTACAAGAGCACAAGCTCTACAAACACCCGAAACTTCACTGAATAGTGATAATGAAGTTGATAGCCAAGATAGTCACTTAGTAATCACTCGTGACTCTTTCATAAAATTGCAAGAAGAAGATCCTTCTTTAAAAAAAATTCTTCATTCTTGCGAAGAAAGGTGATCCGAATCAGGATACAAATAGAAAATCTTGGATTGCAATGAGAAACGGCGTACTTGTACGTATGGTACAAGATTCGACTACGTCGGCGCATTCGCAAATTCTTGTTCCCAAGAGCATGAGAGTGCAAATATTGCAACATGCTCATGACTCGCAATGTGCTGGACATATGGGTTTTGCCCGTACGAAGTCGAGAGTCCTTGCGGCTTTCTTTTGGCCTTTTGTCAACAAGGACATTCGTATTTACTGCCGATCATGCAAGGTATGTCAGGAGGTCAAATCTAGAGGACCACGACATGCTGCGCCTATCCAGGCTGCTGACATTCCTATTCGGCCGTTTCAGAAAATGGCCATAGATATTATTGGCCCTTTTAAGGTCAAGTCGGCCAGAGGACATCAGTTCATCCTTACATGTGTCGATATGTGCACACGTTGGCCAGAGGCTATCCCTCTTAAGAGCATATCTACTACAGATATCGCAGATGCTCTTTGGTTGATATTTTCTCGCTTGGGGTTCCCCAGAGAAATATTGTCAGACCATGGCACTCAACTCATATCTGACACTATGTCACAGGTAATGTCTACCTTACATATTGAACGATCTCTCAGTAGTATCTACCATCCTATGTCTAATGGGTTAGTTGAGCGTCTGAATAGAACGCTAAAGACTTTGCTTGGTAAGATAACTGAAGATCATCCTCAAGATTGGGACAGGGTTTTACCCGCGGCTCTCTTTGCCTATAGAGAAGTCCCTAATGAACACACAGGATTTTCTCCCTTCGAACTTGTCTTTGGCGCGCGTCCGCGCGGCCCTATGTCTTTATTACACGATCTCATCACTGCCGATGATATTAGCGATGAAACTCAATCCTCATATGAGTATGTCATTGCTCTTAGACAAAAGATCATTGAGGCATGTAAGCTAGCAACTGCTTCATCAGAAATTGCTAAAGAGAAGGCAAGACAGTTTGCTAACAAAAATAGATGTCTACGACAACTTTGTCCAGGTGACAAAGCATTCGTCCTACTCCCCAGTAGGGAAAATAGACTTCTTATTGCATGGAAAGGTCCGTATGCAATAGTCTCTCGGATTTCCGATGTTGACTATGTGGTCGATATTGATGGAAAGCATAAAACTTTCCACATAAACATGCTTTCGGAATTTCACGAACGTCCGGACTATTTGCTGCCTATTTTCCAGGCAACGGATGATGCTCCTGCACCTCACGGTCATTATTCATCCCTGTCTGTCATACAGGATGAGGAATCTACCTTCTCTGATGTCAATCTTCCCCTTCCAGTGGTTCCATTACATTCCACGGAATCTTGGAAAAACGTTTCTGTTTCTCCTAATCTTTCTGGTGACGAACATCGACAAGTCTCGTCGATGTTACAAACATTTCAGGATGTTCTCACTGACATTCCTGGACACACAGATGTCATAGAACATGACATAATTCTTACCGACAATAATCCAATTAGGGTTAGGCCTTATCCTATCCCTATACACTTTCAGTCGCAAGTGGAAAAGGAATTGGATGAAATGATTCAATTAAATATAATTGAACCATCGACTTCACCATATTCTTCTTCCATGGTTATTGTCCGGAAGAAGGATAAGAACATACGAATTTGCGTTGATTATCGCAAATTGAATCAGGTCACAAAGTTCGATGCTGAACCGATGCCTTTGTTAGAAGATCTACTGATTAGACTTTCTAATTCTAGATTCTTCACTAAACTTGACTTGTCTAAAGGTTATTGGCAAGTGCCTTTAGCAGAGCATGCCAAACCTCTTACTGCTTTTTCTACACCTAGGGGTCTATTTCAATGGAATGTTATGCCTTTTGGTCTCATGAACGCCCCTGCCACTTTCGTTCGCATGATGCGTCGAATTCTGTCACATCGTTCGGATGTCATCGCATACTTAGATGACATCTGTCTCTTCAGTGATACCTGGGAAGATCACTATTTAGGGTTATATGACTTACTGTCCACTCTACGTGAGAATAATTTGACAGCAAAACCTTCTAAAGCTTTTGTTGGTTTTGGTGAAATCTCTTTCCTGGGTCATCGTGTTGGTCATGGTCTCTTGAAGACAGAAGACCACAATACTTCCAAAATACTGAACATCTCTGTTCCTAAAACGAAGAAACAAGTTAGGAGTCTCTTAGGTTTAATTCAATTTTATGGGAGATTTATTCCAAATTTATCTTCGATCATGGCACCTCTCTCAACATTGTTGAAGAAAGGTTCGCCTAATCTGGTCCGTTGGTCTGAAGAATGCCAATCTTCACTAGACCAAATCAAGAATATATTTTCTTCTCCTCCCATCTTAAGATTACCTACTCTTGATAGGACTTTTGTTCTTCGGAGTGATGCTTCATCCACTGGGATTGGAGCAGCACTGATGCAAGAATATGCAAATACTCTGCATCCTGTTATGTACATTTCTAGAAAAAACTAAATGCGGCAGAGAGGAACTACTCGGTTTTAGACCGTGAGTTGTTAGCGATGGTTTGGTCAATTCTAAAACTACAAAGATTCCTCCTGGGCGCACATTTCATTCTAGAGACTGATCAGAAAGCTCTTACAGCTATTCAGACTAAGAATTTGAAGAGTTCGAGATCCACTCGATATGCTATAGCTCTTCAACCTTTTCACTTCACGGTACGAGCTATCCGTGGTGCGGATAATGTGATGGCTGACATTTTGTCTAGATGCCCACATGACTCCAACTAATACTTCTGTCCTATATTTCCATATATTACAGAGTCATAACACACCTATATTACTACAATAGATTAGCACATCTGTACTCACTTTATATGTACACACTATCGTGCTTTGTTATCATCTTCTTCTGTTCGTTTTTTAAGATGATAGAGGAAGACTGAGTGGTTAATATAAGGGCCGTTAGTTTACTAAACAGCCACAATTATTAATAATGTATTGTACCTTATGAAGCATATTAGTTATTAATTAGCATTATATTGCTTGTACTTTCTCAGAATGTCATTGATGAGCTGAGGACTTACCTTACTATTATCAAGCATGACGAGTTCTAGATTGTGTACTTACCCTCGGAATGCCAGAGGATATGTCCTGGATCGTCATGTAGTTTAACTTTACTATGTACTTATGTCATTACATGTCAAATAATGTACTATTTAAATTTTCCTATCAGATTTGTACATCCATTTTTAAAGACAATATTAGATTATGCTATTTATTAATCTATGGTAACTTGCATACGTATATTGTGTTTACATGCTAACGTGATGTGTGTTGGTGACACCTCCCCGATGTGAATATTTTTTGAGACATATTTATTTTTCTGTTGAGGTATATCCTCACCAGACACTCTATATTTAGCCTCATGTTAGGCAATTTAATTAATTATCAGCGCATAATTCGTGCGTTTTGAGCCGCTTATCGCATGCTCTTTGATATTTAAAAAAAAAAAAATATGTTCCACATTTTTTTTTTTATCGGGAGGAGGTGGTGATATGTTGCGTGAGAAATTCTCGCAACATCGTTTTATTACAATATATATTTTATAACGCAAGGGCAACAACTGCTTGAAATTTATAGTCACTTTTCTCGGTCAGCAGTTGTCTCCTCGCGTTGGTATTGAATGCAGTTAAGTTTGCTATGCTAGGCCGTTTTCTCAGAAAACGGTTGGCAACCTGTTGGGTTATCCTTTTAAGGTAATCATTCTTACGCTGGTTCGTAGTAAAGGTCCTTGCGTCTTAAGTTCTGAGCTGTGGTCATTTTGCGCTGGACTGCGCATGACTGGTCTTGCTTCTTGGTCGATCGATTTCCGCCCACCAGTCCAGTGAGCGATTTTGAATAGCTAGGAAGATGCCCCGCTGAGAGGGGATCTCCGCTATTTTTTGTTCTGTCAGGAATGTGAAGTCCTCTTAATGGATATGTCGTTTATTCGAGATAATACCTCTAGTGTATTTCCACATGCCGGGGAGGCGTAATATTTCTGTGTATTTCCTGAAGGCAAGGTAAATTAACTTTTCATTAACTCTATCGATTTTTTTGGTCGTGAGCGACGTTTGATTCATAGCCTGTCTTCGAAAGTCGTCGTCACGAGATGTTTTCCCAGCTCACGTGTTGCTGTATTGTATCGCATCGGTTGATGCATGTCCCAAGGACTATTACTTGCTACTTTGTTACATGAACTAGGTTTGAAAACCTTTGTTATCTAGAGGATATTTTTGAGGACATTATTTATACTTCAGCAGACGTGCCTGTCTTGCTGAAGTCAGATTAAGGAGAGTGAACTGATCTCATACATCTGGTTATCTCCTGGCTGTTATAGAAAAGGATGGAGTTTTTCACCTGACTACATTTACAGCACTATGAAATATAACATGCATCTGACTCATCATTGTAATGCTGTCTACCGTCCATTGCTGTATTGAATGTTGCTGTGATAATGACTGTTTGATGTGCCTACATATTCGCGTAACCATTTTGTCACTGTGGCGTCCACAATAAATAATGAAGAAAAACGTCATCGGCTGTTACAAGAATCATTGACTTTATACGTCGTGAGTTTACTGACGTCCTAATGTGGATTGCCCTGTTATTTTGTATGATCATTGTTTGACTGAACACATCTGCACACTTCACAAAACCAGACCACGGGCACCATCACTCACCTCATGGTGCACGCGTCATTTGGCGGCCAATTACTCAATCATAATATAAATTGGGCGTCATCAATATCCTTATAGCAACAGAAACATTTGAGGAACACATTGACTCTCTGAACATGCTGTTTAATCGACTTAGAGAAGCGAATTTGACAGCCCGACCAACCAAATGTTGCGTTGGATGTAAAGAATTAGAATTCTTGGGACACACAGTCCATCAGGGAAACATGACCCCTGACCCCAAGAATTTAGAGAAACTAAAGAAAGCCCCGAGGCCACAAACCAAGAAAGACGTGAGATCCTTTGTCTCATTATGTGGCTTCTACCAAAAGTATATCAAAAACTTTAATTCCATATGTGCACCGTTAACTGATTTGACACGCAAAGGAAATCCAGATCGGATTACATGGACAGCACAATGTGAATTGGCCTACCAGGAATTGAAGGAAAAGCTCACAAGCAAACCTATTTTGAAATTACCTGACTTAAGTCAAGAATTCATTGTGAGAACGGATGCCAGTAATATCGGATTGGGCGCGACCCTGTTACAGAAATCAGATGCACTGAATGGGGAATTAACCCCAGTGGCATATGCTAGTAGAAAGTTGAATAAAGCTGAAACCAATTATTCAACTAGCGAAAAAGAATGTCTTGCAGTAATATGGGCGATAAAGAAATTCAATATTTATCTGTATGGGAAGGCATTCAAGTTGCAAACGGATCACAAACCCTTGTCGTTTCTAGCGCAGGCTAGGCATGAAAATTCGAGGTTACTCAGATGGTCCTTACTTTTGCAACCATTCGAGTTCAGCATAGAGTATATTTCTGGAAAAACCAACCTGGCAGCGAATTTTCTAAGCCGCCATCCGTGTGATGAAAATCACTGTAAGCCCCAGGAATAATATTTAATTTCTCTATGTGTATATAGTTCCTAAGGTTGTTATTGCCGGGAGTTGTAGTGAGGATAAGCTCTCACTGCAGATAAAATACTTCTATGGCACGCGCCTCAAACAGCCTCTGACAACCAAGTCCAGCTCCCGGCCTTCACGTGTGGCTCAGTTTGAGCCCGGCGGAACTGTTTCCACTGACGGGAGAAGGGGCAAAGGCGAGCGACTGGCGCCTTAAAACCAGCAGCTTCGGGCAGATAGGGCTCGTGATCCTTGGTTGGTAGCTTATCTAAGAGAAGGAACTCTGAATTCAAACCACCGCTGCCTTGCGGGAATATCCATTTGTGGAATTGGCTTCGGGAGTAAACCCTGAGGATAAATCCGGAGTCGGAGTCCCTAAGGCAGTCTAATGTCGATTCGACATTATTCTGGCAACTCCTGCGACATGGCTGGTACCAAACTGTATCGACTACTGCCGTTCCTTTGGATCTACCGGCTGTGTGGAGAGGGGGGAACATGCTGCATGGGCAACAGCTTGATCTCCATATAACTGTGCCCAAGCTCGCGCCCTGGAGAGGACACTCCAGCTTCACCCTATAGGTGTCGGCAAAACACGGGAAGTAGCAGTTACCGGTTATAAGCGTTTTGCCCAATTGGCGTAGGGCATGGCGCCAGGGGCTACTTCCGACAGTGGGAGAGGTTCTAGGATCTCACTGGACAGCTACCGCCCGCTTCAAGCTGGGCAGCCCCCAGTCAATAAGGTGTTGTCCCGCCACTGTCTGCTTTCCCCATTGGGTGCATGGGGATTAGGGTCAAACCCGAACTGTGGACAGAAAATTTTGCACCAAGCAATT
This sequence comes from Oreohelix idahoensis, assembly GCA_024509875.1. Taxonomy (NCBI): domain Eukaryota; kingdom Metazoa; phylum Mollusca; class Gastropoda; order Stylommatophora; family Oreohelicidae; genus Oreohelix; species Oreohelix idahoensis. Next base: position 524,351 of record JAMPIV010005507.1, read on the forward strand.
ATCGAAAAAATAGAAATAAGCAAACTCTCAGATTGGGATGCTGGAATGTCCGGACTATGTTGACTGGACTATCCGAAAACCTACAGGATGTAAACGATGTAAGGAAGACAGCCATAATTAATGATGAGCTTAAACGACTTCAGGTGGATATAGCTGCACTTCAGGAAACGCGCCTGGCGGGCTCTGGAATGGTGAGCGAGAAGGACTACACATTTTATTGGCAAGGGAAAGATCTTGATAAAGCTAGAGAACACGGAGTAGGTTTTGCGGTCAAAAAATCGCTAAGTAACATGGTTGAACCAGGCGAGAATGGATCAGAACGCCTGTTAACGCTCCGCCTGCAAACTAGCACAGGTCCCATCACCCTTGTCAGTGTGTATGCTCCTACTCTGTACTCTGCCTCAGAAGCTAAAGATGAGTTCTACGAGAATCTAGCAGCAGTAATCAAAAGCATACCTAGGCAAGAACAGCTTGTTCTCCTTGGTGACTTTAACGCTAGAGTGGGTGCCGATAATGTTTCATGGCCTTCATGTCTGGGCAGGTTTGGTATTGGCAAGATGAATGAAAATGGACAACGGCTCTTAGAGTTGTGCGTCCACCATGACCTCTGCGTGACCAACACCTACTTTCAGACAAAACCCCAGCATAAGGTGTTATGGAGACACCCACGATCCAAGCACTGGCACCAACTTGACCTGATTCTCGTCAGAAGGCCACACCTCAGGTCTGTGCTCTCCACGCGCTCGTACCATAGTGCAGACTGTGACACAGATCACTCCTTGGTTTGCTGCAAAATCAGAGCACAACCAAGAAAACTCTATCGTGTCAGACATGAAGGGAAACTACGCATTGATACCAGCAAGATGTCAGACCCTTTCATGATCGCTCAATTCACTGCGACCTTCAAGAAAGTGCTCAGTAGCCCTCATCATGGTGATACTATTACAGAGAACTGGGAGCATCTACGGAACACCATTCAAAGTACTGCACTTGCCACCTTTGGTAAGAAAACAGCAAAGTCAAATGACTGGTTTGACGCTTCATCAGATGTGATGGCACCTGTTATTGAAGCTAAGCGCAGTGCTATGAATGAATACAAACGTTCACCGAGTGCCAGAACCCTACAGATCCTGAGGGCTACGAGAAGCAAAGTTCAACAAACTGCTCGACGCTGTGCAAATGACTATTGGCTCCAGCTCTGTGAGAGCATCCAGATCGCAGCGCAAACAGGCAAGATTAGACAAATGTATGACGGTATAAAGAAAGCACTTGGCCCCCATAAAAGTAAGACGGCACCGCTAAAAACCATCAGCGGAGAGAAGCTAACCGATAAGGGTAAGCAGATGGAGAGGTGGGTCGAGCACTACTCTGAGCTTTACGCAAGAGACAACACCGTTACGCCTGCAGCCCTTGATGCTGTCAATAGTCTGCCAACTATGGAGGAGCTGGATGCCGAACCAACATTAGAGGAACTCAGTAAGGCCATTGATAGCTTGGCCTCTGGCAAAGCACCAGGCAGTGATGGGATTCCTCCTGATTTAATCAAATGCTGTAAGAGCACGCTATTACATCCCCTGCAAAGGATGCTGTGCCAGTGTTGGGAAGAGACAACTATTCCTCAAGACATGCGAGATGCCAAGATTGTAACACTGTATAAAAATAAAGGAGACAGAAGTGATTGCAATAACTACAGAGGCATCTCTCTTCTTAGTATTGTTGGTAAGGTTTTTGCCAAAGTCATCTTAATGCGACTACACAAGTTAGCTGAGCGCATATATCCAGAGGCACAGTGTGGATTCCGAGCTGGCAGATCAACAACAGACATGATCTTCTCTCTCCGCCAGCTTCAGGAAAAATCAAGAGAGCAGAAAAGACCATTATATATCGCCTTTATAGACCTCACAAAAGCATTCGACCTGGTTAGTAGGGATGGACTCTTTAAAATCCTCCTGAAAATAGGCTGCCCTTCTAAAATGCTGGAAATGATAAAGTCATTCCATGACGACATGAAGGGAACAGTCCAATATGCTGGAAGCACGTCACAGCCCTTTGATATACGAAGTGGCGTTAAACAAGGCTGTGTTCTGGCTCCGACCCTCTTCGGAATCTTCTTTGCCTTACTCTTGAAACATGCATTCAGAGATGCAACTGAAGGAATATGCCTTCACACTAGGTCAGATGGCCGTCTGTTTAATCTTTCAAGGCTGAAGGCAAAAACAAAAATCAGAAGGGTCACTATAAGAGACTTGTTGTTCGCTGATGATGCTGCAGTCGTCACTCAAAGCCAACAGGAGCTTCAGAGCTTGATGAATCGCTTCACTAAAGCATGCAAGGACTTTGGCCTCACAATAAGTCTAAAGAAAACGAATGTGCTGAGTCAGGATGTGGGTGCTGCACCAGTTATCACTATCGATAACTATGAATTGGCAGTGGTGCACCACTTCACATACCTAGGGTCTACCATCAATGACAAACTCTCACTGGCTACAGAAATCGACAGCCGCATTGGCAAAGCTGCAGCTACCTTTGCCCGCCTCACATCGCGTGTTTGGGGAAACTCTAAACTCACAATGAAGACCAAAGCTGCGGTATATAACGCCTGCGTCACCAGCACACTCCTATATGGCAGCGAGACCTGGACGACCTATGCTAAGCAAGAAAGAAGGCTCAATACCTTCCATTTGCGGTGTCTACGCCGCATCCTCGGCATCTCGTGGAAAGATAAAGTGACAAATGTCGAGGTGTTGTCACGTGCTGGCCTTCAAAGTATGTATACGCTGCTTAGACAGCGCAGACTTCGCTGGCTTGGCCATGTTCGCCGCATGGAAGATGGTCGCATCCCAAAAGATATCTTCTACGGACAATTAGCAGATGGCAAGAGAACAGTTGGGCGACCACAGCTGAGGTTCAAAGATGTGTGCAAGAGAGATATGAGGGCACTGGACATGGATTCAGCAACATGGGAGGATGAAGCTGCCGATCGCACTAAGTGGCGATGCTATTTACGGCACCACCTCAGATTGGGCGAAGAGCGGCTCACACAAGAAGCAGAGGTGAGGAGAAAACGTCGAAAGGAGCACCAGGAAAATAAGCAGCTGAGGGCTGCCACCTCAGGAGCGCATTCCCATAGTCAGTTATGACTGAAGGGGCTATTATTATTATTAGACTGACATATAACGTCTGTTTTAAGTGGGGAGAATTTGTCGTGAAACATTCTAAATCCACATATATAAATTAGCAAGTAAATGTAAAGCCTAACAAATTAATTCAATAGAAGGAAAGAAGAATGGTAAAAGACCAGTGCTTTTCCCAATATCGTTAGAACGCCATAATGACTGAACCCGAAATCCCCCTTTTTCTACTTCGTCTGCAAAATTGTAACGCTTTCACGTTTGATAGTAAAGCCTACAGCAGCATACACGCGTTTCTAAAAAATAAACGTGTACTGCATTTCTTAGAAAACCTTGAGATACGCACACTGCTTAATGACCTAGATTAATACTAGCATTAATTTCATTTTATACACTGCGTAACTAAAAGACAGACGGACTTAGAAGCGAGAGATAGAGAGAGAGAGAGAGAGAGGGAGGAACGCAGGCAATACTACCACCGTCTCGCGATATAAAATTAATGCCACCCCACGCGTAAGGCATGAAGCACTAACTTTTTTTCAAATAAACAGTGGAAAAAAAACACTACCAATACACGGTTAGGTTTTGAAAACATGCTAAATGCTTATTAGGAAACATGACATTCTACTGTTTTATGTCTGAAATCCTGACATTAGTCTGACAGTACAGCAGACATCCCCAAGTATGGAAGTGAGGAGGTGGTAACAGCACGACTATCCTAGAATACATATTTTGAACGCAGTCACTTAGCTCCATTAAATTTATATATTTGGGTTCCTTAGGACTTGCTGACAAAGAATATGTTAAGTGTTACGCAAATAGTCTAGGAATTAACAAATTATGGCCAAAATAAAATAGTGAGGTTGTCTGACAGCACCAAATCATAATTGCTCAGTGGCATGTTTTGAAACCACTATTTTACGGGAAATAGGCCAACAAGTTAAATCCGATTTCATTGGCTAGAAGAATATGTAAGCCTAAACATGATTAGTCGATTGCAAATACTATTTTTGGTTGTTACGGGAAACGGTAGGAAGGGTACTTTTTTTCAAATGCTTTTGTAAACATGGTCCTATTGGCTAGACCATTTAATATAGTCAATTAGGAGCGTCTGTTCAGTGCCACATTTTGAAAATAAACTTACTGAGAAGCAAGTGCGTTGAGATCCAGCTCATATTTTTCTTATGAAAGCCTGGGACATAGGCAGATCGGAATTGTGCCATAACTCATTGCCAGTCAACGTATTTTGTGTATTATTTCCATGAATTGTGGTAAGCTAGAAATATTTGATATCTTTTAAATGAAAATTGAATGTGAATTGATAAATTATGTCTGTGTGTAGTTCAGTAGCAACCATGAGGAAAAGCCTAGATATTGCTCCACCAGGAACAAAACTTGTCGGAGAGGAGTATAACTGCATAGGCCTATATGAGATTGCCAAATAGTACTATGACACCTATCTTATTGAATAGAAGAAAATAATGCTGAAATTGCAGAGGCGTTGTAACCATTAGGGAGAGGAATACTGGTGAATGTGTTACATGAGAAGCTAACAGTTGGCATACCGCGCTGAACTCGGTGTTTGTTATGTATTGTGCTCAGTGTGGAAATAGATTATAAATTAGTTCTGAAGTAGGAGGTACAACCTTCTTGTTTCAGGGACCGTGGTACTAACATATTAAAGCAGCACCTGGTCTGAGTTTTGCTGAATCCAGAAGCTGATAGCAGACTCCTTGGTCAATATATCGACCAGTGTTGTGTCTCAAGAACACGGCGAAGCAAGCGAGCAGTGGAGACTGTTTCCTGTCGCCCACACAGAAGTTAAGATTCTGTGGCCAGAGCAGCTCAATCTTATGTATACCCCCTCTAACAGTGACTTTACCTTACATCTAGAGGGACATTTAATTGTTTCAATTAAAAAGAAACTGTGAACCTTTCCAATATTAGTTCCACCAGAAACCGACACTTGAAGTCATGATGACACACAACAACTTAGCTTGAAAAGCCAGTATTACCTCATAGTACTACAGCACTACTTACGCATATATTGCAATAATCATATATGTCAATACACAGATCCTATCTATAAATTGTGTACATACAACTTGTGATTACATTTGATTGTGATTCCTGGTTCACTTTGTAGTTGAATCAGGATATCTATTATTGAAGAACTTAATACACATATTTTTAAAAGTTGCAGTTGACTTATTAAGATAGTCTTATAGAGTGTTCTATGTATGTGAGTGTCACAGTGTTGTAAAGTATTGTGGATTAAATTAAATTGTTTATCTGTCGGTTGGTTGTTGTGAACATACACTTCAGCATTATCATAACCCTAGACATTCAACGTAGTCACCACAATATTCCAGAATAAGCCTGACTGAGGTATAAATGTGGTAGCAAGTAAGGTTATCTGTAAATACACCACACTTATTAGATACAGATACCTTCACAGCTGATCTCAGTCAGTACACTAAGTCCCCTATAAATATTTATACCATCCCACTTTACCACAATATTCTCGGCATAAATGTTAAACAGGTAAGGGGAAAGGGTACAGCCTTGTCTTACTCCTTTCTGTACTCCAAACCATTCTGATGTTTCCCCCTCTACTCTTACGGCTGCCTGTTGTTCTTGGTACAGCAGTGCGATGAGTTGTATAAGGTGGTTTGGAAATCCCATATTTTTCATAATAGCCCATAACTGCTGATGTTGTACACAATCGAAAGCTTTGGTGTAATCAATGAAACAAGTATGTAGGTCAACGTTGAATTCTCTACACTTTTCTATGATGATCCTCATGTTGAATATATGATCTCTAGTGCCTCTACCTGGTCGAAAACCCGCCTGTACTTCGTTTATTTCTGTTTCTAGCTTTTGTTGCATCCTTTTCATTATGATTTGTAATAGTATTTTGCTGGCACTGTAACACATTAAAATCTAGAGAAAAACTATTTATATTAGTAAATCACTCTGCACAGAAAATCTTAGAGAAATAATTGGCGATCTTATCCCTAAAATCACTCGAAACTACTAGTATAGTATTTACCTCAACACTGAACTACTAAGACTTTTCTCCAACGAAAACTAAGAAATCCACTTAATACAAGTTATTCTAGAATCGAAGCTAGCTGTCTAGAGAAATCTGTGAGGTACCGGATAAATTGAGTTAGATTTCTGTGGTATATATATATATTAGAGATGAAAGGAGATAGTTAATTATCTCCCGAAAACCAGACCCTACCAGATGTTTACACCTACGTTCAGTTTTCGGCTTATACGTAATTCAAAGCCGAAAACCCAGGATCTTCGTTCTCGCTTAGATCAGACATTGGCAATACACTAATCAGTGTGAGTTTCCTTCGTCTCTCTGCTCGTATTCAAGCGAGCAATGTCTTTAGATCTTCCGATTCGCCGTGTTTAATTACTTATCAAACGAACGGATTCAGAGAAAGGTAATAAAGATTTCTCACTTAGGTTCCCAATATCTACTCAAATTTATTCAAATTCTGGTCGCTGACTGATCTCTACAACGATTTGATCTCTGGCACTGGTGTTAAAATTACAGCTCACGTTCGCTAATAAGTCTCTGGTAGACTCTCATCAAAGAAATTAGCGAACCGCAATACAATGCGTGCTAAAAAGAGAAAAGAGGGAAAGATTTCTGAGTAATAGGAGGTTTCAAGTTAACCCAACAGGCGTAGGTGAAGCTAGGTAAAAGAAAAATGAAGATAAAGAAAATAGATATATGAAATCAATTATCATAATCTGTCACAATGGGTTTAATTTGTTTGTTGAGGCTGAAGTGTCCTGTTCTTTGTTGACAGATAATTTGTGAAAGTGGAGTTATATAAAAGATGTGAGAGCAGTCAGATGTTTTTTTTATGACACAGAGGCACTTAGAGCGTGAATTTCCGCTTGTAGTGTTAGCCAGAGGAATAGCCTGTTGTGTGAATGTTAAAGCTGCTAGGATCAAGGTATGATTAAAAATCCAGAAAGTTCTTGCATTGTTTATATGACGTATTTGTATTGTTCCTTGTAAGTTTTACATTCTTGTGGCGAGGCACCTTCCTTTAAATCAGGGATCCTCAAATTGTTTTTAGCCCCGACCACTCCATGGAATCCGTGATCCTTAATAGACCCCAGGCAAAAAATAAATACTTAAACAAGGAAATGATTACACAGGCATAATAAAATAGCATTATCTTTTTTTTTAATTGAACTGATTAAACTAATAATTGGGAAAGATGTTGCTGATAAGTATTAACAAGGTATTGATATTTGGTTGCAGATTGGTAGGTTTTAGTTGTAAGTTACCATGCTCTTCCAGGTTCAGTCTGTTCATGTCCTTTGATAAAATAATTTAGGAGTAAGAAGCACGTGTCATACTATGGATTCCCAGGCATCCAAGTGGGCTCCCCAACTATGTAGAGCTAAACTACTGTGCTCTGGTTCTGTGCTCTCCCAAGGAATTGTCACGTCCTGCACAGAACCACTTCTCAGCTCCCCCTGCCTATCGCTGGGTCCATAGTGAGATCCTCTTGCATGCAGTCAACTAGGTCAAAGCCAAATAATCACGTCTGGGGCTCAAGTGAATTCTCCAAGATTAGAGTGTGTTACACCTGACTATTTCGGAACAATGCTAATGGTGAAACTCTTGATTTTTGCAAGAACGTTTAGTATCATTCATGGATTTTGTTTATTTACTTACAAGAGAACATTTTGGTAAATTATGGGACTTTATTGGTAATGTTTTTTTTATAGATTGCATTAGGTCCACTAATACACTTAGGTTATTCCTGACAAAGTGTGATTATTATTATTATATTTGACTTCAGTCATTGACGTAACCATATATAATATGACTGTTACTATGTGATTTGTGGTGGTTGACTGGCCTGTCGGGCTTACTGTCTATGGCCGACATATTTCTTTAATACGCGAATTTGATGTGGGCCGTTTAGTCTTGGCATATGGTAATGATGGTTGTTCTTCCGGTAACACTGTTTAAAACAAAGGTCAATGCAGGATGACCAACTGGTACGAATGAACACTGTACTCGTTGGGAGAGTTAGTGTTAATATATTTATTTATGACGAAAACGTTACACCCATAGTTGACAGACTTTCTTCATCAGCAATGTTCATGGTAGGAAAAGTACATAATCGATAACGGTCAACATGGACCTTAGTTGACTTCACTGGCCGTTACCCCATGAAAGTTAACGGAAATGACACGGCAGCGAAGTGGTGAGGTGCATAGATTATTAAAATCGATCATGGTCCAAGCGTTGAGTATACATATGGAGATGACCAATAATGACTCCAAGCATTGTATTGACGCACTAGTGACTTGACTCCACTGGTCAAGTCAAAGCTCTACATTAGACAATCCTGAAGAACCAAGTATCAAATGTGAGGTATTTAAAATGAGTCGTTTTTTAGTTAAACATTCAACTCAAGCGCGTCTTGGCATGTTTACATCAAGAGCGACGTCTTCATCTTAAAGATGATTATAATGATCGTGTCTTCCCACGCCTTGGGACCAAGACACATAATAATATTCATCCATGATAAAGGACTTTCGGATCTCCTCAAGCATCATAGCTGTATGGCAACAAATCACCGCCACAAATCGCGTCATAACGTTCAATAATAGTGTACGGTCGTATGCAAATACTTAAACATGCAATTAATTTATATGCGCTCTTATGTGCGTTTATAAAATACTAGACCCGCATGTGAGGACCTCACACATATAACTCCCCGTTAAAATGTAACTTAACAATGACTTAGACTGTCACTAGAGATTTCGGAGGTGCATTGTTGGCCGTCCTTCTTGGGAAAACTGGAAGTTTTCTCTTTTTTTTTTGGGGGGGGGGGAGGGGGGGGGGGGGGGGGGGGGGGAGGGAGGGGGGGGGGGGGGGGGGGGGGGGAGGGGGGGGGGGGGGGGGGGGGGGGGGTAATAATGTTACACCTCTTTTTGTTGTGCACCTCAATGTTTTCATTATTTTGAAACGCTGCGGTGTTCAATTAGAGTGTCGCGGGAGCAGATGTTGTGAACAGAGTTTAGGGTGTGTGTTATGATTGTGGGTGGGATTTGGGTAAATCCGTGGGAAGTATGCAGGTCGTGAATGGGGTGAAAGTGTTGGGTGATGTATGGCAGTGAGTGGACGGTGAGAAGTGTATTCAGCCGGTATGGCTATGTTAGATGTGTATGTCCGCCAGTGTGTATGCTTACAAGGAAAGTATCTATGAATAATTATATATCGCATGTTTGAGCGATGACGTCATATTCAGCAGAGTAGCGGACGTAGACTGATAGACTGTGGTGGCATATTCAAGTGTTTAAAATCATGGTGCCTGCTATAGTGCGTTTCAAAAAGATCGGTCGACGATTGACTTCAAATATCTCCATATTCCTTGCACTGATAAACATGATTTTTAGCATGTGGTCTTATATTTTCAATGTCCCAAAGTTTTTATAAAATTCAATGTTGCAGGTAGTGTTCTTTTCTTGCAACGGCTAATTCCTTTGATCTTTTTTAACGAAATAATTATTTTGTCCTGGAAGAAAATAAATTACCGTAAATGACGGAAGTTGCATATTTTCGGCATAGGCGTCTATACAATTCGAATGTTAGAGGGGTTTGTTAACTGATTACTACGTGAGGTCCTTTTTTTATTTCTTCGAAATATTAGAGAGAATAATAATCCCTATTCGTTGTAAATGTTACTTTTTATACTAAAACGTGAATGGATGCATGAAGAGGTGAAAGTACTGTGTATGTTAAAAATAGTAGTGAAATCGTGGAGATAAAAAGGAAATGAATTGGTTTACATATACACATAGATGGAGGAGAAAACATATAAAACATATAAGGTATTTACACACTTATTCTGAGTCAGACGAGTCTAACATATTGATGACTATTCTCGGCTGAACGAACGACAGTCCATCTTTTTTCCAATAGTCATTTTCCTCTTTTAAGACATGGTCTTCACATTTACAACAATAATCTTTGTCTATCTGCGAGAGGGCGGCAGATGTTAGTTCTTTCATATTGCATAGTTTGAAAGTTTTATTTTCAGCTGCCACCTGTCCTTTAACTTTTGCCCAAACGAGTTTAATTGGGTTTAAATGTGAATGATAAGGTGGCAGTCTCAAACACATATGACCATGCTGTTGAATCAACTTGTCTAAATGGTATATCTTGGTTTTTTGTGATTTATTAACAAGGGACAGTAATTCAGGTTTCAGAAACCCCTCGTTAAATGGAATGTCTTCTTTTCTGAGCCAAATCTTTATAGCATCTTTTGTACTCGAAGATGTCGGGATTTTGTCTTCTTCTGCCACAGCGTTGTGGTATGATGCGTTGTCCATTATCAGACAGGATGATCTGTCTAGGGACGGAAGAAGAGTATTTTCAATCCACTCTCTAAATATGTTACCGTTCATCTCGGTATGATAGTCCCGGTTGTCCGTATAATTGGAAGTGAAAATAAGTTCAGCATTTTTCACTAGCTCACTAGCTGACGGTCAAGATAATATGGGCCTAACAACATATTCCCAATATGCCTCAATGGGCGTATAACGGGTTCCTTTACCTTTTTTTTCATTATGTCTGCTGCCTGCATGTGCCATTATCAGACGTTGTCCTTTTCCACTGGGTACACATCTTTTAATCGTTCCATCTGATAACTGCCTTTCCTTTTCACTTGTGTGGTGTGCATTGATCCAAGTTTCATCCACATACACAATATCATAATCTTGATTACGCATTTCCCGTACTTCACGTAAATATTTACGTCTCATAGATACTAAGTGCGGCTTCTCGCAGATGACGTTTCTTCCACTAGCGTACTTCCTAAACGTAAAGCCAATGCTTCTAACAGTTCTCCATAATGTTGATTTCGACACATCAATGTCATTGTGTGTTTTGAGCCGAATTTTCAGTTTTCTTAGTGTCACAGTTTCTTTGGAATTGAACATTCTACAAATATCTCTTCTAATCACATCCCTGTCAAAACTATCTACTACTTCCTTTCTTCCTTGCGTCCTGGTATTGATTGAACTGAAAATTCCATTAGCTTTGAGTAATTGATGAAATGAGCGTTTACTTAAACCCAAAGCGTGAATAGTTCTCTTTTCAAGATTTGGGAGACTCCGATACAGTTTACCACGCTAAGCTTCTATGCAGAAATATTTATACATCTTCACTGCCATTGTATGCAGTGTAAGGAACTTGACTTTCATACCCATTGTATTACAGACCTAGAATACCCAAGATACGCCTATGCACTGAAATACACAATCAGTAGAACGGTAACTGAACGCACCGGAAGGATCAATGTAATGTTCAAAACAGTGCGATAGTGTGCTGAAACACGGAGAAAATGACGTGAAATGCGTTCAAGATGTTAAATCGAAATAGCGCACAAATATGAAGGGGTAAGCCCTCTCAATACACGGTTGGACTAGGAGGTGGTCGATTTTGTATACTTTAAATAAAGAAAATTTAAAAACCATAAGTTCGTTAACGTGGAAAAAAATGTCCCCTTCGGGACGTAGCGATCATTAGGTCATATGCAAAGTTGCAACAATTACGATCGAGTGGTTGCAGAGATATTGAATATTAAACAGCGGCAAACATTGTGAAACGCACTATAATATATAATTCGTCAATCAGATGTCAATTCATCATAAAATGGAGCCTGTGTTATCCATAAATATTCAAAGCCGTCGTCTACACACGAGTGGCTCAATTTATTTAAGTTGTGCTGTTGGCGTTGTGCCCCCTAGATGTTTACTTGGCTTGCTATTAACACTTCTACGATATGTCGTTATCTACACACATTTGCACACGCAACAGTGCGCAATGCTGGGTTTCACCACAGGTAGGATTCCATGGAAGTTTGAGGATGATATAAGAGTCAATGAAGCTGTAATTAGCCTCCCAGACAGAGGTTCACTCCCACATATGCATATTGTGCATAGCTGGTGGTCATATAAATATGACTAAAGATATGCCTGCATGCATGCAGCATGGGCGTAGTGGGTTATCCTAAGGTTGACTTACACAATACTAGCTTAGCATACTCGGCTGCTCATCTTTGTGTGACCGTGTGGCTAGAAAGGTGTAATTTTAGACTGAGTAATAGTTGTCGATCTAGTCTACGATGTATATTTGAGCTCATGTTGGCATTTCTCACGCGGGAATGGGTGATCTAAACGAAACACACCTTTGTCATCTGTGAGGAAGACAAACGTGTGAGATGCAGAAGATGTAATGGGATACAGCCCTCGGTTGTTAGACATCCTGGCGCTGTCTGATAACACATCTTGTTAAGCACAAAACCGTAAGAAGTGTGACTCGGGCAACATATGTCATGGGATTGTTACCATTAGTGGGCGGACCTTGAGTTGTGTCGATTAGGAAGATAATCTTTACTAAGATGTAATCTCATGTCATCCAAACTGAGCAAAGGACTCCTGATTTGCTCCCTAGAGGGATGGACAAAGCTTTGCCTGACATTTTGACGTGGCTATCATGTGGTACATGAGTGGATATGTAGATTTAAATTGAAACAGTGAGAGAGTCGAGTGAGAGTTGAAAAGAAGCCAGATCGTCTTCTTGTGCGGTATGCATCCTCGGTACGATACACCAGTGAGGTAGAGGATTTGATATCGCATATGCAAGTAAAAAGACATAAACTTAGAACTGATAATGGACCAGAGTAGGTATGTGTTGACCACAAAAAATTTAGGGCGGAATATGTGACCATGTGGCCAGAAAGGTATAATTTTAGACTGAGTAATAGTTGTTGATCTAGTCTACGGTGTATATTTGTGCTCATGTTGGCATTTCTCACACGGGAATGGGTGATCTAAACGAAACACACCTTTGCCATCTGTGAGGAAGACAAACGTGTGAGACGCAGAAGATGTAATGGGATACAGCCCTCGGTTGTTAGACATCCTGGCGCTGTCTGATAACACATCTTGTTGAGCACAAAACCGTAAGAAATGTGACTCGGGCAACAGATATCGTGGGAATGTTACCATTAGTGGGCTGAGCTTGAGTTGTGTCGATTAGGAAGATAATCGTTACAAAGATTTGATCTCGGACAGAATATTTTGAGGACCTTCTCAAACGACCAGCTCCACAAAACCCCCCGGACATCCAGCCAGCAGAAGAAGAGATACAAATTAACAGTGAAAGTCCAACGAAGGAAGAAATGAAGAAAGCCATAAAGCTTCTAAGAATTGGAAAGCGTCTGATGGCATTCAAGCAGAGGCCATCAAACAGATATCGACACGGCTACAGAGATGTTATTTAAGTTACTTGGTAGAGTCTGGGAAAAAGAAGAGATACCAGCAGAATGGAAGGAAGGATATCTGGTTAAGTTGCCTAAGAAGGGAAATTTACTATAGTGCACAAATTAAAGAGGAATAATGTTACTATCAGTGCCAGGAAAAGTATTGAGAGATTAAAAGTGTCCATAGACAAGAAACTGAGAGATGAACAAGCAGCTTTTCGACATAACATATCCTGTACCGACCAGATAGCCACTTTGAGAATAATAGTTGAACAAAGTCTGGAATAGAAATCACCACTATACATCGGATTTGTGGACTACGAAAAGGCATTTGACAGTGTAGACAGAGAATCACTTTGGAAATTGATGAGGCATTATGGAGTTCCACTGAAGATCATTAATTTAATAAAGTCAACATATGAAGACATGACATGCAGAGTTCTTCATGAAGGACAGCTTACAGAACCATTTGGGATAAGAACAGGAGTGCGACAGGGATGCCTCTTGTCTCCATTTCTTTTCTTACTAGCAATAGACTGGGTTATGAGAACATCAACAACACAAAAAAGAAATGGAACCCAGTGGACTCTGACTAAGCAGTTGGATGATCTGGATTTTGCAGATGACTTGGCTCTTCTGTCCCGTAACCGTAATCAGATGCAGGACAAATAGAAAACACTCGATGAGAGGTCATAATAAATAAAGAGGAGCTTTCATTGCTTCTGGAAATATATGGAGATCAAGAGAAATCGGATCCAACACGAAAATAAGAATCTTCAACTCAAATGTGAAGTCAGTCCTATTGTATGGCTCTGAGACATGGAGAACAACAAAGACAACAACAGAAAAGCAACAGACTTTCATAATTGGTGCTTGCGTAGAATAGAGGGATTAAAATGGTATAACAAGGTTACCAACGTGGAACTGATGAAAAGAACTAGACAGGTGCCAGTGGAACAAGAGATGAGAAGAAGGCGATATCGATGGATAGGAAACACACTGAGGAAACCTGTTGATAGCATTACAAGGCAGTCCTTGTTCTGGAACCCCCAGGGCAAGAGAAGCAGAGGTAGACCAAGAAGCACATGGAGAAGAGAGTTGGAAACAGAGATGAAAATGATAAGGAGAATGTGGAAAGAACTTGAGATGATGGCGGAAGACAGGAGGACTTGGCACGTGTTTGTTGAAGGCCTATGCTCCTTTGGGACTGAAGGGTTATAGATAGATAGAAGGATAGAAGATGTGATCTCATGTCATCCAAACTGAGCATAGGACTCATGATTTGCTCCCTAGAGGGATGGGCAAGGCTTTGCCTGACATTTTGACGTGGCTATCATGTGGTGCAGGAATGGATATGTATATTTAAACTGAAACAGTGAGAGAGTCGAGTCAGAGTTGAAAAGAAGCCAGATCGTCTTCTTGTGCGGTATGCATCCTCGGTACGATACACTAGTGAGGTAGAGGATTGGATATTGCATATGTTGCGTCTGTGCTAAGAGAACTAACGACATAGAGGTATGCTTGCATATGAGTACATTTTTATAATACTTTAGATTTAGTAATATTAGACGTTTCAGGTTTAGGATTTATTGCTTTTTAGAGTTTGTCTATCTATAACAGTTTGATAGAAGCTGATTTGCGATGTATGTGTTTTCTAGTGTCATTTCACGTGTATCTATCTCATCGCTACTTTCAACCGTGAGAATGTGTGTTAAATGTGTAAAGTACTAAGTGATTTTATTAGAGGAATTCTAGTGCCGCGATGCTCTGTATACAAGTGTGTACGTATTACCATTATTATTATTTGTGTAGTGTTAAGTAATAGTTATATTGCATTCTTGTGAGCCGCAAGTGTGGTTAATTTTACATCAGTGATTTTTGTGAGAGAAATATTAGCGTACCCTCGTGAGTAGCCTATGCCTATTAGTTTAGTATAGAGCAGTAAGAATAGAGTATATATGTATATATAATTATATCTTCTTGTTCTTTAGAGCATCTAGGCCTCTAAGATACTGATCAAATGTGGTCATTTAGACCAGTGAGTAATGATGTAGTTAGTATTTAGTATGAGTATGAAGGCATTATTGTTGACTTAAATATGTTTATTGTATGATTACACATATACACAGACCTGCATGAACACACACAACACACATGGTCATTTAAGCGCATCTATTAGCATATTTTCACACATGTGTAACACCACACACACAACACACACACACACATGGACATATAAGCGCATATACTTGCAAGTTTTCACACGTATGTATGTATTATTACGTAGATGAAGTTTGTCCATTAGTACGATGCTAGTATATTTTGTTTCATTTTATTTCAGAGTCCAGCAGTCTGTGCTGGGTTATATGGTGTTACGTGGAGAATACCTAAATAGCTAGGTTTTACGGTGTTGCTTAGGAATTGCCTTCAAAGTAAATTTGTGGACAACATTGTTTTCTGTATGATTCATATGCTACCTGATAGGGTTTCATTAATAAAAGTGGGACCCCTGTCATCAAGAGTTTTTCTGACTGCAGGACGCGTGTGAAAGTAGGCCAGAGAGAGTATCGACAACATTACACACGAACCCCACCCATACTACCATTCTTCTTCACACATCGTCTTCGCACTGTCATATTTGGAACAATGTTCCACATGATCTAAAAAACACGCTCAGTACCTATACATACAACTGAAGACTTTTCGAATACTTGATGAGCGCTGACCACCCCCCGCCTCCTATGATTAAGTTTCTAAATTATTTAAAAAAAAAATTTTGCTTTGTTTTTGCGAGGCGCATCCCGATAAAACCTAGTCGGTTATATAAGGGCGCATGTCCAAATATAAAAAAACCTTAAAGTTTGATAACTAATGATGTTTCTAAATAAATAAATAATAATGTTTGTAAGTTTCAATGCGGATTTTTTATACTTCTCAACATATTTTGTTCTTTATGACACTTGTCAACATAACGTTTTTCTTGATTATAATTTGTCATTGTGAACGTGAGTTCGCTATTACTTGACTCTTACAACATTGCATTATTTGATATTAATTTGTAAAATGCGTGTAAGAATAAATGTGAGTAAGGATCCCGTTACATGCCCACTGAGGCCCAATATGGTGTTAGACCCATATTTTCTTGACCATCGGCACACTAGGGGTGATGTGGTCATAAATGAATTCAGTATACAAGATGAGAGAAAGGAAGAGCAGAATGTTCGACGGGCCTGTGTGACAAATTCTCAATCCTTTGAAAATAATGTTTGTTCGTTCGTTCTCATGACAGTCTTTCAGAAGGCCTTACTCTTACTAGCAGATATATACTTTCAGGCCTTACGAGTTACCAACGCCGCAAGCGCTTGAAGTCTATTTCAGTACTTAGTCATGCTAACTGATAGAAACCTTTTTGGGACATATCATTGGATCGGGATATATCCGAACGTTACCTAGTACAGTCTCCAAAATTCTAAACATAGCAGTTCCTCAGACGAAGAAACAGGTCAGGAGTTTGTTAGGACTTGTTCAATATTACAGTAGATTCATACCAAACTTGTCATCCATCACGGCTGTATTGTCTTCATTGTTGAAAAAAGACATGCCGGTGAAGGTGACATGGACTGGTATATGCAATGAAACTTTCAACAAAATTATAAATTTGTTCTCGCATGAACCAATTTTAAGACTTCCCGATGCTTCCAAAAGATTTTTCTTACGAACAGATGCTAGTAACTACGGCATTGGTGCATGCCTGCTCCAGAACCATGATGGCGTTCTACATCCTACCTTATATATTTCAAGAAAGCTAAAGCCGGCAGAAACAAAGTATTCCACAGTGGACAAGGAACTTTTATCAGTTTGTATGGGCAATAACTAAACTTGAAAAGTTTTTTTGCTTGGTGCTCCATTCACCATACAAACTGACCAACGTGCTGTAGCATCTTTGCGTCGATCTAACCACAAGAGCCAAAAACTCGCCAGATATGCAATCATCCCACAGCCATTTGAATTCTCCATTGAACATATTCCTGGCACTGAAAATATTGTGGCGGATGCGTTGTCACGTAATCCTATTGACGACGAATAATCAACATTGACATTCCTAAACTACGTCAATCATCACTACATTGGATATAACGAAGTATCAACTATAAGGGAACTAACCTTGCCTTCAATTTAATATTTATAAACACTATATGCATCACAGAATTGAACTAAAGACAATCAAGGTATACATATTGACATTGAAACTTCGTCTAACGTCCATACACAATATATGAATATTCGTTGAACAATCATGGAACAATATCTGACGACAAGTCGAACTTATTATCCTATGTGCACTTAATTCTTGGATCCTAGGATAAATGACATTTCTTTCCAACGTAAACGTTTGAACATTTTTGCCTAAAAGAATTCATCAGGATCAAGACTACGGATGGATCATCATATCCTATACTAATTAATTAGTTAACTTAACTTCTTAATTGAATTATTATCAATAAAATGAAATGTGAGAAAAAAAATGAAATGAAAGAACAAAAAAAAGAGAACGAAATATAAAAAGAAGAAATTATGAAAAGAGAAAATAAATCTCACACAAGTATTAGATTAATATTTTTTTAATGTACCTATACGTTATTTAGTTAGTTAAATTAGATAGTTATTATTCACTAACACTTAACACACACAATTAAGTTAAAACTTATATTCGAATTTCTTTCTATTTCTTCTCACTTATTTTGTCTTTTCTTCTCTCATAACATCGCGTTACATTAGAATCTTAATAATTTAACTCTTAGTTTAATTAATTAATTTAATTTTAATTAGTCAAATTAATTCCTATATGACATACTAATACGACAGACCTTACTTTAATTTAATTCTATCATTCACTATTAACATTGGACATTTTATTTAGTTGATATAATAATATGTATAATATTGATATATAATGTGATTAATGTTAGATGACTATGACAAATAGTTAGTTGACATGACCGCGACACGGTTCTACTCAGAACATCGTCGGCCATATGTCACGATTGTGTTAAATTTTTTTTTGAAAAATTGTTAAGTCGGATAGATCTTGAAAAAAAAATCTATCGATTTTTTTTCCCCGGTGTACAGGGAATTGTTACGGTATATGATATTAACGCCGTCTGCTAAAGGTTAGCGGACGTGCAATTGTAAAGGTTAAGGCATTTAATATATTGCGATAGATGTTTCAATTATTGAACGCTCCATACACGATCGATTATGACGTGTATAGCGTTGTTTGGGTCACAGTCGGTAACTAGGAAACGCTACCCATTGTTACTTGACCGCCAAGCTGAATAGCTGCGTTTTGTTAACCTTCCAATTCAATGGCATGATATAGCCATTTATATGTGCATTTATGATGGACCAGGGTCAGTCCTAGAACTCTACATGAGAGGAAACTTATGGAGGTTAGTGATTAACTAAATCCTTGGAAGGAGAAAGATAATCGTCTACTTTATACGAAGTAATTAGACTCACAGTCTCACTGTCGGCAGGTAGCCATTCTATCTGCGCGTGCATATAGCTGTGATGTTCTGACGACAATTACTGCATTGTATCCTTAAACGGACATTGACATGTAAAACAGCAGTCTACGCTATTGATTGATTGATGCATGTACCTCATGTGTGAATTGAACTGTTTATGTATGTGTGTAATCCATATTAAATTGTGAAGGACTCGAACCGGAGGCATTATTCGTTGAATCACGTTACACCATTCAACCATTATGAATTATGTATTTTATATCAAGTTGCTGAGTTAATAAGATGAACAGTTGTTTACATCTTGATGCCAAGGTCAGGCATTACGACAAACCAAAGGTGAGGTTCACCCCATTCGCGTACGAATATTAGCACGATCAGAATTCAAGCAACACAACCAGTAACCACACACGAAAGTCCTTCAACAATTGTGGAGAACCTGCGTGCTAATGGCTCTGGATCTAAGGGGAATCTTGAAAGAAACAATAGGGACCTAAGACGCGTCAACAGTGAGAAATGCAGTTAGCGACCCATAGCTAGACTGCTTGTGTCAGGGTCAGCGAACCAGAGCTGACCAAGACCCTACTCCACCTCCAAGTGGTGGTCCTGGAAAAAGGCTGCATTACTGCAGTCTGGCTGAGTGAGTAGGGATTGAAGAGGGAAGGGTAACCCGGTCCCAAAAATGATGTGCTGAAGTCGGATATATCGGCCGAAAGGCGCAAATATCGCAGCTTCTGTAAACGGACACAACGCAACCAACGTCCTTTTCATGACGAACGAAGAAGAAGAAGAAAAAGAAGAAGAAAGAAACAATACAAACATGTCCTCAAAATTTAAAGAACAACCCGATGCTTAAGCTACGATCCTTCATTATAATGAAACAGTAATAACAGGTAATACGAGCATTCTTTTACAGTATATACTCTCCCAAATGACCATCATTTCATGCATGTATGTGGTTAATAATGATCGCCCCATAACAACAATGTAAATCCATGTGACGATTACTAGTCGGACACTTAAAATCAAAGACAACCTCGATCCAATATATTCTTATGCCTGTAAAAAAAAAAGGTAAAGGATCCCGTTACACGCCCATTGGGGCATATTGGGAATATGGTGTTAGGCCCATATTTTCTTGACCGTCGGCACACTAGGGGTGATGTGGTCAGCATCACGCCGGCCGCCTTACCCTTCCCAGAAGTTGCTCTGGTACCCATTTGCGGCTGGGTCGACCCAAGAGTCGTTTGCGGCCTAAAAAAAATCCCACTTCATCTGGGGATCGAACCATAGACCACTGAGCTAGGCAACCAGTGCACTAACTACTATGCTACCGCGGCTCCCTAAGCTACAGTGGTGAGTGTATGCTCTAATAAAAGCGAAAAGGAAAAAGATGATGATGATGATGAGTTGTCTTTTACTTTCCCCCCGAGCCGTTACAAAAAAAGAAAAAAAAAATAGGAATATAATGCAGCCGACAGTTAAATGTCCTAAGAACCCTTTCGATTTTATAAGCACATTTACCACAATGTGTTACAATTAATGCAACCTCCCGGGTGTGTGTGCTCATAGTGTGGCCTGTTTAATTAAATTCGTCTAGATTTACCAACCTGTTACCAGTCGGTTAACAGCATTATGCAAACGACAGGTAGCAGGTACACGGAACATTTGAGTTAGTTTGCCGCAGTGATTAAAATTGCTTGGTCCCAGTGGTTCTTAGCTTGGGGATTGTTGTTGTTTAACTAGAGCTAATAAGCTTCTCGCTCTTTAGCAGCCAATACCAAGTTGAAGACTCCTTGCTATTATCTACACTGTAGATCTACGCTTTTCCTGCTGCTTTTTGCCATTCCGAAATGTGCCGAGTTGAAGTCATGAGCTCCAGATTCTCCAGCTTGGATTGCTTTTAAAAGATCATCACATCTAGACTGATCAGTTACTCTCCGTAAACATATTAATTTGTCATTCTTTCACGAAATTCCGATGTTCGTTACATAGGATGGGGATGATGATGACTTGATTGACTTATTCATGGGTACCAATGATAACTATTTTAAGAGTCACTGACGCTTTACAATAAAATAAAATAAAAACTTATTGTTGGAGCTTTGTGTTCCACATAGAACTTCATGCTTAGTCTCTATTATAAAAACTTATTGTTAGAGCTTTGGGCTCCACATAGAACTTCATGCTTAGTCTCTATTATAAAAACTTATTGTTAGAGCTTTGTTTTCCACATAGAACTTCATGCTTAATCTCTATTATAAAAACTTATTGTTAGAGCTTTGTTTTCCACATAGAACTTCATGCTTAGTCTCTATTATAAAAACTTATTGTTAGAGCTTTGTTTTCCACATAGAACTTCATGCTTAGTCTCTATTATAAAAACTTATTGTTAGAGCTTTGGGCTCCACATAGAACTTCATGCTTAGTCTCTATTATAAAAAAGCTTCCAAAGCTCCATTCTCCATAAGGAGCGAACAGGTAAATCAATGAATTTATTAGTAAACATGGTAAAGGTAGATACAAGGTAAATGTACTCCCTTAGCACATACTGCCGTGGGGGTGAAGTGTTAGACATTTCACTACACCAGATCTAGGTTTATGATGTGAGATTACTGTTTCCCTACCTCGCTACTTTTGTCTACCATAACTCAACCTTGAGCTGACTACTGCCGTGGGGGTGAAGTGTTAGACATTTCACTACACCAGATCTAGGTTTATGATGTGAGATTACTGTTTCCCTACCTCGCTACTTTTGTCTACCATAACTCTACCTTGAGCTGACTACTGCCGTGGGGGTGAAGTGTTAGACATTTCACTACACCAGATCTAGGTTTATGATGTGAGATTACTGTTTCCCTACCTCGCTACTTTTGTCTACCATAACTCTACCTTGAGCTGACTACTGCCGTGGGGGTGAAGTGTTAGACATTTCACTACACCAGATCTAGGTTTATGATGTGAGATTACTGTTTCCCTACCTCGCTACTTTTGTCTACCATAACTCTACCTTGAGCTGACTACTGCCGTGGGGGTGAAGTGTTAGACATTTCACTACACCAGATCTAGGTTTATGATGTGAGATTACTGTTTCCCTACCTCGCTACTTTTGTCTACCATAACTCTACCTTGAGCTGACTACTGCCGTGGGGGTGAAGTGTTAGACATTTCACTACACCAGATCTAGGTTTATGATGTGAGATTACTGTTTCCCTACCTCGCTACTTTTGTCTACCATAACTCTACCTTGAGCTGACTACTGCCTTTATAAGAGTCATTAATGTAGAAGTCTGAAAGCGAACGAGGGAAAACAAGAAGAAGAAGAAAAAAAGCAGTCACGTATGCAGTGAAGGTAAACACTATCGGGTTTCGAACCCAGTAACTTTGTGTTAAAGAGCAAGAGCTCTGGCTACTCTGACTATCGACCCCAGCTATTTCGTTAAACAATAAGAAAGAAAAAAAAACTTGATACATCGACTTAAAGGCAAGGAAGAAAATGACAATACACGAAATGATGTGTTTATAGTGATCGGTAGTGATAAAGTCTCTTTGGTGTGTGTTCTGATTACAACCTCTTGTAATGGGTATAGTGACCACCGCTGTAAAGATATTTCGGGTCACTGTAAAAGATCGGTGTTGTTTGCTCCACTGTAGTGTACACAAACCAGTGCTACAATCCCAGCAGTCAGTGGATAAATATAAGCTCACTAGAACATCACCAGAGCTACATGCTGTGTTGTTGTGTTGCTTGTGGTTTGAGTATGGAATGTCAACTCGACCTACGCAGTGGTGTGTAGACATAGATTGTGAGTATAATATGCGAATGATAAGAAGAGTTCGTGGTGTTGACAAATGGTCTTTTTCTCACACTCATGTATGGCTGGAAGTCATCGACACCAACGACTGTGTACCTTTGCTACAGTTTAATTGGACGTACACACTCGACAGCACGAATAGTGACAAATCACAGGTTGGCATAATACATCATAGTACAGTGGATAAATGGTCTTGCAATGATACATGGGCACTCATGTAGAATAATAGCATAATGGATTGTCAGTAGACAAGCGCTCAGTATTGCCCATATATATATATATCATCTGAGTTTACTGACAAAGCACGTCAGATTATAAACAATATTCAAGATGGCTTCTAGACCTAACCTCGTCTAGCGAAGATTCCTTAGAATAATGTTCAGCACATATTTTTCATATAATCATATTGAACCGCTAGTAATGGGTTCTCATGTGTAGCAGTGATCTCTGGACTCATCAAGCGATAATACGGGGCATCCCTTTCTCTTCTTGAAAGTCACAAAATATTTGGATACAAGATGGCTTCTCTCGTGAGCTGTCACTCACGTTTGGATACAGATAATGAATCTGCATTAAAGTTAGTCATTCATTAAATGTTCTCATTGCTCTGTAGATTCTATTATGATACAATTGACTTCATCATACAAGATATAGTGCTGCTAGGAATGAATGTCGTTTTCATCTAGATAAATATTTCCTCAGACGTACAAATCGTGTCTATCGAGAAACGGTGGCTTAGCCAGAGTTCATAAGAAGAATCTTTTGTTACCTTGGTATCAGAAATATGATTCTGCCATTCCTTGGCAATAAGAATAAACACTGGGGTAAAGCATACACGATAGGTCTAGACGACTATCACTTTCCCCATCAATCTTGAGATCACTTTTCCCGGCGACAAGCCGATATAGAAAAACACAGCCCCCATCAGGGCGAAGCCAAATCACACCTCTCTAGCGACACATCCGCCGAACAGCCCTTTGACCTTTCTATCGACAAAAGACCATATAGTTCGACTTAGATATGTAAAGATATACAGATATAAGACAGACTCGTCCTACCCAGACAAACAACACACATAAATTCAGGCCATAGATACACCGAAGCAAGAACAACCTATTTCTACCCAAACAAAGAATAAATCGCAGTAAAACTGGATTCATCCGCGGAGTTCGATCAAAAATGACGACACTCCTTTCAAGGGAAGTAACTCAATAATGACTTTTCCTTAAGCACTAAAAAGTATCTATTTTGTTTACAAAATATTTGCGAACATAACAAGCATACAAATGTATTATATTGTAAGATATCAAAGACTGCACGTAACAGTCTTACCACACCTCCCGGGAAAAAAAAATGGAACATTTTTTTTTTTTTTGAAATACATCTAGGAGCAACGTACAATAGGCTCACAACGCATGAATAATGCGCAGATGAAAATATCAGGAATAAATATAACGCCTAATATGAGGCTAAGTCGACTTATGGAGCGACTGGTGAGAATGTATCTCATAAACTGAGAGAAATTATTTCTCTACAAGTAAATTTTTCCAGGAAGGTGTCATCAAAGTATAATACAATTCTGGCAATTACACAATGCCTAAAAAATTTCATACCATAATTTCGTATTAGATATGTTAAATTTATGATTTATGAAGAAAAATCATCAAAGCACAGCGGTGAATAAACATCAATGAACCGCTAAGTAGTGATACAATCATTATATTATTAAATTACAAATGTGTATCTATCTTGATATAGAAAGGAACTATTATAAACTAGACATATCAAGAAGTCTAAGACCTAATAGTTATGTGGAATCATGTGGGCATCTTGACAGAATGTCTGCCATCACATTATCTGATCCACGAATAGCTCGCACAGAGAAATGAAAAGGTTGAAGAGCAATTGCATATCGAGTAGACCTCGAGCTCTTCAAATTCTTACTCTGTATAGCAGTAAGAGCTTTTTGGTCGGTTTCTACTATGAAATGTGCGCCTAGAAGGAATCTCTGTAGTTTGAGGATCGACCAAACCATAGCTAATAGCTCACGGTCTAAAACCGAATAATTCCTTTCTGCCGCATTAAGTTTTCTGGAAATATACATTACAGGATGCAGAGTTCCAGAGTACTCTTGCATTAGTGCCGCTCCAATCCCAGTGGATGAAGCATCACTACGAAGAACAAATGTCTTATCTTTAGTAGGTAACACTAAAATAGGTGGTGTTGAAAACAATGTTTTAATCTTATCCAAAGAGCATTGGCATTCCTGAGACCAGTGGACCATATTAGGCGAACCTTTCTTTAAAAGTGTAGAAAGAGGTGCCATGATAGAGGATAGATTCTGAATGAATCTGCCATAAAATTGAATAAGACCTAACAGACTTCTCACCTGTTTTTTAGTCTTAGGGATAGAGATGTTAAGTATCTTACTAGTATTATGGTCCTCTGTCTTTAGGAAACCATGACCAACTCGGTGGCCTAGGAAAGAAATTTCGCTAAAAACCAATATAGGCTTTAGAGGGTTTCGCTGTCAGGTTGTGCTCGCGCAAAGTAGACAGCAATTCATCTAACCCTGAATAGTGATCTTCCCAAGTATCGCTGAAAAGACAGATGTCGTCTAGATATGCAATGACATCTGACCGATAAGATAGGATTCGGCGCATCATGCGTACGAATGTAGCTGGTGCGTTCATAAGACCGAAAGGCATAAAATTCCATTGGAACAAACCTCTAGGTGTTGAAAAAGCCGTGAGAGGTTTGGCGCGTTCAGATAAAGGAACTTGCCAATATCCTTTAGACAAATCAAGTTTAGTGAAAAAATGAGATTTGGAGAGTCGAGTAAGTAGCTCTTCCAGTAAAGGCATAGGTTCGGCATCGAACTTCGTTACTTGATTCAATTTGCGATAGTCAACGCAAAGACGTATGTTATTGTCTTTTTTTCCGAACAATAACCATCGGCGAAGAATATGCAGAGGTGGATGGTTCGATTATTTTCAAATCTATCATCTCATCCAACTCTTTCTCGACTTGTGCTTGAAAATGTATAGGTATAGGATAAGGTCTAACCCTAATAGGAGTATGGTCAGTTAGAACAATGTCATGTTCAATGACATGAGTTTGTCCAGGGATGTCAGTGAGTACATCCTGAAATGTTTGCAACATAGTTGAAACTTGTCGCTGTTCTCCTAGAGACAAATCAGGAGAGACAGTAACGTTCTTCCATGATTCACTAGAATGAAGTGGGATCATTGGAAGAGGAAGATTTACATCTGAAAAACTTGTTTCCTCATCCTGTATCACGGACAGTGATGAGTAATGACCATGTTGTACTGGAGAATTGTCCGTTGCTTGGAAAATGGGTTGCAAATAATCCGGACGTTCATGGAATTCAGTAAGCATATTGATGTGGAAGGTTTTATGCTTCCCATCAATATCGACAATATAGTCGACATCGGAAATTTTCGATATTATATCGTACGGACCTTTCCAAGAAATAAGTAGTCTGTTTTCCCTACAAGGTAGTAATACAAATGCTTTGTCACCAGGACAAAGTTGTCGTAAGCATCTCTTCTTATTGGCAAATTGCCTTGCCTTCTGTTTCGCAAATTCAGAAGAAGAAGTTGCTAATTTGCATGCTTCGATAATCTTTTGTCTCAACGCGATGACATATTCGTAGGATGACTTTGTGTCATCGTCAATATTGTCAGCTGTTATGAGATCATGAAGCAACGACATAGGGCCACGCGGACGCGCGCCAAAGACGAGTTCAAAGGGAGAAAATCCTGTATGTTCATTGGGGACCTCTCTGTAAGCGAAGAGGGCCGCAGGTAAAACTCTGTCCCAGTCTTGAGGATGATCCTCAGTTATCTTCCCTAGTAAGTTTTTAAGTGTTCTATTAAGGCGTTCGACCATCCCATTAGACATTGGATGATAGATACTACTTAAAGATCTATCTATCTGCAGAGTAGACATTACTTGAGACATGGTATCTGATATTAGTTGGGTGCCATGGTCTGACAATATATCTCTCCGGGGAACCCCAGACGAGAAAATATAAGCCAAAGAGCATCTGCAATATCAGCAGTAGTAATGCTCTTCAGAGGAATAGCCTCTGCCAACGTGTGCACATATCAACACACGTCAAGATAAACTGATGTCCTCTGGCAGACTTGATCTTAAATGGACCAATAATGTCTATGGCCATTTTTTGAAACGGCCGAATAGGAATGTCTGCCGCCTGAATGGGTGCAGCATGCCGTGGACCTTTGGATTTAACTTCCTGACATACTTTACAAGATCGACAATAAATCCGTATGTCCTTGTTTACCAATGGCCAAAAGAAAGCCGCAAGGACTCTTGACTTAGTACGGGAAAAACCCATGTGTCCAGCACACTGAGAGTCGTGAGCGTGCTGCAAAATTTTAACTCTCAAATTCTTGGGAACCAGGATTTGAGAATGACTTGACGTAATGGAGTCTTGAACCATACGTACAAGTACGCCATTCTTCTTTGTAATCCACGATTTACGACTTGTGTCTTTATTCGGATCACCTTTAGTTGCAAGAATGAAGAAATTCTTCAGAGTGGGATCATCTTCTTGCTGTTTTATAAACGAGTCACGAGAAATTACCAAGGGATCATCTTGGTTATGCACTTCATTATCTTCAGTAGATGAAGTTTGAGGCATATTAAGAGCCTGAGCTCTAGTGACTACAGCGTTAGCAATCTGCATGTTTTGCCTTTCCCACGCGGAAATTTGTTGCGGAGTGCATTCTTTGACTCCATGAATGCGACCGATGATGAGGTCAGCGATCGGATTCGGAAGAAGACATGCGTGTACATCTCCTGTAAAGAAAGGAGTAGCAATCCTAATGATAGCAGTAGAGTATTTCTCTAATGTGCCGCCAAATGTTACACATTTGACTACTTGTCCAGTGGCACGGGAAGGATCTACGAGTGACTGCCTAACACCAATTGTGGTGCATCCAGAATCAAATAGCACGGAGACTGGATTGTTATTTACTAAACCCTTATGTAAGACAAGAGAACCTCTTCCATCATGCGCGACTGATGCAGGAAGAGCAGGAAGAGGATGGCCGCAGCTTAAAGTAGACACTGTGGTTGGCTCAAATAATGTTTTGCATTGGGGGCACTGAGATGCTCTCCCAAAATCAAAAGCGGCACATGCCATATTATTAGCGTCATTATTGTCTTTACTCTGTTTTTATAGGCTTCATGGGACTCTTGTTGTGCAGAGTTTGCCTGAAAATGTGGTTTATGTCTTCTGTTTTGAGATCTACCTCGGTTATTATTACCTCTGTAGTTATTGTTACCTCTATTGTAACCCCTATTTGGGTTTGAGTCATAGTTCTCTTGGTTACCATTATCATATTCATTATAATGAGTATCTCTGTAATTGCGATCTTGTTGACTCCAAGACGGATACCTCGGATTGTTTCTATATTACTTCCTCTATGGAAATTGCTATAATTGTGACCACCCCTGTGTCGAGAGCTATCAGCTCGTCTCCAGTTCTTTGAAGAAGAACCCTGAAATGATTGGTTACCTTGGTTTTGATAACTATTATGGTTACCTTTTTTTATCAAATCTGTTTTGAGGTCCCTGAAATCTGTGTGAATAATTGGGATTGTATGGTGTTGCTGAAGCAACTGGCATACTCTCCTTAATCTTAGTGTTGCCAAAAGTCACGTCGGGGTGTGCAGTGACATATTGGGAACAATATTCTTCCATTTCCTTTAGAGATTTGGGTTTACGCTCATGTATAAATTCAAGGAATGGTTTGTTAACACATGACATAATCTTATCTCTGAGCAACAAATCCATAAGTCCTTCATACGTTTTTTTCTGTTTTGGAAAGCTCAATCCAACGATCAACTGTGAGACGTGCCTTTGCAATGAATTCTGAGAATTCTACACCTGTCTCAGGCACCATCGTCTTAAACAAAAGGCGATAGCCTTCCTCACTTAGCTGGTATTTTTTTTATCAAAGCCGCCCTAATGACATCATAATTATCCTTATCTGCTTCTCCTACAAGGCATAACCTAGTCAGAGATTCACCTTTCAAGTTTTCTGCTAATTGGTTAGCATATTGTGATTTATCCACATTATGAGTACGACAAGAACGTTCAAATCTATCCAGCCAGAATGTAATATCGTCACTGGACTGATTGAACGGTGGAACCTTAACCTTGTAAGTAGAAGGTTTACCATTACCACTAGATGCCTGATTAACATTACTCATACTTGTCAATCTCAATTTCTCTAACTCAAATTCATGTTCTCTTATTGCTTTTTTCTCTTCAGCTTCTAATCTTTTTGTTCAGCTTCCCTGTCTAATCTTTTTTGTTCAGCTTCCCTGTCTAATCTTTTTTGTTCAGCAGCAGCTTCTCTTTCTAATTTTTTTTGTTCAGCTTCAAATCTCCTTTCCTCCACTTGCATCTGCAATTTCTTTAGTTCAGCAGCAGCAGCAGCTTCTCTTTCTAATTTTTTTTCTCTTCAGCCAGAGCTTTTCTCTCTTCTGCAGCAGCTTTTTTCGCTTCAGCAGCAGCAGCAGCAGCTTTTTTCTCTTCAGCAGCAGCTTTTCTCTCCTCTGCAGCAGCTTTTCTCTCTTCAGCAGCAGCAGCAGCTTTTTTCTCTTCTGCAGCTAATGCTTTGTCATATTCTAATTGTTGACCAGTCTTATCAAGGGCTTTCCCTTGTATAATGAAGTATTCTAATGTAGACATGATGTCTAACAATAATACTAATCACCTGAAATAATAATAATACCACAAGTTCTTAATGACTTGATTAATCAGCACACTATCCCAATATCTGTGGGTCACAAGCCTTAATAAGGTCTTGTATAACAGTAATAATAATCAAGTACTGGTTTATACCATAATCCAAGTGCAGTGCACAAGCAATAGTGTCTTATGAAATATACCTATATAAAACATATGTCAACCAACAGAATACATAAAGTACAAATAAGACTAACAATACGAAAACGTTTGCAGAAATCAAATAAATCAAATAGGGAAATCAATGAAAATAATCACTGAATCTGCAAGGAATAACAACACAAATGACGTCACAGTATATGAATATAAATTGTGAATAGAACTGAAAGATAGAAAAGGGTAGACGAACAAATTACAAACAATTCAAAACAAAACTAAAGAACAAAGAAATATTACAAAAATAACAATAATTACAGTCTTCACAGCTAACACAAATAGCAACTAGTTGTTGCAAGCAAATTTCCAATTAAGGAAATTGCACCTAAAGAAAACGCCCACAACGGACCCTCTATGATGTGGGATATTCTGTTGTGAGGACACCGCCCAATCTAAACACAACCCGCTGACATATAAACTAATATACTATACAAACAAATAACATGTAAACATAAATATATAAATTATGTGTATGATAGTATGTGTTGCAAAAAAAGCTCAGTTTTACAGTAATGGCAAAGTTATTCTTATAAAATAAATAAACTGCCACTTTATTGAATTACAAATTCTGGCCTTAAATATTAAAGTTCAACACAATAGCAGAACATAAGAAGATCCATCGATGAAAGTAGGGCTTTTATGTTCAACCACATTTCAACAACAGGACAGTTTATGGCCTTTAAAGTATCATCTCTGTACTGTGAAACTCTGCAATGTCTAAGTGTAAAAATGTCAACAACGCTGACCTACATACTGCATTCACTTGACAGGTCACGTGACGAAGTGTTCACAAAGAGCAAACTAATACTGCAAGTGTGTCGTATCAGCCACAGGAAACGGTCTGGTATCGGTAGTCTGTTGACTTCTTAGCTTCTGCGAGGTCAAACCCAGAAAGCTGGTCCACCAGTTGATAACTACCTGTTGATAATGTCTATGGTGTTAATGATGGGTGTGTGCTGGAAGACAAAGGTCAGCAACGTCCCCACACTGGCCACCAGTTGATAAAGTCTCTTTGGTGTGTGTTCTGATTACAACCTCTTGTAATGGGTATAGTGGCCACCGCTGTAAAGATATTTCGGGTCACTGTAAAAGATCGGTGTTGTTTGCTCCACTGTAGTGTACACAAACCAGTGCTACAATCCCAGCAATCAGTGGATAAATATAAGCTCACTAGAACATCACCAGAGCTACATGCTGTGTTGTTGTGTTGCTTGTGGTTTGAGTATGGAATGTCAACTCGACCTACGCAGTGGTGTGTAGACATAGATTGTGAGTATAATATGCGAATGATAAGAAGAGTTCGTGGTGTTGACAAATGGTCTTTTTCTCACACTCATGTATGGCTGGAAGTCATCGACACCAACGACTGTGTACCTTTGCTACAGTTTAATTGCACGTACACACTCAGTATTGCCCATATATATATATATCATCTGAGTTTACTGACAAAGCACGTCAGATTATAAACAATATTCAAGATGGCTTCTAGACCTAACCTCGTCTAGCGAAGATTCCTTAGAATAATGTTCAGCACATATTTTTCATATAATCATATTGAACCGCTAGTAATGGGTTCTCATGTGTAGCAGTGATCTCTGGACTCATCAAGCGATAATACGGGGCATCCCTTTTCTCTTCTTGAAAGTCACAAAATATTTGGATACAAGATGGCTTCTCTCGTGAGCTGTCACTCACGTTTGGATACAGATAATGAATCTGCATTAAAGTTAGTCATTCATTAAATGTTCTCATTGCTCTGTAGATTCTATTATGATACAATTGACTTCATCATACAAGATATAGTGCTGCTAGGAATGAATGTCGTTTTCATCTAGATAAATATTTCCTCAGACGTACAAATCGTGTCTATCGAGAAACGGTGGCTTAGCCAGAGTTCATAAGAAGAATCTTTTGTTACCTTGGTATCAGAAATATGATTCTGCCATTCCTTGGCAATAAGAATAAACACTGGGGTAAAGCATACAGGATAGGTCTAAACGTCTATCACTTTCCCCATCAATCTTGAGATCACTTTTCCCGGCGACAAGCCGATATAGAAAAACACAGCCCCCATCAGGGCGAAGCCAAATCACACCTCTCTAGCGACACATCCGCCGAACAGCCCTTTGACCTTTCTATCGACAAAAGACCATATAGTTCGACTTAGATATGTAAAGATATACAGATATAAGACAGACTCGTCCTACCCAGACAAACAACACACATAAATTCAGGCCATAGATACACCGAAGCAAGAACAACCTATTTCTACCCAAACAAAGAATAAATCGCAGTAAAACTGGATTCATCCGCGGAGTTCGATCAAAAATGACGACACTCCTTTCAAGGGAAGTAACTCAATAATGACTTTTCCTTAAGCACTAAAAAGTATCTATTTTGTTTACAAAATATTTGCGAACATAACAAGCATACAAATGTATTATATTGTAATATATCAAAGACTGCACGTAACAGGTAGCATTCGTAATTTTGATTACATGTTTTGCCCAGGAGCCTTGTGCTCTTTGGGTCACCTCTACACTTCGTTTTACGGGGTAGAAGAGGTTCCGATTATGAGATGAGATGAGGTAGCAATCGTAAATGGTGAACAGGGTCTTGCAGAAACCTAACCCCTTTTTCCCATAGGATCAAGGGTTCAGTACTCGCGGACTTTCGTATTCACGGGGTTTTCAAGGAACCTAACCCCTGCGAATAGTGATGATTGACTATTTGGTCGTCAAGAGTGCTATTCCTTGGGAAGCTCTATGGAGATACAAATAGCCTCAGTCTGACAACAGCTGTCTGTGAACATATTCAAGAAGACGCATGAGAGAGTGTATGAATAAGTAGAAGTAGAAGTAGCAGGAATCTATCAGTTGATTCGAGTGTAAATGTACTTTCACCGTATTCTCATTGAAAAACCCCCAAGCTAGCGAAGTAAAATTCGCTTTATTCGCCAACTGTATAAGACAGAAAGCGATCAACAGAGGTAAACATTACACATAGGGCCATTTATTCTCTGCCGCGGTAGCGCAGTGGTTAGGGCACTGGCTGTCGAGCACAGTGGTCCATGGTTCTCTCCCCAGTTGAGGTGGGATTTTTATTATACCGCAAACAGCTCCGGGGTCGACCTAGCTTCATGTATTGGGTACCAGAGCAACTTCTGCGAAGATTAAAGACCGACGGGGTGATGTTGACAACATCACCCCTAGTGTGCCTAACCAATATTCACAATATGCCTCAATGGGCGTGTAATGGGATCAGAGAAACCTTTTAATCTGAAACCTGAAATATGGATATTAGATATAGCACACATTAGTGTGCAGGTTCCAAACTGTAATAGCTACTGCCTACTAGGGGACATGCTACATGGGCAATAGCTTGATTCCCATAAACGAAGGGCGTTCAGAAAGTAATGCACCACATCGTTTTTTTCTCAGCTAATAATAAAGATAGAAGCATGGAATTTTGCACACTTTAAATACGGCATGTGCCAATTGTGTACACACAATTGCACCGCAACCGGCCAAATAATACGGCTGCCCTGAACCGTTGAAATGGAGCGTGTTAGCAACATGCGTTACAAACAGCGAATTGTGATAGAATTTCTCGTTGCAGAGAAGGAAACTGTTGTAAATATTCACAAGCGTCTATGTGATGTGTATGGAAGTTTTGCAGTCGACAGGAGTACAGTCAGTCGCTGGGTTCAGAGAATCAAAGAATCAGGAAGTGGAGATACGGAGCTGCTTGATCGGCCGCGCTGTGGACGTACTGCTACAGCCACCAACGCAGAAATGTTGAAATGCGCTGAGGGCATTATTCTTACTGATAGGCCAATCACTACTCAATAACTGGCCTTATAGCTGTCAGTGAGCATTGGTAGTGAAAATGCAGTTATAAAAATTCTCCGATTTTCTAAGGTTTGCGCAAGATGGGTTCCTCGAAGTCTCACAAATGATCACCGATTGCAAAGGAAAGCAATTTCTTCTGAATTGTTGGAGCGTTTCAATGCTGATGGAGAGAACTTTTTGGCTAAGATCGTTACAGGTGACAAAACTTAGGCACATCATTGTGAACCTGAGACAAAAAGACAGTCAATGGAGTGGCATCATCCGCAATCACCAAGAAGAAAGAAATTCAAGACAATTCCTTCAGCTGGAAAGGTCATGATCACTGTTATTTGGGACATTGAAGGTGTGATTCTTGTGGACGTTATGCCAAGAGGAGAGACAATCAATTCGAAAGCTTACATTAAGACATTGAAAAAACTCAATCAACGTTTTCGCAGAGTTCGGCCGCACAAGAATCCAACAGACCTGCTTCTCCTTCACGACAAGGTTTGAAGATGATGAAGGAGTGATTCATGCAGCGAAGAAATGACTACATGATCAAGACAAAAACTGGTACGGGTGTGGCCGTGTACATAGTTGTTCCTTTGGAAACAGACTATATTCTTACGAGACAGAGGAAGCACAGACCACCCTATAATTTTATATTTTATGAGAAACAGAAAATAATAAATAGTGTCACATATTTAGGACAAAGAGTCGCTTCCACACGCTATTTCTAATAATTGGGTGATTTCCCCTGACCAATCGGATAGCTCAGATTTACCCCGGGGAAAGTAGAACAGGACGCCATTTTGGCAGTAGAATGAAAGAGCGCAACTCAAGAGGTCGTATCTGATCTAGCTCTACATATTTCTTAGTTTTGAGGAATCAAACTACAACATTTATTATAAAATGTGTAATTCAGGACATTGAGTGTTATATATTTTCTCACTGGCGTAAGTAGTGACAATAGTTAAACATGTATTCTGAATAGAGCTCCCAACCCTAGTCGCAGCAGAACTAGGCTCGAGGATTTGAGTCAATTTAAAAAAACAATGTCTTACACCTCAAATCAGGTAGAGTAGACTATTCTTGTGTTGGAAAGCATTTAACTCCAGGAATGCTGTTGAAAAGGACAAATCTGATTCAACAGCATAATCAACCCTAGGGCATAAGGACAAGGAATAAATAAGACTGGAAAATGTATCGACAACAAGAGTATAGGCAGGCCAGCCCATACAGCTATCGTTTTACCCATGAAAATACCTGGACAATGCATGACAAACACGTTCCACGCCACCCGCAAAATTTCAACAAGAGAAATGAATATTGTCTGCCAGGAAGTTATCCTAAAGTAGACGCACATCCCACTGCCCCAGATAAAAATGTCTATGGCTCGCATACTGGAAGCTATTATGCTGTAGATCTACAGAAACCAAATGCAGGTTCTACTGAAAAGGAAGAAATGTTATACAACTCTACAACGGGAGGTTGCTACTAAATACCTCTAAACACGTACACAGACGAAGCGAAAACCCTTCACATGAAGGAAACAGAAAATCCTACACCCCGGATGAAGATGATGACAGTTGTTCAACCCATCGTAAAGTAACATACGCGGATAGGCAAAGTTACAGTGTTTACAGTAGAAACAACATATATCAACGTAAAAGTCGTCCTCAGCTTGACAGAGATAGACGATTTATTGATTACCGGACATACGAAAAACCACATAGCACATGGCAGAAACGGAGGTATCCGATCCACGCTGTTCCCCGTTCGAATCCCCAGTACACAAAATGCCATGCCCCCATGAGACAAACACCTCCATATTATAGCCACAGAGAAACAGAAAGCAGACCACGTATACTATCATCGATCAGGTATAATGACAACAAGACAAGGCACACGACGGCAGCTAACAAACACTGGAACACATTGAATAAACGAGCTCAAAGAATGACAGTAAGAAATTTCATTACTGCAGTTCAAAACAGAAAGTTATGGGAATTCAAAAACGTAACGTCAGAGAATGGACAAGTTTGCCTCATATCAACAGAAGATGGATGGAGGGCACAAATAGGTCCAATAAGGTCAGGAAACAAAGATCACAGCCGCCGACAAATAAAATTCAGTCCAAAATAACAAGACACAGTTAAACCCCCTTCCAAATAAACCAACCCAAGTTAAACGGCTTCATGACACAGATATCAATGAACCAAGAACGACCTCTGTAGCAACACAAACAGACCTTCCTAAGTCAACGTATATTCACACCCAAACTTACGCCCGCAGTGATAAATCGTCCGCTGATACCTATCACACCCCCAGTTCAGATCCTGAAGAAACTATTACCCAAACAGATTGTTGAACCATATACCAGCAATCTTTATGAAGACGAAACGCAACAAGAAACAGACATTGATACAGCCAGTTCCATTGAAACCAGTGATGCAGATAACACCTTATTGGTATCAGACTCCAAGGTACATGATGACGACACAATGTCCTGTATATCAGACTCAGATAGTGGTATCGAGTCCATAATCAGCATCCCACCAGTACAGGTTCACACCACGGTTGAGTCCTTTTTTCCTGAGCCTCCTGTTGCTCCAGTTGTAAAATTACCACAACCGCCAGTCATGTCACCTCCAGCCACACATTCCCAGGCTACATTGCCATCATCACTGATTTCCTCTGCGCCCCAACAATCAGTCAATGTCATGTCACCTCCAGCTACAGTACAGCCATTGACGTTTTCTTTAGTTGCCCATCAACCTCTCAACGTCAACAAAACCATCTCCGGTACTGTACCCGCTGTCAACCCTGTCAACAACGCCATCTCCAGTACTGTGCCCACTGTCAACAACGCTATACCCAGTACTGCAACCACCACCACACCGGATGATCCCAATTCGGCCTTCCTTATGGCGTTGCGGGAATTGGAGAAACAAATCAACAAGCGGGCAGAGACTATGAGAAATACAGTTATAACCCCCTGGTACTGAGAAACTTTGCTGAGACACGCCCAGGTGTTTTATGTGTTCGCAAATCCGAACACGGTCATCGCATATGTGAACAAACCTTTTTAACAATGTACTAACTCTCCCCATGTACTCTATTTTCAGCTGTTGATAGTTCAAATGACTTGCTTACAGACTAAGATGTCAAAGCCTCACTGAGAAAGTTATTTTTTCCAGCCTTAGAATACGGATGAACAGAAAGAAATCAAGACCAGCACACGGAGGATTTTCTTTAGATAGCATAATTATGAAATAAAAATGTTAAAACAATTGATAACACACGGTGTTACGAGTTCACAGACACCCTTATTTAGTTACATACATTTTCTTAATATTTAGAATGCTACACAACTTTACCTATTATAACACATGTGTCACACTATTCTGTTGTAACATTCATCTCCACTTTTGTAACTGATCATATTCCACGCTCCATTCACCAGCATGATCTCTGATACTCCAACAATTTTTGTTGATACTGCCTATCACAAATACCCCAATGACATTTGCGCATGCTGAATTTCTGCAAATGAAGAATCCCTTGAGAGCATTAGTATATGCTAACCCCAGATTGAACACATTACACCTATTTGTTGATGATGCCTTTGCCCATGTTAAAGAAATAGCATTTGCACATGCTGACCTAGCAAATGAAATACCCCATTACCGCATGATAACCACTAATGACACATGAGATGAAGAAGCAGCTGGTTATGTATGATGAAAATGCCATTTTATATTAAGGTGAAACTTTATGTTGTCACAGCTGAGATTTTGTTGTAATGTTTATGCACAAAATCCCCCACATTAACATTGGAGGGATAATCTTAGTCTTTCGTGGTTACGAGATAAGACAAGGAGATAATAGAATATTTGATGAATACCATGGACATGGAACAAATCAGAGCAGATGATTGTTGCACATATGAGGACCATATTTGAAGTCATTATTGAAGGATTATCAGTAGACAAGGACCAAATGAATCATGATAATCCCATGGAACCACAGGTACTAAGGACACAAAATGGAGATTAAATAATGGAGAAAAAAAAAATAATGACTGAATAATTGCTACGCCCAGAGGTAAAGGAAATAGAGATGCATCCGCATTTTGGAGAAGATATTTTTTTTTGATTTTTGCTTATTGCCTTTGTAATATGAACATTGTTGTATAACAAATGACTATTCCTTATCACGAATTACAGAATGTGGTAAGATAGTTGGAAAAAATTGACAATTTACTATACTCATAATATACCCAGAATTACAGGAGAGAAAATAAATAAATGATTGATGAAAGTGGACACACTGAGATTTGCTCACCCCGAGGATATTGGATAAAAAAAAAAAAAAAAAATAATGTTATCCCAAGGACAGACATGTCACAGATATATCATGGAGATTGGAAATGCAGCAAACTTGGTCAAGGACACCATGAAATAGACCCCCGCCCCACACTTAAGATAACTGACGGATGAGATTTTTGAATTATAAGTACCATAAGTCACCCATCTGGCTGTAGTCAGCGGATGTTACAGGCACCACATAACTCTGACTAACCCTCGACCAGCGAAGGCAGAGTTGGTGTCGAAATTTTGCACATATGTAAAAAGTCATGTTTTTGGTAAAGTCTAGACATTTATGTTAATAGTTCTATAAATGATTAGTTGATATATTGATGATAAATATTCGCAAATATAGTACATGGACAATTAATAAGGATATATTTCCAGTACAGAATAAGAGGAATAGGAAGGATCCACATTTTAAATATTGGAGCACCATGAGCGAGGAATTGGACTTATAAAGAAAATGGAAATGGTACACTGTATGCAAGGATAACCAGAAATAATATGGATAAATAGTAGTCAGAGTGCCAGGAACTTTGTCTTACGAGAATATTGTAGATTCCTCACGATCAATTGATTATTTTCTTCCTTTCTATGTCACAGTTTTTTTTGAGTGATGACCCCAACATTTTTTTTCATCTCATATTGTCAAAAGTTCTTACATCTCAGTTGATAGTTCCATAAATAATTGTTTGATGTATTTTGCATAAAGGTATTGCTAGATAAGGTACATAGGGAGTTACTAAGGATGAATTCTCAAGATAACAGGAGGACTAGAATAGACACAATGATATTGGAACACCATAAATGATACATTGGTGTTATGAAAAAAAAAAGGAGACAAATATAAATTGTATACAAGGATGCCTCGAGAGTGACAACATGGATACATATTGTCAAGAGTATAAGCAGTTGTCTTAAAAGAGAAAATAAAGTAATACGGAACCCAATGTAGAAAATTCATGATGATTTGGAAACTATATTTTTCTTTTCCCTTATATTTCATAATATGATAGTAACACATTCGTCTGTTGGTTGCTGAATAATTTGATGTTTGAAAATTGATGTATGGGAAGTCAAAGAAGATCTTTGAAGAATAAATATATATATAAAATAATATTTCTAGGGAAGAGTTCCAAAAAAAAAAAAAAAATACTGTATTGACAGAAAAGAAGGAATGATTAGAAATAACTGACTAATGGACAGGATCACCACCAGACGCACGGATATTGGAGACAAACATCACATATTTTGAAGAAGAAAAAAAAATGTAATATAGAACATTTTCTACAGTGACGGACTTAGAACGAATTTATACACTTACCATTTAGAAAATGTCTATAACAAGGAAACATTCAGATAGATAAATAAGGATAAGCAATGAGGTTTTAATGCTTTTATTGTGAAAAATGATTACTTATAAAAATGATGCTAGTTATATTATCGTCTGATAAATATGCATATTATGTCTAGAGATGTTTTCTACATGTAATAATGAGCAAGTGGCTCATTCACTGAAAAAAAAAAAAAAGAGAACATGATGAGTACCCATGAGAACATTGGCTATTCTATGAAAGTGGATTACCATTACCATAGGAATTAGAGATTTTGGACATTTCTTGGAATATTGCAGAGTACTTGGGAAATAGAATAAATAAGGACGCCAGAAAAAAAAAAAAAAAAGATTTTTTAAGTCTTGCAGACTT
Organism: Oreohelix idahoensis; assembly: GCA_024509875.1. NCBI lineage: Eukaryota > Metazoa > Mollusca > Gastropoda > Stylommatophora > Oreohelicidae > Oreohelix > Oreohelix idahoensis. The sequence continues at coordinate 564,013 of JAMPIV010005507.1, forward strand.
ATATATGGAGCAAATAACAGTACAGAAAAGAGATAACACCCCTACCACATCCAAGAGAATGTAATCAACTATATTTTTGAATGAAATGTAATAGATTATGATAATCCAGCCAAGTTCTGCAAATAAGATAGTTTATTGTTCATTCCCCAGTGTTGCCACTCGTCACAATTTTTTTTAGTGATGACCTTATGAGTGTTTTGCAGATTTTGTTGGGCAGTGTTGCCAATTTGTAAATTTGGTGAAAAATATTATGATGTGATGAATAAGTTACACTTTTTGAAGTTGATGTCCACTACTAGTTTTTTTTTACATAGCAGACGACCTCATATAGACATAGGACCCCAGTATAGGAATTAGATTAAATTTTTTGGAAATATTTTTGGACTTAGAAAAATTTTTGAACTTTAAATTTTTCTGAAAAATTTTTTTGAACTTAGAAATTTTTGGGGATGGATTTTTGTTATTGATAGTACTCAAATGTCTCCCTACGGGATACATTTGCGGAGCCCGGGATCTATATGTGGCCGTGTACATAGTTGTTCCTTTGGAAACAGACTATATTCTTACGAGACAGAGGAAGCACAGACCACCCTATAATTTTATATTTTATGAGAAACAGAAAATAATAAATAGTGTCACATATTTAGGACAAAGAGTCGCTTCCACACGCTATTTCTAATAATTGGGTGATTTCCCCTGACCAATCGGATAGCTCAGATTTACCCCGGGGAAAGTAGAACAGGACGCCATTTTGGCAGTAGAATGAAAGAGCGCAACTCAAGAGGTCGTATCTGATCTAGCTCTACATATTTCTTAGTTTTGAGGAATCAAACTACAACATTTATTATAAAATGTGTAATTCAGGACATTGAGTGTTATATATTTTCTCACTGGCGTAAGTAGTGACAATAGTTAAACATGTATTCTGAATAGAGCTCCCAACCCTAGTCGCAGCAGAACTAGGCTCGAGGATTTGAGTCAATTTGAAAAAACAATGTCTTACACCTCAAATCAGGTAGAGTAGACTATTCTTGTGTTGGAAAGCATTTAACTCCAGGAATGCTTATGACAATAAAGAAATCAAGGACAAATCTGAGGAGATGGGTAAATGTAGTCGAACCTAAAATAAGACTGTAACTTAAAAGAAGGAACACGGTGAAATGAGAAGGTTCGCCATATTTGACAATTGAGTAGGCCTATGAGACAAAGATGAAAAAAGGGATTTTTGCATCGATGAAAGCATCTGATGAGATGATAAAACTTTATTATGCTTATTATTGTAAAAATGTTCTAAATTCCAGACTTTGTTGAAATTTTAAGTTTCATGCTGAAAGATATTAAAAGTTTTGCATGAAATCGAACGCTGTTGAGAAGGTGAATTACTACAGTTTTGAGATCTAGATAAGAAATCTGTCCATTTCAATAAAATTCGCTACATCAACACCTAAGAGAAGAAAATCGAACCTGGTAACACAAATTTAAGAGAGAAATCTAAATCTCTGGTGATTAGGCCAGTTAAACATCTGCTCTCTATAAAGTAAACTGAAAATACTGCATATACCGGCACTGCCATATGAAGGTAATATGGTGCCGTTCCAGTCCTAAGGAACACATGCCCCGGTTACACGGGCTAGGAATACATGCACTTGTTTCGCGCTGGCATAAAGCCGTACAAGTTGATGGGGATTATGTTGAATAATACCGATGTTTACATGACATATCCATGTATATTGTGTATAAATTTCATGCTTTTTGAATAAACAGCTCCTGAGAAAAACGATGTGGTGCATTACTTTCTGAACGCCCCATATAACTGTCCCTAATCTCGCTCTCAGCCGAGGGTAATGACCTCGGGAGCACGCTCCCATAGTGAGTAAAGACGGAAGGGGACAATAATCAGATATTTAAAGAGCTTAATATTTCTAAAGTAGATTCCCTCACTACCTGAGTTGCCTACAGCAGTGATAGAAGATCGAGACAATTAATGTTAATCAGAATCCACGTCATTGCACTCCGGACAAACCCATAGGTGCTCAGTCTCCCTCAGCAAATGTCGAAGGATATGAATACTAATTGTTTCTGTTGCGCACTAGTTGTATACACGGCAGATGCGTCCTCTCATACGTCCATCCCTGCTGGTCTTAAGTTTGATGCCAAATTCCAGCAGTCTTAGCCTTGATGATTCATCGATTGCAGTGTCATTCTCTAATAGACGAACATGAATTGCCCTCAGTATTTCTTCCTTATCCATGGCCAATGCACCTTTTATGTGTGCTCTTGAAGCTAGTCTGTCAGCTCTTTCATTGCCACGTACCCTGGCATGACCAGGACAGTAGATTCATATCAGTTCCTGAAGATTCATTTCGTCTATGGAGGTTTTCAATTCGTGTCGAAGGCAACCATTATGGACCTTTTGAAGCATGGATTGTGAGTCTGATACAATAACTGCCTTTGTTAATAAAGTCTCAGACAGCCATCTTAAGTAACTGCCTCTACCTCCATTTTCATGCTGGAGGTTGTTATCATATAAGCCCCGCTATGTTCAGCGACGGTTCTGCCCTTTACTCTAGCAGAGAAGCCCTACCCTGATTTATTACCACATCAAAGTTGTTCCCTTGTGAGTGTACACACTTATTCCAACGTTCCTGCCACTGAAGGAAGCACCTCTGGTAGTCACTTTGCGGAATAGCCCTCATCTGTCTCGTCGCGTTGGCTTGAATCTGCTCAATGTCATCGAATCTACGACCTTTCATTATTTTCTTAAGTTGCGGGAACAAGAAAAAGTCACACGGAGCAAGATCGGGTGAGTATGGAGGATGCGGGAGCAATGGAATGTTTGTTTCGCATGTTTTGTAGACCTGTGTGCAGGTGCATTGTTCAGCATTGACACTCTGTCCTATAGGGACGTATTCATGATGCACCAGACCATCAATGTCGAAAAACGCTACTAACATGGTCTTGACATTGGACTTGACCTGTCGTGCCTTCTTCGGCCGAGGAGATGATTGCGTTTGCCACTGGGATGACATTTGCTTTGTTTCCGGGTCATATCCGTAAACCCAGCTTTCATCACCAGTTATTATCGAGGACATGAAATTTTTGTCGTTGTTTGCTATCTCAAGGAGGTCAGTACAAATGGACAACCGATCGTCCTTCTGGTCCTCAGTCAGATGGCGTGGCACGAGTTTCGCTGACACCCGTCTCATGTGCAAATCTTCAGATACGATTTTATGACACGTACCAATTGATATTCCAAGATCATCAGCAACCTCTCTGATAGTCAGACGTCGGTCAGCGCGTATCATTTCTTGCACACGTGCAACGAACTCGTCGGTGTGGGAGATGGAGGGTCTCCCTTGACGGGGGCCATCTTCAAAGGATCGGAGTCCACTTTTGAAACGGGAATACCACTCAAATGTTTTAGATCTACTTAAACAGGACTCTCCGAAAGCTGTGTGCAACATTTCGAGAGTTTCGGAACCATTTTGTCCTAGACGAAAACAGAAATCAATACACACACGTTGTTGAATTGTGCTGTCCATTTTTGAAACGCGACGAGCACTATTACGTCACATCCGCTTATACGCTACCACACATCGCATGCGCGAAATTACAAACTTCAGGTTTGGTACATATAGTGGCACGTGGTTGACACGTGCACTATGTTAATATCACCTAGCTCCTTATAACGGTTTTCCGGATAAAAAATTAGTCCCGGAACTTTGTGAACAGGTTTGTATTACAGACCCATCAGTATACACAATGGCATCATCATCCCCAGCATTATTATTTATAAGCTGATAAATTTCCAGCTCTGCTCTCCCATTGGCCCAAGTTCTGCATTCTCTACCCAGGCTGATGATGACTTGCTGGTAGTTCATCCAGCTCTCATCTGACTTACTCCACTCTTCTCCCTTGAATATATTTTCAACTGTGGTCACCTGTCTAATAGTATCCTCTGCCTGTGCCATCCATGACATCCCCCTCTTTATTCTTGCTCCTTTGATGCCAGCTATGTTTCCATGCAGGGGATGCCTTTTGTCTGTGGTTACACGCAAATACGCTTTTACCTAGCCATCGTATCTTTGATATCATCTTGAACGGGGAAAAACTACAGAAAGTTGAAAGTTTCAATTATTTAGGCAGTAAAATGACTCAGGATGGTGACACAACAAGAGAAATCCATACTAGAATTGCTTTGGCAGCTAGCGCCTTCAATAGATTATCTAACATTTGGAAATTACGATCATTGAATATACATACCAAGCTTCGTCTGTTTAATTCAAATGTTATCTCAGTGTTAACATACGGCTGTGAGAGTTGGAAAATAACAAAATCATTGGAGAACAAGCTGAATACATTCGAGAACAAATGTCTTAGAAAACTCATGAACATCAGTTGGAAAGAATTCAAGACTAATCGACAAATAAGAGAAGACTCTAGGCAGAAATATGTCTCCGACTATATAAGGAAAAGACGATGGTCATATATCGGTCATGTCCTACGAATGCAAAACAACAGAATACCACTACAGGCGCTCACTTGGGTTCCTGAGGGTAAGCGGAAAAAAGGAAGACCAAAAGAAACACTCAGAAGAACAATAATAAGAGAAGGAAGAACGTTGGGCCTAAATAATGTGCAAGAGCTAAGAGGAGTGGCGTCACAACGAACAACCTGGAGAGCACTGGTTTCTGCCTTATGCGCCGTGTTTGGCGCTTAAAGAATTTATTATTATTATTATTATCGTATATCTGGATCTAATTGACAGCAATCCAGGCATGTACTGCATCATCACAATAGGGGTATCTCGCGTGCAGCCCAAGACTATACGCATCCCTTAGTTTTGAATTCGTTCCAGTCGTTCACATTGTGATATTGACAGCGTGAGTATTCTCAGGCCATACTCGATTACAGACAAGACCAGCTGATGATACAGGAGAAACAGTAGTCTCTGCCCAAGAGCGCTGCAGCCATTGTTTTTAGGGATGCCAGACCTCTCTTGCACTTCTGTATGATGTGATCAGCATGGTGCTTATATGATAGACCACGATCGAATGTTACTCCAAGATATTTCCACTTGTTCTGCCTTTCAATTTTCTGTACACTGAGAGTAATGTCTGAAAGATCTGCTTTCAATATGGAGTTATTCAAGGAGCACCAAAGCACACAGGCTTTGTTGGGATTGACCTTGGAGCTGGTTTCGTCGCACCATTTAGAAACTGCTTGAAGTGTCTCATGTATGCTTTTAACCATTTCGTTTCTATCTGAACCTGTCCTGTAAATGAGCAAGTCATCGGAAAAAGTTAATGTTCGTCCTAAACCTGTTGGTTAGATTGCAGTTATTTTTTGCAATATAGATTGTCGTACCGATAGGTTTGGAAGTTATTTATGGTCCCGTCTCAGTAGAGAGGATAATGATAGTACGTGAGATGAAAGGTGTGAGAAATAGATTTTCACGAGTGAATAGTTTAAGGAGAAGATCTGTCTCTGGAATGAATACGTTTCTCTAGTCCAGCCTATTGTAGCAAAGTTAATTTTGCTGGGGAGGTTATGATGGTATCCTAAAATAATGAAAATGTGTCTGCTTTAACCGTGTGAGGTTAAGCACATGTAGGCCTCTGACTCTATAAATGATGATGATGAATATTGTGCAGAGAACCTACAGCTACCTCCCTAGGTCTCACACGGTCACTATTCTGGCTCTAGTGTATGGTGTATGGTGTACCTAGTGTCTAGGGGAGAAATGAAATGATGGTACACAACAGTCAAACACTTTAAGTTTCTATAAAGAAGATAATAAAACTAGCAGTTAAGTTTTTCTTTGAACAAATCGTCTTTACAATTTATTTTGCCTGTCCATTCATAGCTTGTGGACAGGTCTTTGAAAATAAGGACAAGATAGTTTACAGAAAAGAACAATTAAAATGTTGGGACAATTTGCCCAATAACTAAAAAGTTATTATGTATTTATATATATATGTCTTTCCTGTAGGAAATATTAAAAGAATTCACTTTATTCATATAAAGGGAGTATGGGGTCAGCCTCGCGTGCCTTACAAGTGCACTCGCCCCGAATTGTACAGGACTCCCACCTTGTTGTGACCACACCTCAGGTCCTTATAGCAGATACGCCACTGTACGTTCACATACTTTTCCTCAATACAATAATGTGGAGTAACCACATTTCCTTTGATATGATATTATCTTCTTTTCTTTTCAATTATATTTGCTTCAGGCATGTTAAACAGTGTTCATTGAACACAGAGGCTTATTAATCTATTCTAATACAATAATATGACAACATAATCATAACAACATACATCAGTTAGATACCGTTTAATGTGAGGACTCAACAATGTCTGCTCTCGACATGTCCTTCACTTTTTCCCAATAGCAGTATCTAACTTTGTAGTTGGACCAAACATATTAAATTTCATAAAATATCCTTACCACAATCAAGAAATATATAAACAAATGACGCTGACTGTGTGAAGAAATGGCCTCAGCTTCCTCCGAACTGCACAGACTGTGAATTTATTCTTTATTTAAGTTTAGAATTAACACAGCTGTTTCTCAGCGTATCTGAATACAATTTTTAGTTCAACTGGCAATGAATAGTCAAAGCGTTTTGCTAATATTTACTAGCACTGGCCAATCGAAACGTTCGACTACTTGAATTCAAAAGCAGTTTGAATGAAAAACCAACATAATTTCGAACAATTTCTGCGTGTGGTGGTCGATTGGCCAGTCTGCTTTTGTCATGCCCAATGCAAAAAGATGTTTCGTTTAGGATTACATTTTTCCTACCGCTCCCCTTTTCCATTCATACTCTTTTTCCCAAGCGAATTTGAATGTACCTCCCTGCCTCTTTTCCAAGCTCGCGTCCCCCTAAAGTTACAAAAAACATAAGCAGGAACGCCAGTCTGTCTGGTTGAGTGTCCGTAGATATTAGTATTTCTTCAATAACTTCTCTAATACTGGGACTATCATATTATTTAAAGTACATTCTTACTCAGCGAACTCTACGTCATACTACCATATAATTTTTATGGGGAACTACATAATGGTTTAAAATTTCCAATTTATGTCATCGTCAATCGTCAAATAAAATTTTACACAAGTCCGCCATCTTTCCTCTCCCTCATCTCGCTAGCATGTATTTTTCAAATAACTAACTTGTTTTAGTTACGTCAGAAATGCTACCACTAGGAGTAAAATAAAATTGTCTGCGTGGTTTTGCCTTGGCTGGCTTTTCCACAGCGTGTGTATATGCATTGCAGACTGTGTCAGCGAAGCGGGGTGTAGACGGGGAGGGTTAAGAATAGGCGTTAATAATTAGTATTGTATCGTGTAATACTACCAAACAATGTAAGGATTACTACTAATTTTGCGTTAAAGTTGACAGAAAGCGTTAATTCAGATAGTCTCGAAAACGAAACAAAAAGCGTGTCAGACTGTTACCGTGAAATCGATCTATAGGCTTAGCACTGTGCAAAAAGCAGCGCTGCTGGCGTCGAAGATGCCAACCGTCAGACACATGGGGGCTAATGTATTTATTATCGTTTTATGCCTAAATCTTACTGAATTGAGCGTTTATTCTCGCAGATTTTGCTACACTTATCTACACGACTATAATTTAGTACAAGACAATCTTTCCCTCCCCATACATATAAATATGAGTTTAACTACACACACACACAGCTATGTGACAACAAGAGACACAAACGTGAAAAAACTACGGTTAATTGGGTAAGGGTCTGACCAACACACAAAGTTAAGTGTCTTTTGTTGTTTATTATCATTAACCTTGACATTACCAAATATCCAAAGAAAGATTAAATAAAATCAGATTTACATACATAGGAAATAACTGAATAAATGTGCCCTTCCCCTCTTGAGAAAAGAACTCAAAAAGTTAATAACCCAAAGGTCAAAGGTTAGCACTATGTTACAGAATGGACAGTAAAGAAACAAGTTCCTACTAAATGCTTCCAGTAAAGTAAACAATTTTTAAGCAAAATCCAGGTTAGTATGATCCTGTAACAAAGAAAAATATTCGTTCTCTCTCTCTCTCTGACATACAGTGGCCACTCAATGACGCTTACCTAATCTTGGTGATATCCCTTGGAATTACAATGGTTCCTGACTATACCAATTGTCAGGTGTATTTCCCAAATTGGCCCCAGTCCATCCTTTAATAAATAAGACGTATAAGGTGGACGCCTAATTTGGTGGTTTATTCCTGGATAAACAAATGTCACTTCGAATAGTTAAAGTAGAAAAAAAACCGAGATCTTGGGTTCACAGTAAGCAGAGGAAAATACTTCCAGTATTAGGAAACATCTGGCTGCTAAAAAAAAACTGCTACAATTGATAAATGATGGTAATCATATCGGCTGGCTCTATGGTGAGTGCCGATTCTGAAACAGCGTAACTCTTCTGGAAAAAAAAATCGGGAGTAATGTTATTGGTTTCACATCAAAGTGGGCTGATAAAATTGAACAAAATATTTATGGGATTTGTAAGTCCAGTTAAACTTATAATTTAAAATGTTTCTTTGTCTCTTTGGCCAATCCTGTTCACAAATAACTTGGGGATGCACAAGCCAAGAAAAAGACAACATTAACCATTCAGTAAATGATGAAAAAAACCGAAAAAGACCCCTGGCCGCTCTTGTGATCAGGTCTGCGTGGAATAAAGAACATTTATGAAAAAATATGCTACTATCCTATATAGCTTCTTATATGCACACGGACGGGGACAAGACGATCTCTTATCCACTCCGTCGGTCCTTATTAAATTTAAAAGACACACGGTGACTTTCTTTACACCTATATGGTCAGCTTATCGCTAGCATGGCAATTTCAGGTCGGATGAAGGTATGCAACCCTCCCCGGCCCCTTACGCGTGCGTTAACGATCATTGTAGAATGTCAATTATTATTTAATTGTCCATACGCGCACTTACATAAATATCGCCTGTCGTTAATAGCTATTAAATTGTCGGCGTCTGTTGGTCATCGTATGTTATTAAATAATAGTCACTTACTATAAATACACAAAGTGAAATATAACGTGCATTCTATTCTGCCTCTATCAATCGCGCCTAGCAAATATTCAGTCAACTAAAAGCGGGTGATAAAATTAACATTAAAACTGAACCTCTGGTATAAAATAGCTACGCGTTATTTTATTTCACTGGTTTTAACAGCTAGAACTCAAGTGAATTATAATGGTAAAAGCTTTAACACTTTAACACTAAAGCATTTATTTCTATTACCAGAACATCAGAATGACAATCCCCACGAATGCTATTAATACATCATCCACAATGGTTCTAGACTACGTGCTTAGATTATCCGAAAAACTCTGAGTGACAACTGATAGCTCGTTTAGGAAGACACAGTTTATATATCGTCATGGTTGCTCTGATCTATAGATGATGCTGCTTTTCACACTATAGTGCGTAGCAGAGAATCAGAAGCATGAGTCCCCCAGATGAAAGTTTTCACGGTCGCTCTGTCGGGCGTTGCTAATCAACATCAGAGACTTAAAACCGTGTAACAGGGTTCTCGGAGATTTTGCCTGTATCTGATGATCAAAGAGTTAACTCCCCTCTGTGTACGAACTTCAAAGAGTACTCGGGGAAATATTTTTGCCCGAGCGTCTTACTTCAAAAAGGTCCTTTGTTTTTCACGTGCGGTCTGTCAGTTATCCGATGATTGACAGATCAGCTCGCGTGAGAAACTTGATAAACAAACTTGATTCGCTCCCTGTTATGACTGGCATGTCGCGAAAGTTGGTAAACAACTTCGTTTATTTATGTTCAAGGAAAAGAGACGTGGGTGAAAATTAAGCTTGTGTGAGTAAGACAGGCAGAAAAATGCGTGGTTTTGCTAGCAAATCATAGAACGCTACGTGGTCAAGAAAGACTGTCAGATACTGTAGGCTGTATTTCCATTATACGTCACATAGATGTTAAACAGCACCGTTGATAATGGAGAACCCTGGGATAATCCTCGGCAAATGTGCATTGGTTCTGATGTCCATGTTCCCAAGCGAAATGCAACTGCTCTCTCAGTTAAGGCAGCTGCTATCCGCCTAGTTAGCCATGGGTTTACACCACATTCCTTTACACAGTCCATCAAGGTTGCAAAGTTAACACCGAGACAATTACATATTATTAAAGTATCCTGGCTGAGAGAAAGCAGAGAAAGAACAAGAATAAAAACAAACAAGAAAGAGGTAGAACCTGTTAACTATGTTTACATTATCGAACTGAATTAATTACAAATGGAATCAATTACTCAAATATTTAAACTATTACATCTTGATAAAATTAAATACCTTCAGCAGGTGGTGCACGGGGAATAAGATATAATAACGTAATTTAACTCTGACAAATATAATTAACTTTCTGGCACCGTCTAGTATATATACTTTCCATTTAATCAACTAGTCTTATATGTCCTTCACCAAGACGCTGAGTATCTGTTGACAGGTATGTCTTATTTCGTAATTTCTTTTAAGTCAGTAACTGAAATAATATCATGTCAGATTAGGCAGTTTTTACACATCAAAGCTTGGTTGTAATACGGCCCTCAATATATTCTGACACTTGACGTTACTTTTGTCTGACTGTCTGCTTTCTGTCAAGCACTAAAAATAGCTGCAATAATAACGCTAAAATAGTGCTCCTTTGTAGATTCCAGATCACTCGTAACGGCATTAAAGAGCCATCAACACAATGAAACAGGCAGTCTTGTCTACAGGACTAATGGAAAGAAACTAAAAATCCAAAAATATGAAATAGCAGTGTCGTCCTAGCCACTGTAAGATACATGGAAACGAGAAGGCATCTAGGAAGAAGGAAATACATTTCTACCTGAAAACATCAAGAGATAAAAAACAATAATCAAAATAGTTTCCAGGAAAAATGACAGAGAACGCCCAGACCCAGATAAATCAAAAGCTTACTACTTATGCGAAGATGAGAACAATTAATCATTTTTAAACTGAGATTCTACCACAGCTAACCCAAATATCACCTGTTCAACGAATTAAAATCCGCGGAAACAGACAATGCTTTCTAAGACTTTCACCTCCACGAGACGAGCAGTTAGACAGCATGGCCGTAACCAAACCTTTGATGGAGGAATTGCCAGGCGATGAGAGAAACCTAGGACAGAAGGTGAAATTTTGAGAAAAATAAATGAGGCTATGTGACAAAACTGGGCGGCCCCATCGATCTTTGTTTCTTTCCGGCAGTATCGGTACATTTGTGGTACTGATTTTTATTATGTGCTCTTAAGTATCGCACTTTTCTTTCTTTCTTTTTTTCGTCGTTATTTGTCTGTTAAGTAGCAGATATCTGATTTTATCAAATCATTCGACACTCCTCTCTGTGATGTCACCTGTTTGTTACCCGGTCATCCTGGCTTGCAGTGAGCAACTGAGATAAAATAGTTTCCGGGGTGTTTAGATTGAACCGCTGATAAGACGACTCTTTGGTAACCCAGATGAGCAGACACGGAGTTTTGCGTACTCATACTACAGATAACGAGATCACTGTCTGTGTGACACATGTGGGCAGACAAGTGTGACATAATCGCTTCCGGGCCGACTTGTTATGGCAACATTACTTTCAAATAAAGTAAGAAGTATTACAGCTTACGCATGTTATGTGTGTCTGCCGATCTGCCTGTAAGTTTGTACACAAGGGCATCGTACATCATATTACCATATATGGGAGAGTTGACCTCTGCCTTACGTTTAAAATTATCCGATGATGGAACATTTTTGAAATTATCATACCCGATCCGCATGATTTGAAATGATTGGATCTTTCTGATTAGATTCATAACCACAATGCGTAAGAAGATATGAATATAGTCTGACCGTTTCGTAGTTCTATTTCACTGTGAATTTCACGCTCGCCAAGACAACATCAGACCTCGCCAGAGTAAAGACTAGATTCATAATTCCTTTTTTTAAGAGGACCTTTTATTGGAGAACAAATAAGACTTACAGAGCACAGGAAATCTCTACATTTTAATAAGGAACACAGGGACTAGGAAACTGCAGATACACATGAAGTCAGAGAGGGAATCTATTGTCAAATTAAAGACACCCCAGACGCATGTAAGAGACCGACTCGTCTCTGTTATTCATCTGAGTAACAAGTCTGTAGCCAAGATTGGCGTAAGTTGTGATTTATATTTTATATTTTATTACTAACATGTGAACTAACATATATATGTATATATTACCATGTGAAGTTTAATGTCTGAAACTAGCTATTGGATGTCAAAGGCATTTGAGGCCGGCAACCTCAGCGTATAGAATGATGATTCATTAACCACCAGTGCACGGGCTGGTGATTGCTTTATTGATAGTTTCGTAAAGACAACTATTGAGGCTGCTTCATGGTGCGATTTTTATCAGGGCAACTTATTATTAGTTCCAGGTTTTGTCACACCATGTTGTACCTCAACTGAACGCAAGAAATATATGAAAGCGGTCGCGGTGAGATGAGTATCTAGGTATGATGTAGACAGATTGATGTGACGGCAGAGCGTCAAGATGTGTGTAAAAAATGGCTTGTGTATCAGCCAGTATATTTGTGTATTCAACAAATAGTTCTGAGGATAAAAGGGTAAGCTATAGGCTTAAATGAAAGGCATGAGAAAATGCCAGGATTATGATTAAATTCGATACGGGACTATAACTCCCAAGATATAGAAGTGCGTTGAACTAGAAATATAATTGAACAGTTGCTATTCCGGGAGGTATCATTCCCCGAAGATATAGGAATATAATTAGTAGAATTGTTATACCGGGAAGCTACATACCCCGAAGCGTATGGATTAATGTGGATTTGATTGGAGGATAATGGAGATACTGGGACGCTTAAATTCCCCCAATGTTGATGGAAACATTATAATGAACTTTTGAATGGGACGCTAAATATCCCGCTGGAAATAGTGATTGATAAATAAGATTATCAAGATATGTGGACAGGAGAAGTCGAGTGACATGTTTAGAAAGTCGAATCAGATTTTAGAAAGACTGTAAAACAGAGAGGGAGCATATATGCCATGTTCGTAATTGTGACCTTGTTAGTGTGTACTTACTCGTTATTAAACTGTTGCCAAATCGTCCAAGCCCAGTAGTTTATTCAATCTCTCAAGGTTAATTTACACCGTTATTGACTTCATGCAGTACTTGAGACGTTGATATGGAAAGGTGTATACAAGACGGGTGGTTGCCAGAATATTCAACAATATAAACCAAAGCAAGAAGAATGAATTCTCACTTCTTCAATAATACAAATAGATCCTAGACAACAAAAGAATTCGGGCAATTCCTACATCCCTTAACAAGAACTAAAAGCATAAAGTAGTTCCAGGTCCCCTATGGAGCAGGGAGGGAAAGATGAAAGAAATTATGTACATTCTAAGTATAATACTTACATTTTAAAAGCAGTGTAAACTTCCCTATAAACATAGTCACTTTAAAATTAATGTAAATTTTCAAGCTTAAGCCAGTTTAAATGTCTATGTGAAAATATTCATTTTAAAGTAAAGGAAGTTTCAAACTTTTCAATCAGTGTAAACATAAATGAAAACATGTTCAATTTATATTGTGAACACTTATCAGTCAATGGAGATGTGTATGTAAACAGACTCTATATCTGTATTATTAACCTTTTCATTTAAATATAAAGTAACTATAAAATCTATTCTATTTAAATGTAAAGAAAGTTTTATCCCGAAGGATTAAATTTAATTCTCATCGAGGGTAAAGTCTGAGTAATTGGGATTGTGGAACGGGAAGATAGGAATCCATAACTATGGGGTGGAAAACGCCATACTCAGAAGAGCGTTTCATTCTATTCTTTACCATAGTTATTGGTGGTACCAGCAAAAAGTACTATCTCTGGAACAAGAAGGGAACCGTGGCGTAAGCTTTAAGACGAAGGACCCACGTGGTAGACTCTCCTTGACGTTTCTATGAAACGAGCTACCCCGACAACCTTGATGAGAGACGAGCTTGAGCAAAGTGAAAAGAACCAACCCATAAGAAGGAGCAGAACCGCCATTGGCAGCTAAGTTCAAATATATGCTGCCACATGAACTTCTTGTAACATCTCACATTCCCTAAAGACTGTGAGGATAATTGTTCTTGATCCATAACTATTCAAATTATTTTCCAACTGTTAAAACCTAAAGTGATTATTACATTTTGTTTTTTGTAATGTTACTAATTTAACTTCTATTTAATCATTTTAAAGTTACTGCATGTTTGTCTCAGTCAAATTACTACACACACCCTAAACAGAGCTGTACTAAAAGAATAGAATTCCACTGAGTAAATCAGGGATGGGGGTTTAAAACGAGATGAACTTAAGAAGTGATTAAATCCTTCACAAAAGCGTTTGCAGAATTACAGTTAACATACTCAGCCAAAGCAGTCGCGTTCTCGCTTATTCTGAATATCTTGTGAAGACTCCCTTTGTAATAGAAGTGTCATCACCCTTCTATCTACATCTCTGCCAAGAGTAATCTTGTGCGAAAGTAGATACCTTTGAAGCCCATATTAAATACTCTTGAGTTTTTGCCACTGTTGGATCATTACTGCAAAGCAGGGGAGGCAATACCGTCATATGGGGATATATTTTTGGAGCCAAGGGGACAGTGACGCGAAAATGTTTGGGAAACACTGGACTTCAGTGAAATTATGCGTGAACTTTCAACTCCCCTACACAAAGTAAATTGCAGCGGTAAACACTATTACAAAAGTGTTGTCGGGTTTCGTCGCATAGTTTATGCACAGGAATAACGCATTGGTGATCATATGCTAATCCAATAAATCAATCACTCAATCAATCAATCAATCAATCAATCAATCAATCAATCAATCAATCAATAAATCAATCAATCAATCAATCAATCAATCATTCAATCAATCCATCTTCTAATCAAACAACCAAAAACTCAATCAATCTATCAATCATTCAATCAATAGATCATTCAATCAATCAACCATTCATTCAATCATTCAATCAATCAATTATTCAATCAGTCAATCATTCAATCAATAATTAATCAATCAATCATTCAATCAATCATTCAATCATTCATTCACTCAATCCCTAACCTTTAAATGCCCAAGAAGCACATACCAAAAAACGTAGACCAATTTCCTCCTGTCACGTGCCATCATCTCAGGTCCTCCTGTCACGTGCCATCAGCTCAAGTCCTCCTGTCACGTGCCATCAGCTCAAGTCCTCCTGTCACGTGCCATCAGCTCAAGTCCTCCTGTCACGTGCCATCAGCTCAAGTCCTCCTGTCACGTGCCATCAGCTCAAGGTCTTTCCGTGTCTTCCTCGTCATGTTCAATTCTGTCTCCAGTTCTCTTCTCCATGTGTTCTTGGGTCTTCCCTACTTCCCTTACCCTGGGTATTCCAGAACAAAGACTGTCTAGTAACGCTGTCTCCAGTTCTCTTCTCCATGTGTTCTTGGGTCTTCCCTACTTCCCTTACCCTGGGTATTCCAGAACAAAGACTGTCTAGTAACGCTGTCTCCAGTTCTCTTCTCCATGTGTTCTTGGGTCTTCCCTACTTCCCTTACCCTGGGTATTCCAGAACAAAGACTGTCTAGTAACGCTGTCAACAGATTTCCTCAACAACATTTACTCGTTAGGCTGCGAATGAAGAAACACGGAAGGATGGTTCACTTTATCCTGAGTGTAACCCAGATCACAAACCAGAAGAAAGTATTTGACCCTGCAGCCTACCCAGCATATCGCACAAGGCAACTCAGGGAGACTAGGGAAAGAATATACTACTCTATATTGGAAGAGGCTTAGGCAGCGCCAAAGACTTGAACTCATTTTAAATCAAGTCATTAACATAAATACACCCAGACGACAAATAATGAAAAATGTCAGGCTAGTCGAGGTAAAATGGCTTTGAGACATCTGGTTGAAACCTTTATTCCACAGGGATCTGAAATGAGAACAAGATACTTATGTAAACGTACGCGATTGTTTCATTTACAACAATTGCATTCCATACAAAAACAAAAAAACTTCTTGTTGGCGTCGTACCTAGGACCTGACAAACAACAGATGACGTGAATGCAAATGAGACAATCACTATAACATTTCAAAGCGAATCTTTTATCACGTACTCATAAATTTAGCAACGCCTCAGTAATTTTATAACTTCCAACGCATAATCTCGTTCGCTGATATCTGAAATTCATTCGGTAAAAATTACGCAAACCCCAGCGAAATTGGGAGCTAAAAGAAATAAATGTATAAAGTATGCAACACAGTCATTCAGAATGGTACATTGTACTTCATCTGTAGTGCTTTAACATCCCACATTATTTATGAATGCCTCGTTAGATATGCCATTCGTATTATTACTTGGTGCCCCTTTTCATTCCATTATTTCATCTTAATTAAACCACAAAAATAGAATAAAGTAATTGTCCCCCGTTAAGTGGTAATATGTTGAGGAAAATTTACATAAACATTATCTTCAGCGCTGGCTATTTAATCATTCAACTTTCTTTCACAGTTGCGATGTGCATGTAACGTGAGCGATTCCCACAACAACCAGTGAAGATTTAACAACACAAAAGGTATTGGTGGTTTGATATTAACTTTAAAATTGTTAGTGATTTTATATTTAAATATTAGATTTAGTAACTGTGTTAAAGTTCTAAGTTTCTGCCTTAAATTTAAATTACTCAAGTAGCATCTTAAAGTCGTCTTAACTCTTAGATGAACACGTCTGGTAACATCAGAATAAATGTGGTGCTTATTGTAAATATTCATTGACAGCATCAGCTTGGTTACGGGTTTAGAGCGCTGTACTATCGCGACACAATTGCCATGTTGCTTGATCGAAACGCGGTATCGTCATGATGCAGGCAACCCAGATGTAAATTGATACCTGACTCTACAGTTGAGTTATGGAAGGGACAAGCAGACAGGAAGGGAACTAGTCATCACCCACCTCATAAAAAAGCTGGACCTAATATAGACAAGTGTCAAAAACCAACGGCCAGTATCTAACTTGGGGCCACCTTGACCTTTCATATTTTAATTACTTGACACGATGGATCTCAAACCATTTGGTGGCCAGCAGATAATAAGAGCACTTTCCCCTGCCAAGCGCATGGTAAACGAACATAGATGATAAAACTTGCCAGGACACAGTACAAAGACGTGACCTTTTTTATGTCCTTATGTCCTTGCAAGACTTACCAGCCTTTGTCGTTCATCTTACAGTTGATTATAGTCTAAGTGTAGTAGTAGCAAGACTTACCAGCCTTTGTCGTTCATCTTACAGTTGATCATAGTCTAAGTGTTGTAGTAGCAAGACTTACCTGCCTTTGTCGTTCATCTTACAGTTGATCATAGTCTAAGTGTAGTAGTAGCAAGACTTACCTGCCTTTGTCGTTCATCTTACAGTTGATCATAGTCTAAGTGTGGTAGTAGCAAGACTTACCTGCCTTTGTCGTTCATCTTACAGTTGATCATAGTCTAAGTGTAGTAGTAGCAAGACTTACCTGCCTTTGTCGTTCATCTTACAGTTGATCATAGTCTAAGTCTAGTAGTAGCAAGACTTACCTGCCTTTGTCGTTCATCTTACAGTTGATTATAGTCTAAGTGTAGTAGTAGCAAGACTTACCTGCCTTTGTCGTTCATCTTACAGTTGATCATAGTCTAAGTGTTGTAGTAGCAAGACTTACCTGCCTTTGTCGTTCATCTTACAGTTGATCATAGTCTAAGTGTAGTAGTAGCAAGTACCTGCCTTTGTCAAGACTTATCATAGACTGTAGTAGCAAGACTTACCTGCCTTTGTCGTTCATCTTACAGTTGATCATAGTCTAAGTGTAGTAGTAGCAAGACTTACCAGCCTTTGTCGTTCATCTTACAGTTGATCCTAGTCTAAGTGTAGTAGTAGCAAGACTTACCTGCCTTTGTCGTTCATCTTACAGTTGATCATAGTCTAAGTGTTGTAGTAGCAAGACTTACCTGCCTTTGTCGTTCATCTTACAGTTGATCATAGTCTAAGTGTTGTAGTAGCAAGACTTACCTGCCTTTGTCGTTCATCTTACAGTTGATCATAGTCTAAGTGTAGTAGTAGCAAGACTTACCTGCCTTTGTCGTTCATCTTACAGTTGATCATAGTCTAAGTCTAGTAGTAGCAAGACTTACCTGCCTTTGTCGTTCATCTTACAGTTGATCATAGTCTAAGTGTAGTAGTAGCAAGACCTAGCTTAAGTTGATTATACCAGTAGTAGTAGCAAGACTTACCTGCCTTTGTCGTTCATCTTACAGTTGATTATAGTCTAAGTGTAGTAGTAGCAAGACTTACCAGCCTTTGTCGTTCATCTTACAGTTGATTATAGTCTAAGTGTAGTAGTAGCAAGACTTACCAGCCTTTGTCGTTCATCTTACAGTTGATCATAGTCTAAGTGTAGTAGTAGCAAGACTTACCTGCCTTTGTCGTTCATCTTACAGTTGATCATAGTCTAAGTGTTGTAGTAGCAAGACTTACCTGCCTTTGTCGTTCATCTTACAGTTGATTATAGTCTAAGTGTAGTAGTAGCAAGACTTACCTGCCTTTGTCGTTCATCTTACAGTTGATCATAGTCTAAGTGTTGTAGTAGCAAGACTTACCTGCCTTTGTCGTTCATCTTACAGTTGATCATAGTCTAAGTGTAGTAGTAGCAAGACTTACCTGCCTTTGTCGTTCATCTTACAGTTGATTATAGTCTAAGTGTAGTAGTAGCAAGACTTACCAGCCATTGTCGTTCATCTTACAGTTGATTATAGTCTAAGTGTAGTAGTAGCAAGACTTACCTGCCTTTGTCGTTCATCTTACAGTTGATTATAGTCTAAGTGTAGTAGTAGCAAGACTTACCAGCCATTGACGAAAAAAAAAAAATCAGGCGCCACCATCTTACAGTTGATTATAGTCTAAGTGTAGTAGTAGCAAGACTTACCTGTCCTTTGTCGTTCATCAAGTATTTCTCTGTGCGATATTACAGTTGATTATGGAAGAGGCTTTGTAATATATGGTTTGTGCAAAGAAGAAGCAAAGGGGAAAACTATCTCTGTTCTCTATTGTGTGAAAAGGCACTTCAGTTCAACAATCAACTTGACTGTCCTCCGACTTTAAGGCTAAAGTCTAAGTGTAGTAGTAGCAAGACTTACCAGCGATTGTCGTTCATCTTACAGTTGATTATAGTCTAAGTGTAGTAGTAGCAAGACTTACCTGCCTTTGTCGTTCATCTTACAGTTGATTATAGTCTAAGTGTAGTAGTAGCAAGACATGCAAGGATAAATTGTGAGTTTTTGCAAGATTTGAAATGGGAAGAGGCTTTACCAGCCTGTCGTCCTCCTGACTTTAAGGCTTTCATCTTACAGTTGATTTTATAGTCTAAGTGTAGTACGAGCAAGACATCTAGCTTCCCCTGCCATTATCGTAACATCGAATACAGTTGATTATAGTAAAGCCAAAAAACCACGTTGTTTAAGAATGTAGTATTGTGCTACAAAGCACAAGACTTACCTGTTCCTTTGAAGAGGTGAGAGAACAAGAAAAGAAAACGTACTCATCTCATATACAGTTGATGCAAATAGTCCCAATGTAACAGCACTGATTAATATCAGGGTGTAGCAAGCTTAAAACGATGTACCTGCTTTTGTCATGCGTTCATCTTACAGTTGTTTTCCAAAAAGCTTAATCTCAAAGACTGCTGATATATGTTAGCTGATGCTTGGACCACCCTGTCACAAGATAATCTCAACAAGGCTTGGAATAGATTGCTTGGGAAAAAAGGAGGAAAGGAAACTACTGTAGTGGACACAAATGATGATTGTATAAATGAAGTTGTGGAACTGTTTTACCTGCCAAATACATGTAGTGACCGATGATGAAGACTCCTCAGAAGTACATGATGTACTTTTGTGAAGAGGACTTTATAGCACGTTCAAGAGAATGCGGGACTTCTGGTACAGTTGATGCGCCTGGTTTTGAATCGTTTGTAATGTTATTTTGAAAACATTTCTCTTTCTTAAAAAAAAATAATTAATACAAGTAGTACATGCACTGCAAAATGTAATGAAAGATTTTGGTGATACAGTGATCTAATACAGTGTGGGTATTATTATTACAGTACAAGTAAATATGTTTTATAGTGTAATTTCCTTGTGATGGTTAATTATTTTTAGAAATATGTGTACATGTACTCGATACATTATGTAATCCAATTATCCGAACATTTGATTATCCGAACATTATGGGGTTGAATAAAAAGTTCCTCAAACTTAAACATTTGATTATAGTCTAAGTGTATCGTTTGTAATGTTATTTTGAAAACATTTCTCTTTCTTAAAAAAAAATAATTAATACAAGTAGTACATGCACTGCAAAATGTAGTAGCAAGACTTACCAGCCATTGACGTTCATCTTACAGTTGATTATAGTCTAAGTGTAGTAGTAGCAAGACTTACCTGCCTTTGTCGTTCATCTTACAGTTGATTATAGTCTAAGTGTAGTAGTAGCAAGACTTACCAGCCATTGTCGTTCATCTTACAGTTGATTATAGTCTAAGTGTAGTAGTAGCAAGACTTACCTGCCTTTGTCGTTCATCTTACAGTTGATTATAGTCTAAGTGTAGTAGTAGCAAGACTTACCTGCCTTTGTCGTTCATCTTACAGTTGATTATAGTCTAAGTGTAGTAGTAGCAAGACTTACCTGCCTTTGTCGTTCATCTTACCTGCCTTTGTCGTTCATCTTACAGTTGATCATAGTCTAAGTGTAGTAGTAGCAAGACTTACCTGCCTTTGTCGGTCATCTTACAGTTGATCACTTTGTCGTCTAAGTTGATTATAGTAAGTGTAGTAGTAGCAAGACTTACCTGCCTTTGTCGTTCATCTTACAGTTGATCATAGTCTAAGTGTAGTAGTAGCAAGACTTACCTGTCTTTGTCGTTCATCTTACAGTTGATTATAGTCTAAGTGTAGTAGTAGCAAGACTTTCCTGCCTTTGTCGTTCATCTTACAGTTGATCATAGTCTAAGTCTAGTAGTAGCAAGACTTACCTGCCTTTGTCGTTCATCTTACAGTTGATCATAGTCTAAGTGTTGTAGTAGCAAGACTTACCTGCCTTTGTCGTTCATCTTACAGTTGATCATAGTCTAAGTGTTGTAGTAGCAAGACTTACCTGCCTTTGTCGTTCATCTTACAGTTGATTATAGTCTAAGTCTAGTAGTAGCAAGACTTACCTGCCTTTGTCGTTCATCTTACAGTTGATCATAGTCTAAGATTATAGTAGTAGTAGCAAGACTTACCTGCCTTTGTCGTTCATCTTACAGTTGATCATAGTCTAAGTCTAGTAGTAGCAAGACTTACCTGCCTTTGTCGTTCATCTTACAGTTGATCATAGTCTAAGTGTTGTAGTAGCAAGACTTACCTGCCTTTGTCGTTCATCTTACAGTTGATTATAGTCTAAGTGTTGTAGTAGCAAGACTTACCTGCCTTTGTCGTTCATCTTACAGTTGATCATAGTCTAAGTCTAGTAGTAGCAAGACTTACCTGCCTTTGTCGTTCATCATACAGTTGATCATAGTCTAAGTGTAGTAGTAGCAAGACTTGCCTGCCTTTGTCGTTCATCTTACAGTTGATCATAGTCTAAGTCTAGTAGTAGCCCCCCCCCTCCTTCAGTCATAACTGACTTTGTGGATGCGCTCCTAAGGTGCTTTTTTTCTGCTTATTGTGAGAGCTTCTTTTCGCTCAATCTTAGGTGGTGCTGTAGGTAGCATCGCCACGTAGTGGGATCGATGGTGCCATTCTTCCAGTTTGCTGGATTGACGTCAAGTGCCTTAATGTCTCTCTTACACTCGTCTTTGAACTTCAGCTACAGTCGTCCGGCTGTTCTTTTGCCATCTGCTAATTGTCCGTAGAAGATATCGTTAGGGATGCGACCATCTTCCATGCGTCGGACATGGTCAAGCCAGCGTAATCTGCGCTGTCTAAGCAGTGGATATATGCTTTGACGGCCGCGCGTGGCAGCCCTTCGACATTTGCCACTTCGTCCTTTCATGAAATATCGAGGATGTGGCGTAGACACCGTAGATGAAAAGTATTGGACCTTCTTCTGAAACAAAATTATAATGATAACTAGCAACAACCCGCCAAAATTGGCAGGTTTTTAATTATAGTGTGTTGCTTCTGTTACACGTATTACATTGCTGCTTCATCTATAGTCTCGCTTGCTCGCTGTCAATGACGCAATCCTCTCTTCCTTTTATCCATCTTATCATTTTGATCTATAATAATAAGTCTGCAATACTTTTAAAAAAATTGTGTCTTGAAGAAACAATTTAAAAACTTACTTTGTAAGGTTATTTTTAAGAAAAATGACGAGTTAAATCCGTTTTCCGAATGAAACTGGACAGAAGAGTATCTTGATTGTCTGTTGATTTAATGCACACCGTCACACTTTACTATTTTCGCGAGAGTACATATAAGGGGAAACAATACAATTATTGTCTAACTTTCAACCACAGTTGCGCTCCCTTAGCGGTGCTCGAAAGTTAATACACTCTCTCGAAAATAGAAAAAGTGCGCAAATGACGGTGTGCAAAGTGTGATAGACCGATCAGCCGAAGTACCTTACAGCGGGAATTATGGTATTGGATGTTCTTCATTCTGCATACTTTTTTTTTTTTAAATCGCAGGTTACAAGAACCTATTATTATGGAAGACTCAGTTTGCTAAACATCGCCTTAGTACTGCATTATTCCATCTCCACTTCAGTTTCTTTTGAAAAAGAAATAGCTTTTGGGTTACTAGTTGAAAAGAGGGATATATAACATTAAAATAAACTTCTGCATGATGATCCAAACTGTTAACTAAGATTTTGTGCAGGGTGATAGATTAAACTTTATGACCTCAGGTCCACATCATCACAACAACTGAAGAAGACTTGTACCTTTGTCAGAGAGGCAATGGGCTGTCAAGAGCTACCTGCTCACATCTGAAGGAATTATATCATCATCATCATCATCATCATCATCATCATCATCATCATCATCATCATCATCATCATCATCATCATCATCATCATCATCATCATCATCATCATCATCATCATCATCATCATCATGACCTCTTGTCAGTTTTGGCCTAAAGTAGAGATGGAATAGAGTAGTACTAATGCATTTTCAGCTTTCTAATTCCGCTCTACTTTTCTTAAAGGTCTCAACACATTCAGCCATGAAAGTGACGCTGTTCTTCGTTCTGGGAAGTCTGGTGACTGGAACAGATGGAACTTTAGGCAAGTGGGATAGATTACAACATACTGAAGCTTGTTCAAAGTTCCTCTTTGTTATATTTATGAAGTAATAGTAGTGCTGTAATAGTAGTGCTGTAACAGTAGTGTTGTCTATTGTACTTCCCGGGTGTATCTGAAGAAACAAAGACAGATTAGGAATAAAACATCTTCTAACACTTTGAAAATAAAGTTGGTTCTTTCGTTCGTTCTTCAGGCGTGTCATAAAAGGCGACTAATACATCTTCTAAACACTTTGAAAATAAAGTTGGTTCTTCGTTCGTTCTTCAGGCGTGTCATAAAAGGCGACTAATACATCTTCTAACACTTTGAAAATAAAGTTGCTTCTTCGTTCGCTCTTCAGGCGTGTCATAAAAGGCGACTAATACATCTTCTAACACTTTAAAAATAAAGTTGGTTCTTCGTTCGTTCTTCAGGCGTGACATAAAAGGCGACTAATACATCTTCTAACACTTTGAAAATAAAGTTGGTTCTTCGTTCGTTCTTCAGGCGTGTCATAAAAGGCGACTAATACATCTTCTAACACTTTGAAAATAAAGTTGGTTGGTTCGTTCGTTCGTTCGTTCTTCATGCATGTCATAGAAGGCAACTAATACATCTTCTAAACACTTTGAAAATAAAGTTGGTTCGTTCGTTCGTTCGTTCTTCATGCATGTCATAGAAGGCGACTAATACATCTTCTAAACACTTTGAAAATAAAGTTGGTTTTTTCGTTCGTTCTTCAGGCGTGTCATAAAAGGCGACTAATACATCTTCTAACACTTTGAAAATAAAGTTGGTTCTTCGTTCGTTCTTCAGGCGTGTCATAAAAGGCGACTAATACATCTTCTAACACTTTGAAAATAAAGTTGGTTCGTTCGTTCGTTCGTTCTTCATGCATGTCATAGAAGGCGACTAATACATCTTCTAAACACTTTGAAAATAAAGTTGGTTCGTTCGTTCGTTCGTTCTTCATGCATGTCATAGAAGGCGACTAATACATCTTCTAAACACTTTGAAAATAAAGTTGGTTCTTTCGTTCGTTCTTCAGGCGTGTCATAAAAGGCGACTAATACATCTTCTAACACTTTGAAAAACAAGTTGGTTCTTCGTTCGTTCTTCAGGCGTGTCATAAAAGGCGACTAATACATCTTCTAAACACTTTGAAAATAAAGTTGGTTCTTCGTTCGTTCTTCAGGCGTGTCATAAAAGGCGACTAATACATCTTCTAACACTTTGAAAATAAAGTTGGTTCTTCGTTCGTTCTTCAGGCGTGTCATAAAAGGCGACTAATACATCTTCTAACACTTTGAAAATAAAGTTGGTTCTTCGTTCGTTCTTCAGGCGTGTCATAAAAGGCGACTAATACATCTTCTAACACTTTGAAAATAAAGTTGGTTCTTCGTTCGTTCTTCAGGCGTGTCATAAAAGGCGACTAATACATCTTCTAACACTTTGAAAATAAAGTTAGTTCGTTCGTTCGTTCGTTCTTCATGCATGTCATAGAAGGCGACTAATACATCTTCTAAACACTTTGAAAATAAAGTTGGTTCGTTCGTTCGTTCGTTCTTCATGCATGTCATAGAAGGCGACTAATACATCTTCTAAACACTTTGAAAATAAAGTTGGTTCGTTCGTTCGTTCGTTCTTCATGCATGTCATAGAAGGCGACTAATACATCTTCTAAACAGGTTGAAAATAAAGTTGGTTTGTTCGTTCGTTCGTTTTTCATGCAAGTCATAGAAGGCGACTAATACATCTTCTAAACAGTTTGAAAATAAAGTTGGTTCGTTCGTTCGTTCGTTCTTCAGGCACGTCATAGAAGGCGACTAATACATCTTCTGAACAGTTTGAAAATAAAGTTGGTTCGTTCATTCGTTCGTTCTTCATGCATGTCATAGAAGGCGACTAATACATCTTCTAAACACTTTGAAAATAAAGTTGGTTCGTTCATTCGTTCGTTCTTCATGCATGTCATAGAAGGCGACTAATACATCTTCTAAACACTTTGAAAATAAAGTTGGTTCGTTCGTTCGTTCGTTCTTCATGCATGTCATAGAAGGCGACTAATACATCTTCTAAACACTTTGAAAATAAAGTTGGTTCGTTCGTTCGTTCGTTCTTCTTGCATGTCATAGAAGGCGACTAATACATCTTCTAAACACTTTGAAAATAAATTTGGTTCGTTCGTTTGTTCGTTCTTCATGCATGTCAAGGAAGGCGACTAATACATCTTCTAAACACTTTGAAAATAAAGTTGGTTCGTTCGTTCGTTCGTTCTTCTTGCATATCATAGAAGGCAACTAATACATCTTCTAAACACTTTGAAAATAAAGTTGGTTCGTTCGTTCGTTCGTTCTTCATGCATGTCATAGAAGGCGACTAATACATCTTCTAAACACTTTGAAAATAAAGTTGGTTCGTTCGTTCGTTCGTTCTTCTTGCATGTCATAGAAGGCGACTCATACATCTTCTAAACACTTTGAAAATAAAGTTGGTTCGTTCGTTCGTTCTTCATGCATGTCGTAGAAGGCAACTAATAGGGCATGTGGTTGGTAACCTTATCATATAAAACACATTGTCACAGAAACCACTACTGTGAAAGTGTGTGAATGTTCCGTGCAGTCTTCCAGCTGTTGTGATGGCTGTATGTGTCGATGATGATGATGGCTGTATGTGTCGATGATGATGATGGCTGTATGTGTCGATGATGATGATGGCTGTATGTGTCGATGATGATGATGGCTGTATGTGTCGATGATGATGATGGCTGTATGTGTCGATGATGATGATGGCTGTATGTGTCGATGATGATGATGGCTGTATGTGTCGATGATGATGATGGCTGTATGTATCGATGATGATGATGAGTAGGGATGTTGATGAGAATGTCCAACTCTTACGTCAAGTTTAAGCAAAAAAACAAAAATATGTCAGTAGTAACTGTCACGTGATTTATTCAGTTAAATATTACTTTAATAGCTTTGTTATATGTATTTAAAATGACTGACACATACGGGTGAAGTTCTCTCAAAATGACTACATCAACTATAAATTTATGTATATACAGATAACAAAATGTATAATCAATTATAAATAACAATGTAAAATAAATAATAGTGGGGTAAATTAGGAATATTCCTTTAAAGATTCATCACTGATGGTGATCTGGATATTGGTTTTACAATTTCAATAGGCAGCTCTGAATGGGAACCTAGCTACCAGTAAGATGTCGGTTGGCTTCTGCTCCAGCCGATGATTGTTCTTTGCAGGTTATAGACTCGTTCACTCTCGTCACTTGTCAAGTATGGTGGCCGCGACACGTCTCTCGTATCATCGTGGGGTAATTACGAAGATGGTCCAGCGTCTTTTAAGACCCGTTTCCGTTAGTGTCTATCTTTGACTAAAAGCAACAAATACCACACACTTGTTCCACAGATTAGTACCATCAATTGGTACCACCGACTACTATCATGAAATAAAAGAGAAACAAATAATCTCCTCCTGACTATTGAGTTTGACACAACAGGCCAATCACCTTGTTGGGGTTCGCTTGGTTATATACCGATCTTCATCTCCCCCAATGTTGATGTTCGTTTGCTGATCTATAAACGATCGTATTGTGTGGTGTGGTGTGGTGAGAGTGACCAACTCTTCTCTGATGCCCCCTTTCGGTCTATAATAGCTCTGAGGTATTTAAAGTGGTCGACCTGCTCCAGGACCTGTTCCCCCAGCTTAATCTGATGTACTCTTTCTTCTCGTGATATCACCAAGGATTTTGTTTTAGAGCTGCTGATGACCATCCCTCTCTTCTCCAGCTCTTCCTTCCAGACTTGCAGGTCGGATTGGAGATGTGACTCTGATTTAGCAATCAGGACAACATCATCAGCAAATGCCAGCTCTGAAATACAAACCTGTCGCATCTTCCAGTACCCCAATGAATACTTTCATGTTCTCTCCTTATATGCCTTGATAACATCGTCCATGAGAAGTATGAAAAGATAAGGTGACAGGATATCACCTTGTCTTACACCAATGGTGGTCATGATCTCTTCAGACTTTTAGTTTGCTATCCTCACATAATTTCTGCAAGACTTGTAGAAGCTCTGTATAGCATGAATCAGAGGTGCTGGAATGTTCTTCCTTGCCAAACAGTCCCAAAGTTTGCTCCAGGAGACCCTGTCAAACGCCTTTTCCAGATCTATGAAACAAAGATGGATCTCACTCTTATACTCAAGGGCTTTTTCACTCAGCTGTCTGAGTGTGAAGATTAGGTCTTGAGTACTTCGGTTTGCTCGGAATCCGCACTGGACTTCATCCAATTGTGGCTCAGCTAGGCGTCGGAGTCTCTGCTCTAGGATTCTAGAGTAGATTTTACCAGGGGCACTGAGAAGGGATATGCCTCTGTGGTTTCCACATTGTCGATTGTCACCCTATTTGAAAATCGGTGTTATAATGGCAATCTCCCAATCCTTTGGTATGGCCTTGTTGCACCACGCTGCCTGTAGGACCCTTAAGAGTAATAGGTCGCCTGATGCTCCCTTGTACTTAACCATTTCTGGTGTTATACCATCATGCCCTGCTGCTTTGCCAATCTTGATTTTCTCCAGTGCTGCCTTCAGTTCTTCCATCTTTATGTCATCTTCACCACCATTGGTTTTATCTTTTGTGCTAGTGGTTATCATTTCTGATGCTTGACCTTGCTCACCATCAAGGAGTTCTGAGAAATATTGTTTCCATCTTTCCATTACGGTACTTCCTTTGGGGCAGTAAGCAATTTGCCTTGCTTGTCCTTTATAAATTTGAGAGGGCATTGTTTTTCCTGCCTCATGTTCTTTAGGGTCTAATAGAACAATTTCTGGTTTTCTTGCGCATCTTTTTCCAGCTTTTCTCAAAATTCTTCACAGGACTTCTGTTTTGCTGCTAGCACCTTGTTTTTTGCTTCTGTTCTGAGTATCACATATTCTCAATATTTATCTATTTGTCCTGCTGTGTTTTTAGCTCCTAAGTATTGTTTTCATGCCATTTTCTTCTCTCTTATTTTCTCTTTGACTTCCTCTGTCCACCAAGGTGTCCTCGTTCTCTTGTTCTCAAGTCGGACTTCACCACATGCTTCTGCAGCAGCTGTCTTTATGATATCCTTGAATTTAAGCCAGTGGGTTTCCAAGTCATCAGGTTGTCCTTCTGTGTTTCTCACCGCTGTAGCAATAAGCCCCTGATATCTGGTCTTAATTTCTGGCTCTCTCCGCTTGTAGGTCTTTATGCTCATTCATCCCTTTCGTTTACTTTGTTTCTTGCATGATGTTGGGCAGTTCCTAGGTTGTGCAACTCTTTCAGTGGTTCTTTTGATTGTAAGCATTTAGTGATCACTTCCAATCTCTGGCCCCCTCCAGACTCTAGCATCCCAGACATATTTGAATGAGTTCCTCCTAACTATGGCATAGTCTATCACTTTGATATAGTTCCGCAAACTCTTCTAAGGAAATTCCATCTGACAGAAGAGGGTTATAGACAGAAATTCCATGCGGCGGTGCCATCCAGAAGCAAGAGACGAGCACAGGTGAAAATGAAGAGCACAGGTCAGTGAGATGATGTGAGTGCTCGAATTACAGGACGCAACGTGACAAAGTTAAAGGAACTAAAAGTGAGAAGGACACAAGTACAGTATGTTGACAAACAATTGACAAAACGTACAGAGAATGCCACACCCGAAAACAAAAGTCGTCAGAAAAAAAATTATTATACATGTAGAGAGAATAAAAGGTCACACACGATAACTAGTACACACACGGAAATGAGGTCAGCTATAAATAGAAACGCGCTACAAGACGTCACGGCTAAACGAATTAATTGTTCGAAGAACAGACTAAAAATAGTAAAAGTGGCGAAGCACTGGATTCTCTGAATGTGCTCATAACAACATCCTAGAAGAAAGCTAACATAACCAAACTCTCCGAAAAGAATCTGTCCATGCCAGTCCCGCCAATCGCCCACTCTAAATAAATAATAATATACACATGATCAACGTATAACATAGATAAATAGAACAAGTGTAGTGGGAGAGAGTTTTGGCATACTAGGGTGAGCCACATGCACTGATTGAACGAAAGTAGGATACACCGAACAAATCAAACTTATCTGTTTCTGAATCCCGCACTCCAGCTGTGCTGCTCTCTATCAACGGCTGAATGGCAGGCCTGATTCCCCTCTAACAGTAAATAAACTGGTGTCTTGTTGCTGCGTTGAACTTGATCTTGTTACTGCATGCTTCGTAAGGGACTTGCTCTTGAAACTTGAGATGTTGAACCGAGTTGCTTTCTTCTCGAATAGCAGTGTTGTAGACTGCTCGCTAAGTACTGGGAGTTGACGCATTTGGATGACGCCATTGGTAAATCAGTATTAGCTGAACAGCAGACTCGTGTAAAAAAGGCTACACGAATTTGTGGAAGTCACCATTTGTTAACAATTCGTTGAGTTGACAGATTGTACAAACGCAACTAACTTCGTAGAAAAATGCACAAAAAAACGAAAAGTCTCTCTCACTCACTCGCTGCTCACTCGTGTAGGAATTACAGATGTACCGCTGTCGTCAGTCAGATGACGCTCCGAGGACCGGCATCTCCACCAATGTTGGGGTTCGCTTAGTTATATACCTGTCTTCATTTCCACCAATGTTGAATTTGTTTGCTGATCTATGAACGATCGTATTGTGTGGTGTAGTGTGGTATGGTGAGATGTGATGGCTTACAAGACTTGTTGCTGTGCTGGGTGGTGTTCTAATGAGCTTAAATATTACGCATTGCCTTACAGTTGAACAACGAAAAATGGACCACCAAATGAAAATTAAATAAAGTTTACTCGGAAGCCTGCCTTGACGACTGAAACACTTTAATAAGGTGAACATCGGACTAGTAGAACATCAAATAACAGTTCATACGAAATTACATCGAACATCACTTCAAATCAAACGTTGGGACGTGGCATATAAAAAAAAGCACTGGCGATCTCATAACAGAAGCCACAATATCGGTCTATGCGGTGAGCACTCATAAGGCTGGCAATTAATTTAAATACATGTCTCTGGCCACTCGAGCCTTAGTTCATGGGCAAATGAACTCAGCAGTATAAATGTCTGCTTTAATCTAAGTTCCCGGCTGTAACAGAGAAGTGATTTCTCTGGAGAAAATGTATCTCGTGATATACTAGTAACATATGCTTAAATAACCATCACCTATTAATGTTGTACGGCTCCAACCTGAGCGTACCAATAAATATCAAACTTCACTGGAAATGGTACGTTGTAATATACAAATGAAAACTCATTCCATCAATATGAATAAAGTGGCAAGGGCCACATACACACTTAACAAACGGAGAAAGACTTCTCTTCGCTCAGAGGCGAAAACCACACCTGTTCGCTCAGAGGCGAAAGTCACACACTGAACATTTGTTCGTCCGGTGTCGTCCAGATTACACGGTGTCGTCCAGATTACACGAACACCGTGAACAATCTTTACTGCCCGCGTTAAAACTCGCATGTCGGTATAATTTCTGAACACTTGTATCATCCCGCTTGTTTGTAGTAAACATCAACATTCGTTTATACCAACAATCTCAGTGAATACATACTCATAGTTGAGAGGATGTTCCGCGGTGCAAAATTTCGTTACCAACACTCAAAATATCAAAGCTACTCCACACCGCAAAAACAGTCCTCAACATCTCCCCCTTGCTTTCGAGCACGAACCATCGGTTTGCGCTTGAGGACACTGGAGTACTTGCATATCAGTTAATATGTGTCACACATTATATCATATATTATATACATTAATAACTTAATCGTGAATGATGGAAAATCACGAAATGTAAATATTGCAAATACTAATGAAATAAGTAATAAATGTGATTAATGTGATAGTATATTCGTGGAAACAAGATGCTCAGACACGTTGTCCGGTCCTGTAAAGTAGAAATTTATTTTTTCTTTGTTCTGGCTTGTCTGGCTCTCTTCTTGTCAAGTTGAATTTATCAGTGTCTTAGACTTCGAAGGTGCCAAGATTTTAAGCGTCATTCGGCCAGTGCATGCTCATTGCTACTATATGACAAGGCTCCAGTCAGAAAGGTTATATTTTAACATCTCAAATACCAAATCAATAGCATGCAACTTGCGTATTTTTGTAGGTGCATATTTCCACTAACCTCTCTTGGGAAATTCCTCCGTGACACATAAAATGTGATTTTTTTTCAAGTCACTTCCCATATAAGGCATTTTATGATCCGTTGATATCCATCATGCTTACACTCTTGACTTCATTGATCTATCACTGATAATCTCTTTCAAGATTTCATTTTCTTTTGATGATCCATCACAACAAACCTGGGTTCGAGTTTCCTCCAAGACAGAAATAGGAGGTAATATTAAAAGTATTAGCGATAAGAGAACTGACTGTGTCCATCTCCGCTTTGTTTGCGCACTAATTGTGCGCTCCTGCTCACTGTCTGTCGGAAATGTGTTACGTATTCGTAAACGACATTTCATCCTACAGATCCAGAAGTAAATATGGGTACATTTGTGGTTCTGATTTTTATTATGTGCTGTCAATTATTGCACTTTTCTTTCTTTCTCTCTTTCTTTCTTTCCTCGTTATTTTCTACTAGGTAGCAGATATTTGATTTTACCAAAGCACCCTGTAGGTGATAAATATATCATTTGCAAGGAGCGGCTAATAGGATACATCACAATTGCTTGGCGCTACCCAGATTTGTTGGTTATAAGCGCGGCGATTTACAGGTACATCGGCCAGCGCTTCGGTTTAATCACCGATAAGACACGGACTTTGCGTACTCATTCGACAGATAACGAGATTACTGTCTGTGTGACACATTTGGGCAGACAAGTGTGATATAATCGCTTCCGGTCACTTGGTTAAAAGTAATCATGGATTTATTACATTTCAGACAATATGAGTCTACAAATGTGTTTGTGAGAGTGTATGCAAGGCATCAGATGTCCATATATGGTAATATGTGACCTTTGCAGGCACGCACCTTATTTCACGTGGGACTATTTTGAAACATCATACCCTATCTGCACGATTTGAAATGATTGGATCTTTCTGATTAGATTCATAACAACAACGCTTGGGAAAATAGGAATATAGGCTGACCATTTCGCAGTTATATTTCACTGATAATTTCCCGCTCGCCAAGACAACATCAGACCTTGCAAGAGTAAAGCCTAGTTCATAATTCCTTTTTGATATCTGGACATTTTAGTTGAGAACCAGATAAGACTAAAAAAGCACTGGAAATCTCTACATTTTAATAAGAAATCCCGGGACTAGTAAAATGAAGAAATCCGGAATCAGAGGGGTATCTAGTGTAAAATTAAAGACATCCCAGGCACGTTTAACAGGGCTAACCCATTGCCTTACCTTATTCATCTGAGCAAAAACTCTGTAGCTAAGATTGGCGTAAGTAGTGCATTTTCATTCTGTTTTATTACTAACATGTGAACTAGCACACACATATTATATATATATATATATATATATATATATATATATATATATATATATATATATATATATATATATATATATATATATAATATATATATATATATATATATATATATATATATATAACCATGTGCAGTTTAATATGGGAAACTACTATTGGATGTCAAAATCATTTGAGGCTGGCAACCTCAGCGTATAGAATGATGATTCATGAACCACAACTGCACGGGCTAGTGATTGCTTTATTGATAGTTTCGTAAAGAGAACTAAAAGCATAAAGTAGTTCCAGGTTCCCTATGGAGCAGGGAGGGAAAGATGAAAGAAATGATGTACATTCTAAGTATAATACTTACATTTTCAAAGCAGGGTAAATGTCCCTATAAACACATTGACTTCAAAATTAGATGTAAGTTTTCAAGCTTTAAACCAGTGTAAATGTCTATGTGAAAATATTAATTTTAATTAATAGAAGTTTCAAACTTTTCCATAAGTGTAAATGTAAATGAAACATAGATGCCTTTATATTGTGAACACTTTTCAAACAGTGGAGATGTAAATGTAAAACATACATATTATATCTGTTCGTTTACCCTTTTCATTTCAATGTAATGTAAAGCTAAAGCTATTTAGTTTAAATGTAAAGGAAGTAAAAAAAAGGGGGGGGGGGGGAGGGAGCACGTGTCGGAAAACGCCATACTCAGAAGATCGTTTCGTTTCTATTACTAGTTATTGGTGATACCAGCAGAAAGTATTATCTCTGGAACCAAGTGAAGGTATAAGTGGACTGACGTTGTAACAGACGCCATCATAAGAGGGTCTTATAGACAGAAGCAGAACCAACCTTGCCGTTACTCCTTGACGTTCTGGGAACGTGCGGCGCCTGAACTTTGGCCAGAGACGAGCGCGAGCAGAGTGAAAAGAACTAACCCAGCGGGAGAAGAAACTACCATTGGCAGCTAAGTGAAAATATCCGCTTCCAAAAGTGACCTCCTTTATTCAGTTAAATCCCATTCAAATGATGAAATCCTTTTCATAATTATTTAAATTATTTTCCAACTGTTAAAACTTAAAGTGATTATTAAATTTTGTTATTTTTAATGTTTCAAATTTAACTTCGATTCAATCCTTTTAATGTACTACATGTTTGTGTCAGTCAAAGTTACTGGACACACACTCTAAGCAGAGCTATATATTATAATAATAATTCCACTGATTAAACCAGGGGTGGGGGCTTAACGAGCTAGAATAACCATTGCTGAAATTCTTCATAAAAGTGTCAGCAGATTACAGAATTAACGTGCTCAGCTACAGCCAGCATTGTTTTCGCTTATCTGTATATCTTGTGAAAACTCCCATGTGATAGAAGCTTTACTGCTCTTCTATCTACATTTCTGCCAAGAGTAATCTTGTGTAAAGATAGACTCTACTAAAGCCTATAATAGATACTCTTGAGTTTTGGCCACTGTTGGATCACTACTACAAAGCAGGGGAGGCAATACCGTCACAGATGGCACAGGAAAATGTGACGACCGAAGTTATGTTGTCACAGTAACAGGAACATTCTGAAGGAACTTCATAGCAAAGGCAGAAATCATTAAAATTACAGTAGATGTCCAAATGACAGAATACCGAGGGGCGTGTAGTTGTCTTTTTGCTGACGACTTGGCTGTTCTGTTCCATAACCGTAATCAGATGCAGGACAAATTGAAAACACTCGATGAGAGGTCGCAGCAAGTGGGTCTGAAAATACACAGGGAAAAGACAAAAATAATGAGAATAAATGCAGGTAATGATAACAGGGTTGAACTTGAAGAAACACCACTAAAAGACGTAGAATCGTACACAATATCTTGACAGCATTATAGACAAAGTAGGAGGGACAGACAGTGATATCAAATTACCAATACAAAAAGCAAGAGGAGCTTTCATTGCATTGGGAAAAATATTGAGATCAAGAGAAATCGGATCCAACACGAAAAAAAGAATCTTCAACTCAAATGTGAAGTCAGTCCTGTTATATGGCTCTGAAACATGGAGAACAACAAAGACAACAGCCAAAAAAGCTACAGACTTTCATAAATGGGTGCTTGCGTAGAATAGAAGGATTAAAATGGTATGACAAGGTTACCAACGTGGAACTGATGACAAGAACTAGACAAGTGCCAGTGGAACAAGAGCTGAGAAGAAGACGATGGCGATGGATAGGACATACACTGAGGAAACCTGTTGATAGCATTACAAGACAGTTCTTGTTCTGGAACCCCCAGGGCAAGAGAGGCAGAGGTAGACCAAGAAGCACATGGAGAAGAGAGCTGGAAACAGGTGAAAATTATCAGGAGAACGTGGAAAGAACTTGAGATGATGGCATGTGACAGGAAGACTTGGCAGATGTTTTTTGAAGGCCTATGCTCCTGTGAGAGTCGAGGGTTATGAATGAATGAATGTAGTTGTCTTCACTGATGAAGAAAGTAAGCAATTACAACGCTGAAGCCATAGAATAATGCTCTTACCATTACAATATGAGAATTACGTATTTATTAATTTAAACATCATTGTCTTTCTTTCAATCTCACCTTAACCTGGTTATACAAAATAACACTTCCTTAGACGCTCTTCTTGTACCCTGGAGTATAGAAACTAGCCAGAGAGAGAGAGAGAGAGAGAGAGAGAGAGAGAGAGAGAGAGAGAGAGAGAGAGAGAGAGAGGAATACTTTCATATCAACAATCCTTCTTTTGACCATTTTCTCGTCTAGTCTTCGGTCCTTAAGAGATTATCTGATGTTTTCCTCCAAAGTGAGCGCTGAGTCATCCCTGAAGTATGGAACCCTGGATCTTGGCTTTCAGTGTTTGCTGTGGTAGCCCATCGTCTCCCATGCTCCAGATATTAACTACCTCACCTTTGACTATTCCACTTATGTTTGCAGGGGCTGGATTTCAAGATCATAACGCATCGTCTGGTTGCGGAACTTGATCATTCTCCTTACTTGGACCTCCTTCTTAAAATACCACATGTCTTAGGTTCAGACCTGATCCTGTCATTTTAAAATTTGTTCCAAAATTAATTATCTGTTCTCAAATTCTGCCAACTTCTTGCCGTCAAGTAACCTTGACTTAAACAAAATATTAATACAAAGAATTCGTTTCTTTACAATACAAAAAAACAAAAAAATCAACGGCATGTTTATCTCTCAGGTTGCTTGTTGAACACGTGTGAACAAATTTGTGACAGTAAACTAGTCGGATATGAATGCAGATGCAGATCTGGGTACATTGTCGATCCGCTCGATAGGAAGAAATGTATTCGTAAGTCTTTGAATAATGTGAGAACTGGACAAACTACCAGCACGTCAACATCATCATCATCACCATGAAGGGCAGAGCTTGGAACTAAATGAATCAACTGATAAATGATATGTCGAGAATTGTCATACAATTGTGTATACTGATGGGTCTATACTCTGTTTTGAGAAATGAAGACAGGATTTCTCGACGAGAATAAAGGGCAGTGTCGCCGGTGCACAGAGTGGAGCTTACATGACAATAATCTCTAGCATGAGAATGGGGAAAGGATGCTGATTCAGCTCTAAGGTGGATGTCTGAAACTCCATCAACCAGGACAGTTATTGTACTGGATTATTGGTCCATGCTTCGGAAAGTCCTAAATTTATGACATGATTGGAGAACATCAAGAGAAGCCTGGAATGTTGATGAACTAATGTGGATCTACAGTCCTGATTACTCAAGTGTACGCGGCAATGAAAGAGCTAACAGACTGTCCTCGAGAGCACAGATATTGCAAACACTGGTGTTAAATAATGGAGAGATATTAAAGACAACTGATGATTGTCTGTTAGAGAACGACACTGCATTCGATGAATCAAGAAGGTTATTTTTTCTAGAATTAGCATCAAATGTAAGAATAGCAGGTATGGACGTATGAGAGGATGGATCCGGCCTGTCCACAACCAGCGCGCTAAAGGAATAGTTAACATTTACACTCTTCCACATTTGAGACTGATCACCTATGGGTTTGCCCGGACTATAATAATGTGGATTCTGGTCAACAATAAACAACGAATGTGAAAGTCTTTGAATTTTGTAACAAGTATTTGTAAGTTTTTGACTAAAGAGCAAATCTATCGGTAAATCTAATAATAATAATTTACTCCACTTTCCAATCCCTTCAGTATTTTGTTTTCATCTATAGTCACCTGCCCACTAGTTGCCTATGTCTTTTTTCATCCATAACATTCCTCTCTAAATTCTCGCTCCTTTGGTGTCAAGAATATTCTCGCGTCTTGTATATGTAGTCACAGGCATATAGGTTTTTTCCAGGGCCACATAAATTTTGCATTTTATGGACATATATCAAAGCACGTGCCTCAGTGTCACAACGAGTGCATCTCTCACCCGAGACTGTACGTGTTCTTGATTTTCAATGCGATATAATTCTTCACGTGATCTTGGCAATGTGAGTAGTCCAGCCCATAGTTAATTGATATGAGCAGCTGATGATACAGACGAAATAGTAGTTTCCGCTCCAGGTGGACAGCGGTCATTATTTCTACAGCCGGCAGACCGCGTTTGCAGTACTGTATGGTTTACTCGGGTGTCGGAGTGGTTAAAGGTATGGCGTCCGCCTCGAAATCTGGAGGTAACGGGTTCGATTCCCAGTTGAGGAAATATAATTTATGGACATTTTTTTCCGACCCAATGGTCCTAATGATGTCATACTCCACTCCTGGTCTCATGGTTAGTGAGATCGGACGTCCAGCCTTCCCGGATAAGGGCGAAAAAATAGGAGGTCCTGTGTGCAAGTTGCGCACGTTAAAAATCCCACAGCAGTTGGAAATCGTAAAGAGTAGGCCTATCAGGCCGCTACCGTAGCAAAATAAAAAAATTAGAAAGCTACAAAAATATTTATAGAATGTATGATTCCTGTATACACACATTGGAAATCTCGCCGGTGCTATGGAGTTCGTGCACTGTGTTGACATCCTCCTTGTGTGATCTAAGGGAGAAGATCGGAGCACTGATGGAGTTGTCCGTGTGTAATGAAAAAAGTCCTTAAAACTAAACCAAAAACCACACCAGGGTTTACTCAATATGGTATTTACATGATAGACCGCGATCGGACGGTACACAGAGATACTTCAGCTCGTCTTGCCTTCCTTACAATGATGTGGTCGTTGAGAGTAATACTAGGGAGGTCTACATTCACTGTGGAATATTTCAAGGGACCTTATTGGGAATAACCTCTGAACTTCTGCGTCTGGAAAACCTCAAAGGTGCTTTTTTTCCTCAGAAAATGTGGAAATTATGAATGTTAATTGCAGAGCGCTGGTTGTTTACACGCGGGACCAATTCTAATATGCGTCCATCCATGCTAATTTTAAGTTTGATGGCAAATTCTAGCAGTCTAACTCATGTTGAATCATTGATTGCAGTGGCATTCTCTAACAAGCGATCATTAATTGTGTTTGATCGTATAGCCAATTCCACTGCTCCATCACGAACTTTGTTATTCTTAGTATTGTTACGTTAGAAATGTTGTTGGTTAAATCGTGTGCACTTGTGGCCGTGTACATAGTTGTTCCTTTGGAAACAGACTATATTCTTACAAGACAGAGGAAGCACAGACCACCCCATAATTTTATATTTTATGAGAAACAGAAAATAATAAATAGTGTCACATATTTAGGGTAGAGTCGCTTCTACACGCCATTTCTAATAATTGGGTGATTTCCCCTGACCAATCGGATAGCTCAGATTTACCCCGGGGAAAGTGGAACAACGACGCCATTTGGGCAGTAGAATGAAAGAGCGCAACTCAAGAGGTCGTATCTGGTCCAGCTCTACATATTTCTTAGTTTGAGAAAATCAAACTTCAACATTTCTTATAAAATGTGTATTTCAGGACATTGAGTGGTTATAATTTTCTTACTGGCGTAAGTAGTGACAATCGTTAAATATGTATTTTGAATAGAGCTCCCAACCCTAGTCGCAGCAGAACTAGGTTCGAGGATTTGAGTCAATTTGAAAAAAAATAGTCTTACACCTCAAACCATTTTAGAGTAGAAAATATTCTTGTGTTGGAAAGCATTTAACTCAAGGAATGCTTATGATTATAAAGAAATCAAGGACAAATCTGAGGAGATGGGTAAATGTCGTCGAACCTAAAATAAGACTGTAACTTAAAAGAAGGAACACGGTGGAATGAGAAGGTTCGCCATATTTGACAATTGAGTAGGCCTACGAGACAAGGATGCAAAAAGGGATTTTTGCATCGATGAAAGCATCTGATGAGATGATAGAATTTTATTATACTTATTATTGTAAAAATGTTCTGAATTCCAGACTTTGTTGAAATTTTAAGTTTCATGCTGAAAGATATTAAAAGTTTTGCATGAAATCGAACGCTGTTGAAAAGGTGAATTACTACAGTTTTGAGATCTAGATAAGAAATCTATCCATTTCAATTAAATTCGCTACATCAACACCTAAGAGAAGAAAATCGAACCTGGTAACACAAATTTAAGAGAGAAATCTAAATCTCTGGTGATTAGGCCAGTTAAACATCTGCTCTCTGTAAAGTAAACTGAAAATACTGCATATACCGGCACTGCCACATGAAGGTAATATGGTGCCGTTCCAGTCCTAAGGAACACCTGCCCCGGTTACACACTGTAATTTAAATCGGTACTTATTCATAAACATATCACGTCACTGTAGCTCCACACCTTAAGTCCATATTAGGTATACAGATAAATATAGGTTATAGATGGCAACATGACGCATGTATGAAGCAGAACTCTAACTTGAAACACTTGGCAGCCGTTAGACGTTGAGGGGGCAGGATCTGTTTTGTTATCTGTGCTTAAAAACCACTGAAGATTTCGTTCATAATATACAATTCCCGATGTTGGATCTAAGATGGAGGATCTAAGAAGGAACAGACTCAGATGTTCTGACTGGTGGTCATGATGGAGACAGTTAGAAAGACAATTAAATTTGCAAAAACATACAGCTAGAAATAGAAGACAATGAAGACAAGACACTGTTAAGGAAAATAATCATAATAATAAAAGTAATAATATTAATAACATAGCATAGTAGAAGGAGAAGAGGAAGAAGAGAAAAATAAGATGGAAAAACTAGACGTCTGTATATGTGTTGACTGTGCAAATCTCTACTTTACGTTTCCCACAATTTTCATAAATGTAAATACAACAAGACCTTACACATTTTTTGTTTTATTTTTATTTTATTTTATTATTTTTTTAGCTGCCGCTCCACAAAGACCCACTTGTAATAGAGGCTTCGAGCCTAGTGCAAATAATCCAACAACATGCGCGGGTGAGTATTGTTATATGACTATCACCTTACGATAACAGACCTCGCAAGTTAGGTCAACTTTGGCGTGGGTTTTCCAACAAGCACCATTGTACTATTATATGACTATCATCTTACGATAACAGACCTCGCAAGTTAGGTCAACTTTGGCGTGGGTTTTCCAACTGTAATATAATACATAAATACGAAACCACACATTGTAATATAATGCGAATCTTGACATGTACGACATCCTGTAAATAAACATGGCTACAAACTGAACATGCTTTTACTGAATTCCTTCTGAAACATGTGTGTGTTTGTGTAGATGACGAGGTAATGCTTATATACATACATCATAACATTACATGGTGGCAGCGGTCGATACCGGACTAACGCAAAAAACATCCACACGATAACATGTGAGTACAGTATTCGGCTAATTTTCGTCATCGAGGTCAGCCATGGCGGCGAAACAATATCGCAACGCACCGCAAATGAGATTCGCCGGTAAAGATGATAAGAGTGAAGCTTTCTTGTTATGGCGCCAACGCATAGATCTATATTCCAAGACCACTGGTCTGGAAGGACAAACCCTAACTCCATATATCCTAGAAGCATTGGACGATGAAGGTTTGAAAATTTACAACAGTTTTGCTACCGCCATGCCTGTGGAGTCGGCGACAGACCCCGCAGCCATATTGGACGAATTTGAAAAACGTCTGATAATAAAGCACACGAACTTTAGAGCGGCAAGATTAGAACTTCACCACCTGCGACAGAAACCTGGTGAAAGTCTAGATGATTTTTTCACTCGCATCAAGGAGAAAACAAGTGTATGCAAATTTAACAAAGAAGAAGAAAAAGAGCGAATTATCGAACAGATCCTTCTCAGCACACCAATGCCAGAGTTCCAGAAATGGATACTGAGCCAGAGTGATACACTAAATTTACAACAACTTCTGGATGAAGGCAGGAAGCACGAGGCACAAGCACT
Source organism: Oreohelix idahoensis (assembly GCA_024509875.1). Lineage (NCBI taxonomy): Eukaryota > Metazoa > Mollusca > Gastropoda > Stylommatophora > Oreohelicidae > Oreohelix > Oreohelix idahoensis. The sequence goes on from JAMPIV010005507.1 coordinate 605,224, forward strand.
AAACATTAAACAAATTCAGCAAGGTACATTAGCAGCCCAGGTGGATGCAGTGAAAAGCTATAAACCTAGACACATCAAAGCAACTGGTTTGAAGCAACAAGAAAAACACAACACAAACAGAGGTGCTATGTGTAAATGTTGTGGCCTAAACCACATACAAAACCACTGTCCAGCTAAAGACTCTACATGTCATTACTGCAGAAAGAGGGGCCACTGGATAAAATTATGTTTCAAGAGGAAACAAGACAGTGCTCAACACAAACTTCACAGCAGAAAGTCGTCAAAACAAACACACTCTATGATGACTGAGGACCTTGACTCCAGTGAAGAAAGTGATCCTTCCACTTTTGATACTGTGAAGATACTAACTTTCAGTAATGAACCAAAGAGAACGCAGGCTTTCTGCAAGGTACAATTCCGAATACCAGGAATTAAAATGCACAAAGAAAGAAACATTCGGTTCAAGATAGACACAGGTGCCCAAGGTAACACTCTACCCTTAAGAATATTCAGACAGATCATGCCTGACAAGGTGGATGAGCAAGGATTTCCCACAAGGGATGTAAAAAAGTAGGAGTGGCAGGACAAAGCTAAGAGCTTACAATGGAACAAGTATAGACTGTTTCGGAGCAGTAACACTTGAATGTTTATACAGAGACTCTGAATGGACATCGTCAACATTTTACTTGGTAGATGTTGAAGGACCTGCAATTTTGGGTTTACCAATGTGCGAAAAGCTGAGTGTGGTAACTATTAACAACATTAAAGAGGATATAGGTCTTGCAGATGCTCTCAGCAGACTACCAAACCCCAACAAGACAGCAGATCTTACCCCAAACATCAAAGTTGATTTTGTCAAGTTTAGCGGTAATCGGCTTGAACACATCAGAGAAGACACAATGAGAGATCCTATCCTTAACTCTCTCAAAGAACCGATATACCATGGATGGCCAAGCTCTATCAGGGAAGTTCCAACACACATCCGTCCATACTACTCTATCGAAGATGGTCTGATCCTTAAAGGAGATCGCATTATTATACCAGAAACACAACGCGATATCATCCTTAAACAGCTCCATAATAGTCACCTTGGTATTGTGAAGACACAACTGAGAGCAAAGAAAGATGTTTACTGGCCACAGATAAACAAGGACATAGAAACACTATGTAAAAACTGTTAAATTTGCCAAGCACATGCAAATAGGCAGTGCAGAGAACCTCTCATACCATCAGACATACCATTGAGCCATTGGAGCATTATAGGAACTGATATTTTCTCAATCGACAATAATGACTATCTTATTATTGCTGATTACTACAGCAAATTTCCCATCATTGAGAATCTTCCACAACCCTCACCATCAGCTGTTATTGCAGACATTACAAAGAAGTATTGCAGCATGTTTCGCATCCTAGATGAAATTAGATCAGACAACGGTCCACATTTCTCAGGTCAAGCATACAGAAACTTCACTAAGGACTGGAAGATCAAACACACAACATCATCACCTAGATACCCTAAATCTAATGGTTTCATTGAGAGACAGATACAAACTATCAAGTCAATCATGAAGAAAACAAGAACAGAGGATGTACATCTAGCACTCTTGAGATGGAGAACAACACCGGTAGACAGTAAGATCGACAGTCCAGCAGAACTTATGTTTGATAGAAGAATTAAAGACCTCCTACCATCTAAGGTCCACTTCCGTCCACAACATAGAGACAGCACATATGATCAACTTCAGCATCGTCAGCAAGTTCAGAAATCCAACTATGACAAATGTGCTAAAGACTTACCACCATTATATCCTGGTCAGCATGTGACTACCTACAACCACAACAATGACACATGGTCAAAAGCAACAATCATTTCCAGAAACCCTGAACCCAGGAGCTATACTTTAAGACCAGACAGCAGCAGCAACCTCCTGAGGCGAAACAGAGTGGACATAAGAGAAATCCCACAGAATACAACAGAACAGAGAATTCTCATGCTTTCAACAGACAATGCAGTAACTCCAGACCTTGGTGCCCCACAAAACCAACAAGCGCCAAGGCCAAAATCACAACCAACTCAAGCTAAACCAGGGACTTCCGCAGAACCACCAGCACTTTACACCACTCGTTCTGGCCGTACAGTGACACCTCCCAGCCCATACAGACAGTGACATATATACTCACACTGAGCATTACACATACTTATCCTTTATCACATGAAACATTTCGTTGGAAATGTTTGCACACATTTTTTTTCTTCAAAAAAGGGGGGATGTAATATAATACATAAATACGAAACCACACATTGTAATATAATGCGAATCTTGACATGTACGACATCCTGTAAATAAACATGGCTACAAACTGAACATGCTTTTACTGAGTGCCTTCTGAAACATGTGTGTGTTTGTGTAGATGACGAGGTAATGCTTATATACATACATCATAACATTACACCAACACACGAGGCAGATAATCTTTCAAAAGGACACCTTTGCCATCCCAAAAAACAGTCAGCTTCACTTTTCCTGCAGATTTCTGCGCCCTCGGCTTGACAGGTGTTGGGGAGCCCGGGGTTTTCCATTGCATGCTGGCAATTTAGGATTCGGGGTCATAATGGTGTACCCAAGTCTCATCTACTGTCACCATGGTCTCCAAAAAATTTTTTGACTGACACTTTTTGAGCAACTGTTGCCAGCAATTTACCCTCGTTTGCTTCTGTTCACGTGTCAACAGTCGTGGAACCCAGCGTGCACACACTTTTCTCATGTTCAGTCTGTTGTGTAAAATTCTATAAACTGTTCTTTCATTTAGTTTTACTCTACTAGCTATCTCCACAGTTGTCATTTTTCGATCCTGGTCAATGATTTTCTTCACTCTTGTTGCATTTTCATCGTTGCACTCTAAGGCTGGTCTACCAGATCAGCAACATTTGAGCGGCCGCACTTAAACTGTTGACACCAGTTTTTTACCGAAGTATATGAAGGACAAGAATCACGAAACACTGGTTCCATCTCCCTGTGTATTTCTGTAGGTGTTTTTCCTTGAAACATCAGAAATTTTATCACAGCTCTGGCCTCCTTCTTTTCCATTGTTTTGTCAAATCTTTGGAGCAGCAGATCCAGTCAATAGGGAACATTGCGCCATGCACCGTAGCGGGAAAACCCATTGAAGAAACAAACGCGTACTTTATACATTCAGTACAAATATGATGAACTTTAAATGTACCAAGTTTCATCTTCCATTTGTGACTCCTTCATGGTCAGGCGCAAGACTTATGTCAATCCCCTTGTATATATATATATATATATATGGAACAAAATAAAACATCTATATTTTAAAATTTCTTATTAGATTAACATGAAATATTATTATGAACTAACAATAAATATTAATTAAATACACTAGAAGACTGGCACAAGAAGTGGACTAGCACGAAGTTACATATGAAAACGTAACAGGGGAACTGTAAAGCCACGGACAACGTCTTTCAAGCGAAGACTTTGAAGAATCGGCTGATTACCTTAAGCCAACGACAAAAAAAGTAGAAAACAGAGGATGCAGAGCTTCCTACAAGAGAAATGGAGATAAGCGACCTCCAGCGCATTCTTTTCATAAGTGGAGAAACTCACTGAGGTGGTCTGTGAGATTGACCACATGTGGTAGCTGAGTGCTACAGCGAAGAGGAGCCATATCGCTTCCATGAGCTCTTACTAGGAGATTTCGACCGAAAGGAAGTCGCCACTGTATGTTGTCTTTCTTTAAAAGAAAAAAATTGCTCAGTCAGGAACTTAGTCAGAGAACTAATGCCACTGCATTACGCTTTTACAAATTGTAAGTACATGAACTATTTTTAATTAATCTGGATTGGATGAATTGGACACACATTGAAGAAACCTGTTGATGATATAAGTCAGTCCTTGTTTAAGAATGCCCAGGGCAGGTGACGTAAAGCCAGACAGAAGACTACATGGAGAAGAGTGCTGGAGACATCAATTAAAATGACACCGGAGACGTCGACAGATCTTTGAGCTGACGGCGCATGACAGGAACTTTTGGTATGTCATTGCAAAAAATCTATACACTTTTGGGAGCTAAAGGGTATTGGTTAATTAATGGACGTAACATTTAAACATGTTCATATCAAATGCAGAAATGTACTTTCAGACATTGATGAATGCAGGGACGAAATAAATATACGATGTCAACACAAGTGCACTAATACTGTTGGCAGTTATCAATGTTCTTGTAGGTCTGGCTATGTTGTCAGCAGCACAGATTCTTCTAAATGTGAAGGTAGGCGAGATTTTATCTATTTTCACTCTCTCTCTGTCACTCTCACATTCTTTTCTCGCCCCACTCCCTCTATCTTTCTCTATCCCAATCACTTTCTACTCACGCCCACTCTGCTTTTTCCTTTCACTTCTTCCCTCTTCCTTTCTCACTGGCGTGTCTTCCTTCTTTCCCTCTAAATGTTCATCTCATCACTTTCCTATCTGACACTCTCTCTCAATTTTCACCCACTCTTCACTGTCTTTTTTCACTTCCTCTCTCACTCTCTCTGCTGATCACCATCTTCACCTTACGACACATGTTGAACTATTTCTTTTTCTGTCTCTTACCTTGAAGTCACTTCATCCACCCTCTGTCCCGCTCTTTATCTCCCTCGTTTTCCTCATTCAATCCCTTCTCTCGCTACCCAAATCTCTTTCTCTCCCCCTCTCTTTGCATCCGGTGTACTTGCGAAACATCTTTTAAATAAACTCTTGCTTCAGACCATCAAATGTACCATAGAATGAATGCTCTTAGAAGGCAGAGACTCAAACGAAGCAACTTTGTAGAATCAACCAAACCACAAATGAGAGCACTTTCTATAAATGCAATATCAACTATTAAACCCATCTATACTGCTCACAAGCTTTCAGTTTGGAAGCAACAACGTTTCCTTGAAATGATGAAAAATATTGCTGCAATTGAAAGAGAAAAGATCCAGACTGCAACAGAGAGGAGGTCCATAGCGACAAAATATATAGAGAAACATTACCCACGCAACACCTAGACCCATGCACACACAGATGGATCAGCAACAAATGCAACAGAAAATGGAGATAGAGGTGTCTTTCTGACCTTAAGCACTGGTGCGCAAAAAAACCTCTCATTGGCAACAGGACAATTCTCAAGTAACTTCAGAGCAGAAGCAGAAACCTTGAAAACTGCGGCAGAGGTTATAATGACAGAGGAAAGCACAGAGAGACAAGTTGCTTTCTTTACGGATGGACAGTCAGTAATTGCAACATTGAAAAGCCAAAATAATACAGACCTGGATGACCTCAGAAAAGTGGTCCACGAACTATGTATATGCAGGTTCAAATAGCCTCAAACTGACTACTTCTCTCTTTGAAAACATTCAAGTAGACGTCTGAGAGTGTACGAAGAAGAAGAAGAATTTACAAGCATATATAAGTACCCGAAGCCCTAAGCCAGGGTTTCTCAACAGGAGTTCTACGGAACACTAACGCTCCGCTATAGATCGTGATAAAAAACAAAGTAAATAAACGTCGTTATTTGAACTTTGCTCGCCCGGTAATGTTAGCGCTCATAGTGGTGGTCAGTGACAACGCAGCTCGTTATGGCAGTGTTAACTCTTGCGCAAACCATATTTCATTATCACCTTGTAGAGTAGAAATTTGTGATAAGACTTTTAAGACTACTTGAATACGGTAAATAGAAATCAAATTGGAAATTTAAAAAAAAAAAAATGAAAATACTGAAGTTTCTTCTATTGACTTGCATTAAGAGTTGATATCCGTCGTGGTGAGTGGGACCCATACAAAAAGAGTAGGCTACTACGGTGGCCAAAATAAACACATCCACAGAAAAAACATGATTCTGTACTCAAAAGAGCACTGACAATTGTTATTGGACAACTATACTCGTATTTGCAACTTACTGATCACGATAAGGTTCCGCGAGCTGTAGATATAAACATTTTAAAACAGGCGTTCCTTGAGACCTGACAATGATTTCGCAGGTTCCTCTAGAACAAAAACGTTGAGAAAGGCTGCACTCAGCAAAAGCTTAGGTTACCTTTGCCATTTCTAGCAATTCGCTCTTCACCACCCTCTCTTTATTTAATTTTATTCTTTTCTCTCCTTTTTATCACCTTCCTTTTTTAACTTCTCAGTCTTCCTTCTGCACCCCCCCCACCCCTTCCAACCCAGTGGTCATTCTTCATCATTCCATAATTTTTGTAAGAAACGAAAGGAAGCTTTTCAATATTATGTTGAACCATCTGTATACGCCAAGATAATATTACATAGGATAGTGTTTATCAATGTGAGGCTTTGGGTATTCCAGTCCGTACGCGTGATTTGTACAAGTTGTACACGTGTACGTTTATTTGTTTGGTTGGGTTGTTGTAGTAATATCTGTGAAACAAACGCTTATTTCCATTGAATTGTACTCCCAAATGTTAGTAAATAAAACAGCCCGTGTGTTAGTGACTGACAGCTTCTTCTAGGCCAGTCGGGAATCCAATGTATGCTGTAGAAACGCTAGTTAATTATTTCGCTAGCAAAGCCACTAGATTTTATTACCGCGCGCATGAAACTACGTCACAGTTCAAGCCTAGCCTTCAAAGCAAGAGAGTACGAATAAAAACGTGTAAAAGAATAAAGGACGCATAAAAGTGAGGGTGATAAAATGCTACCTTTTGACACGCTTTTGGTTCTGCTCTGTGTCGCCCGCTGGCAGAAGTGCAAAGCGATATCGCAGCGTAGTTTCAAAATACGATAGAAAACCCCCTATTTTATCGACACGCATTCTTAGCGTATTACCACAATGATCGGATGCGAGACAGCCCAAAACACGTGTACACGCGTATCTCTAACGTAAAAGTAGTTCTAAAGTAGTAGACAGACAGCATTTTGACTCTTTTTGTGACGTATTACTACAAGCGTTGTCTCGTACTGCATGAGAGCGATAGTTAAAAATAAAAGGAAAAAAATTTACGATTAACGTGAGATTTTTTTGAATACACAGTGCTGAACGGGGCAGAAACGGAGTATAGCCTGGCGTCATTAGATCGTGTTTACATGTTTGAATAGGAGGATAGGAAATATATTTTTTGAAGCATTGTAGAAATAAAACGATACTAGGCATTAGAAATAAATACAAGAATAAAATAATGTAATGACTGTGCGATAGATAACAACAGGATCAATAAGTATGTATCAGAATTTAAAACTATTAAGACATAAAGAAGTTGGACAGAAGACAGATAGACGAACGGACTTGAAAATCTTTCTCAGTTTGCCCGTAGTTGGGGTAGAGGGGAAGGAGTCCTAGATTTGAATATTTAAGGTCAATTTTGAAAAAAGAACGCTAGAGGCCAAACAGTCCCTGATTGGCTGTGGTGTAATATACGAAAGGTTGCATAAAACCAAGTAGTAGTTAGTATTAGGTGCCACTTGTTATAAAGATTTTGATCACTAAAAGTGTGTTAAAGACAAGAAGGAGTACATTCTTGTTTGCTATTCTGCACTAGCAGCGATCTGGACTGTTGCCATATATCGCAATATCCAACTGTTTAGTGATTTCTCTGATGCGGTAAGAATGAAAACATTTATCTTATCGTTATTATTATTATTATGTATGCAATATTGAATTTGTATGAAAATTATGTGGGGAAACGTCTATCTAGAGGGAAGTCAACATCAAACCCTATGTTGTTTCACAGCGTTGTTAGGAAAGGTATTACACTGTTGTGGAAAAAAGCCAGACAGGCTTTCTGCCATATTGGGAGAAAAGAAAATTAAATATTACTGAAAAAAATGTTGTATTATGACATAAGACCAGGAAGATCACTGGCCGTCTTCTTCAGCAAGTCACCGTGATTGTACATGACTTGATATTATTAATGTAAAATGTTTCCTTTGTCAAGGAAAGTGTCAAACGGTGGTTTGAAAGTTATTTATCCAGGAAGGGGGTACCAACCAAATTGAGAACGTTAACTAATTGTTTAGTTACCATGCTGAGGTCTGATGATATTGCCAATGTTAGAGTAGGGAAAGAGAGAGACTATTAGATGCTGAGTTGGACAAATTTGTTTTGTTCCAGGGTTTCTTCTACGATTCAAAGTGAGCCCAGGTGATCAAATACCTGACCATAAGTTCTGCTGTGAGGCCATATCTACAGAGTGCCTGCACATAACTATATTACAAGAAGCAGAAACGTGTCTTGGCAGCGGAAGCTGACATTGTATACTTCAGTCAGCCTGTTACCAGAAATCCCAGATAAGCAATCGTGTCTGGGGTATATGATATCACAACCAATACAACTGTCAATTTCCCAAAATATATTGTGTCAGACAGTGGTGAATCTAAACGTTCGAATAACCTGTACCCTTTTCTAGGAGCAAGGAATACTTGACACTTTTGTAGCTTGACTCATATACATACGTGTGGCAAAAACACAGGCTCAATTATATTTGTGAATTATTGCTGTAAATATTTATATTTATAGTTTTGAGTTGATTATTCCTGTATCTAAAAGAATAACAAAAATACAGGATAATAAATTGTAAAAAAAATAAGTTAAATTCAAAACTTGCCCAGTGACTTGTTTAATCATTGTTTATTAGTATTAGGTGTAGTTGTTGTCCTGTTCATACACTTCATCACATTGCATAAACCCTAGACACTTGCTAGACAACATACACACACCAATACACTTCAGTAGGGGAAGATATATAATCGGGTGAGGTCGAGGTGGAAGCAGACAGGTACCCTGTAAACTTATTTGAATTTAATAAACCTCAGGGGCTTGCATAGCTGACCTCACAACTGATGGAATTAAAAGTACTAATATTTATAGAATAACACCAAATCCACTACAGTTGTTCCATTATCAAACTATTTTTAGAAACCAATATCTCTCTCTCTCTCTCTCTCTCTCTCTCTCTCTCTCTCTATATATATATATATATATATATATATATATATATATATATATATATATATATATATATATATATATATATATATATATATATATATATATATATATATATATATATATATATATATATATATATATATATATATATATATATATATATATATATATATATATATATATATATATATATATATATATATATATTTGCTGTCCTGTCAGATGTTTGTTAACTCTGACATTCATGTCACTGCCCTCCTGTCATGTGCCGGCGACGACCGAACTCGCTACTCGTTGGAGAATCATCTCAGTTTTCAAATGGGCGTTTTATCTCCTGCTGGCTTGAATATCCAGCACCATTTTGCATAATTCTGGTGGCTTTTGTCTCTGTTTCATACGTAATTTCTTCTGTCGTCATTTTCCTTTCTATCCTTGTTTTTGTTTTGGTTCGTTTCGTTTCCTCAATTATCTTTTCTCAGCCGTCACTAGCTCATACGTCACTTCCGCATGACACCTCATTTTTTCAGCCATCTTGAATGTTTCTTTCTGGGATCCAGCTAAGTGATTTTTTACTTGTTTTAATAGTGTTGTTCATTTCTGTCTTCGCTTCGACGATCATTTACTTTCCTGTTTCAACATGTCTTTCTTTTTTTACGATTTTCTTGCGTTATTACTGTTATCGTTTCGCTCATCGCCGTCATTTCATCTGCATGTATCGTTCATTTGGCGATTTCCTCATTATTTATTTATACAGATGTTTCTTAACTTTTATTACTACTTACGTTATTTTATTTACAAATAATTTATACACATACACTGTATATATTATATTATGGTCTATTTTAGCTATTTCAAGCAGCTGCCCCGAAGGACACGAACCTAGCCCGTCAAATGCAAGGGTTTGTGTGGGTAAGTTTAACTTTCTAACCCCACGAACTATAATGCATGATGTGGTACATTATTCTCCCAATATTGTTCCGCATATATATGTTTCTTCAATGTTTGCCCTCTCTATCGACAGTGTCTTCTCATGTCTAGTTCCACTAGCACTGTCTGGATCTTGTCATCAATTTCACATTAATGATCTTGTCATCAATTTCACATTAATGATCTTGTCATCAATTTCACATTAATGATCTTGTCATCAGTTGCACGTTAGTGATCTTGTCATCAGTTGCACGTTAGTGATCTTGTGATCAGTTGCACTATAGTGATCTTGTCATCAATTTCACATTAATGATCTTGTCATCAGTTGCACGTTAGTGATCTTGTCACCAATTTCACATTAATGATCTTGTCATACCGCTTCAGTCCTTCATTTTTACGCAAGCACCTATTTATGAAAGTATACAGCTTTTAGGTTGTTGTTTGTATTGTTCTCCATGTTTCTGATCCACACATTAGGACTAATTTGATGTTTGAGTTGAAGGATCCCATCTCATTGTAGAATCCATGAAAGGAAGAGGCTGACAGATTGGGACAGGAAGGTGGAAAGCTACCTCAGCCTGATGCAAGCATAACTTTTGAAGAGGCAAAGAGTTTTATCAGAACCAGATACAAGAACAAATGGGATGCAGAGCATCCAGGTCACACACAAGATGATGCATATTACCAGCTCAGCAGAAGTGAACAAGTAGTAATTTTCAGACCCCGCACGGGCCACACAAGACAGGGATACTATTTATCTAATAAGTTACAGAAAAGAACTACCGAAGAGTGTAAGTGTGGCGCTGATTAGTGATTGCTGAACATCCGCTTTAAAGATGCCCAACATGTGAGGAACCGAGAAAAGTCATGTGGCCATCACCATTCCTGGAAAAACTCTATGGAGATACCAATTGTCTCAAGCTGACCACTGCTTTCTTTGAAAATTTCAAAGCAGACGTCTGAGAGTGTACGAAGAAGAACATTCGTCTTGACCTCCATGTTTCCAAATAATACCGTACAAGAATAATTGGCTTAAAAATGGTTTTTTTAAACTTGTAAGGTTTCACATTTTTTTTCCGTTACTAATTAACTTTAGAGCTAATTATAGATAAACATTTTCAGATATCGATGAATGCAGAGATGAAATTAATCTACGATGTCAGCACAAGTGTACTAACACAGTTGGCAGCTATCAGTGTTCTTGTAGATCTGGCTATGTTGTCAGCAGAACAGATCCTTCCAAATGTGAAAGTATGTATGGCTGTTCTGATTGAGTCTTTATTCACCATTCCCCTCCCACTCATACGATAGGCAGGGTTGGAGTTGAAGCTGCAGTATTAATGTTCATTAAAAAAATTGATACGGTAGTCCCATAGCAGATAGTGACGTAGAGAAGAGATGTATTAGAGACTTCACAATGCTTAGTCCAGCTTCGAGAGGGAGGGTGACCAGCTCCCTCGCTGCCATTGCCTTCTCTAACTCAAGAGCAGAGTCACGTAACCATTTACAGCTGGGTAGAATGAAGCTTTACGCATACTGGTTTTTTCGAACCTGGGCCGCAAGACACAGTACTCTAACCATTTTGCCAGTCGAACACTCAATTTTCATGTATACGTATTAAACTAGATTTTGCACGTTTGAAGAAGGTTGAATAAGCCAGATTGCGGTTGTTGAATAATAAATTATTATTTTTTTAAGCTCACGTAGACTCCGGTCCTATATGCTGTAAATTCCCCACCCACAACTCTTGAAGGCTAAGAAAGTTCAGAAGAAAAACATTAAAAAAAAATTAATACTTTATTTCACTCCGTGCAGTCCCCGAGGGGGGGCCCTCTGATGAGATAAAGAAAGAATATGCTCACTGCTCCCTCAGGCATGTCGTAGAAGGCTACTTATATGAGGTTGTGCAAGAAGCTGGCAATCTCATCATGTGAAACAAATAGCAACAGAAACAATCACTACAAGAGCATGTGAATACGTCGTACAAGCTTCCTGGAGGGGGGAGCCAGCTACAGTGGTGGGCTCCATTCTGTGTAAGGGGCACTACAGAAAGTGATGATGAAGTAGAATCAGGGGGTATGACCTTACAGATGTAACTCAGATAGTGTGACGGTATTGCCTCCCCTGCTTTGCAGTAGTTGTCCACTAGTGGTCAAAACTCAAGAGTATCTATTATAGGCTTCAATGGAGTCTATCTTTACACAAGATTACTCTTGGCAGAAATGTCGATAGATGAGTAGTAAAGCTTCTATCACATGGGAGTGTTACAGTTGGGATTGGTAGAGAATAATTTGTGTAGTAACAGATTCTTGGAACAGGATTGACATCAAAATATCGTGCTGATAACGTAACAGAATGCAGTGAGTGTCATCACGAACAGGCCATCAAAATATAGTTGAATAATTTGTAGGTGGATGGGTCCACATAAAACGACATGTTTAGTTATGACTTGACAAGGTACAGTGCTTGACATTGGCATCAAGAATATGACATGAATAATATAACGTCTCCAACAGTCTCGTCTCATCAATTCATGTCTGGCCGCCGTACTAAGAGTGCCTATGAAAGGTTAACACTCAAGTAATATGGACCAGATAATGAAGATGCAAAAATTCAATCTTACAATTACTTCCCTATGAGGCACGGAACTTTTCCATAGTCCGGAAATCTTCTTAACAAGCGGCGACCTTCGTAGTAATAACTGCCACATAAAAATACTTATTTCTCCAACATATCGGGAGCTAGAAAATCAACGTCCTTCTTTGACGGATACAATTGACGAAAGGCCTCGAAACAACCGTTTGCATATATTAGTGCAAAACGGATTACGTCATAAACTCCTAGTGACGTAATAAATAAATCGCGTTCACTTATAGTAAAAAACCGTGCAACATCATGTTAAACACAGATAGACTTATTACCGCGTAGATTTAATTGCTAATTGACTAAGTGTGATCAACATGCAAAATTACTTTAATAAACTCTTTAACAAGGAGTCTTCATAAGCTTTTTCAGATAAGCGAAAACAATGCTGGCTGTTGCTGACCACGTTAATTCTGTAACCTGCCGACCACTTTTGTGAAGAATTTAAGCAATGGTTTATTCTACCTCGTTAAGACCCCACCGCTGAGTTAATCAGTGGAATTATTGTTATAATATAGCTCTGTTTAGAGTGTGTGTTTATTAACTTTGACTGAGACAAACATGTAGTACATTTAAAATGATTGAATCGAAGTTAAATTTGTATAATTACGAATAATAAAATTTAATAATCACTTTAAGTTTAACAGTTTAAAAGAAAGGAATAATAGTTAGTTACAAAATGAAGTTTTATCACTCGGGTGATGGTTTTTGGATAAGAAATTCAAGTGGCAGCATATAGGTTAACTTAGCTGCTAATAATGATTGTAATCCTCCTTATGGGTTGGATCTTTTCACTCTGCTTGCACTCGTCTCTGGCAAAAGTTCAGGCGCCGCACGTTCCCAGAGCGTCAAGGAGTAACGGCCAAGCTGGTTCTGCGTCTGTCTATGAGACCCTCTTATGATGGCGTCTCGCACAACGTCAGTCCACTTCTACCTTCACTGAGTTCCAGAGATAGTACTTTCTGCTGGTACCACCAATAAGCCAATGTTGGCTACAGACTTGTTGCTCCGATGAAAAAAAGAGACGAATCGTTCTCTTACACGCGTCTGGGATGTCTTTAATTTTACAATAGACTCCCTCTCTGACTTCGCGTGTCTTCAGTTTCCTAGTCCCGGTGTTCTTCATTAAAATGTAGAGATTTCCTGTGCTTTGTAAGTCTTATTTGGTTCTCCCATAAAAGGTCCAGTTAAAAAAAAGGAATTCCGAATCTAGTCCTCACTCTGGCGAGGTCTGATGTTGTCTTGGCGAGCGTGAAATTCACAGTGAAATAAAACTGCGAAATGGTCAAACTATATTCCCTCTTTTCCGAAGAGTTCGTTTGTTATAGAGTTAAATAAACGCTCCAATCATATTCAAACAGGTCGGGTGTGGTACTTTCAAAATATTTCCGACATGGAAAATTTTTTGAAAAGGTCACGTCTCCAATATATGGTAATATGCTTTCCGATGCCCTTGTGTACAAACGTACCGACTAATCGGTAGACACACATGAAAACATGCCCACATGTGTCACACAGACAGTAATGTTGGTGTATCAAGTATGACCCGGAATCGCTTATGTCATAAGTTCCGCCTCGTGCACGGGTTATCCTGTGTTTCGCCAGACAAAGAAATCTGGTTCTTTTCAGCACTGCTGCCCAACACAAGCTTGGATAAACAAGCACCGTCGCTTGAAAAGATGGTCAGACAGATTATGCGATAAAATATTGTCGCTGACCGTCTAATAACCTGGCGTAACTTAACACGTCTTCGCTTCACGTGAATGCGACACAATAAGATAAGAATTACTCCCGTAGCAAATACTGCCATAGGGGAGTGGCGTGTTAGAGACTTCCCCATGCTTTGTGCAGCATAACGAGTAAATGTATGAAAGGGCAAAATGAAATGCCAAATAACATGTGAATAATGAAGAAATATGAAGAAAATAAGTTTACTGCCGGAGGGCTGAAGGAGTGAGACATCACACAAAAGGACAGGGACAGACATTTCGTCACAGATAGTATGGCTTTACTGGTGTAAATCAGATAGTATGACTTTACTGGTGTAAATCAGATAGTATGACTTTACAGATGTAAACAAAATGGTAGGAATTTGCAGATGTAAATAAGAGAGTATAAAACAAGATTAAAATAGTCAAATAACTCTAATAATCTCCCCCCCCCCCCGGATCTTGAAAACTAGAGATAATTCGCGATTTTTAAGTTCATATTCGTGATCAGTATGTTCAAATTAGTTAAAAATAGCTACTATTGTCCCGGATACATTTTGGCAGTTGTCCAGTGTGATTAATTAAAAAAACAAAAAACAAATATACCATTATAAAAAAAAACCCACTCCGGCCCCCCCCCCCCAATTCAAACATTAAGAAAACAAAACAAAAACACTACTAGCTATTCAAAGTGTAAGGAAAAACCACAAAATAATACAAATAACACGACACGTGAAAACTGCCAGTAACAGAATTAAGAAAACATGACGTTCTAATATAAATTGACACCACCAGCAGCAATCAACTCCAAACAACAACAGATATTTGAATATAACACAAAACTGAAAATACAATGACACAAACTACCTAATTATGACCGACAACATGGTAGACCAAAATGGTGGATGAGAGAAGATAAATGATCCCATTTCTCCCCCCATTTCCTTCTAAAACTATCAAACTAATAAATCAAAATTAGACACAAGAAAACAAAATATAAAATACAGAAAAAATATTAATTCCCCGAAATGCTTTACCTGTTTATTAATGATTCACAGTTTGTTATTTTGACCATAACATGCCATACAGAAAAAAGGTCAGACTCTTGTGTTATGGTGAATAAAAATAGTAAAATTGTACGCTCATTAGGTTGAGACCTCTACTGCACGTGACTAATATGTGAAACTGGCGGCACCATGACAAGAGCAGGGTGACAACGTGCACTTCTCCAACCTAGTTGAGGGAGAACCTTATGGGAACTAGAGAAGCCTTAGACGGACTTCCAGTTTATAAAAAATATAGATGTGGTTATTAGAGAGCGAACGACACAGAATGGCTAGTCTAATACGGCTTTGTTGTAGAGAGTCCGCTGTTTCTGATGTCATTAATCAGAGTTTGTATTATCTAAGCAGTCCTTGTTCTGGTATCTCCATGGTAACAGAGACAGAGGTAGAGAAAAGAACATGGAGACAAGAACATGGAGACAAGAACATGGAGACAAGAACATGGAGACAAGAACGTGGATACAAGAACATGGAGACAAGAACTGGAAACAGAAGTGAAAATGACGAGGAAGACGTGGAAAGAACTTAAGCTGATATCACGTGACAGGATGACGTGGCATGTGTTTGTTGAAGGCGTATGTCACGTGACAGGATGACGTGGCATGTGTTTGTTGAAGGCCTATGCTCATTGATGAGCGAAAGCGTATTGATTGATTAACTGTATTATAATTCTTTCATTGCAGCCGTGAACATTTGTGATGAAGGTTTCCGACCTAGTCCAGCAGATCCAAGCAAATGTGAAGGTAAGTTTTATGATAACGTAGTCATTTATTATGTTGTATTCTTTGAAAATGCACATAGCAAAAGCTAGGATAACTTTTAAACATGTTTCAGCTAGCAGACAAAGAAATGTGACGTCGTCAGGACATAGATTTGAAAGAACGGGGTGTGATGAATTTACCATGATACAACGTTAAAATATCTCCAAAATTAACGATAAAATGTAGGGATAAAAATAATGCGTAAGATACTAGGAGACATGCTCGCCCATGCCCGCCTTTTCTGCCACCATTCAAATTATCTAGTTAGACGTGCAGACGGAACGTTTACCCTTTGTAGACGGGGGGGGGGGGGGGGGGGGGGGGGGGGGGGGGGGGGTGGGGGGGGAGGAAATGCAACGGAGATCAAAAAAGGAAAGATATGACTGAACACGTGTTTGAAGTTCGAACGGCATAAAGACGCAATTGGGGGTGAAAGGAAAAAAATTCACGTCCCTAGTTGACATAAGTAAGGAAATGGACAAGAAAAGGACCTTAGCTCTTATTCGAGACAGTCATTTCTTGGACGTTTTTCGATACTTGGTCTTTATTTGAATGCCGCGGCAAAACACATGAGAGAAGGTTCTCGAACAAATTTTCAAAAACAAAACTTGAGAAAAAATATGTTTTTTTCTTAATAAATAGAGCTATGAGTAAATAAAACCTAGCAGCTATTCAGATATCCCACCTTGAGCAGAGAAATAATATGCTTTCAATTATACAGACGGATAGATAATAAGGAAGATATTGACAAAAGACTGTATTGTTCATATCAGACGAGCGACTGCAACTGTTCAAACAATTTTCACTAAAGTTTCAAAAATTTTTGAGCCTTGAGCATAGCAAAACGTAAAAATCGAGCTGTAATTAAAGAGAGGGGGAAATGGTTGAGAAATTGTAGCTAAAAATAACTTAGGAGGCAGATTCGTGTAGGAAATGCATGTAGAACCAAGTGTGTTTTTTATGAAAAATCAAGTAGAGACAGACGGACTAACAGATCGTAATACATACTTGAATGAGATCTGACTGAAGTGACTTTTGGTTAGAGATTTGAAAGTTAGGGGGGAAGTCGGCGATTGGTCAACGCATTTTATAGTAGCGGGACAGAGATGTGAAAGTTTGCCATTTGACAGAAGTCTGTTCAGAGACGCAGTTTAAATTAATAGTGGTGTTGATTCCAGAAGAATACAAATATACAGTGGGACGCCATCATACAGCCAGCAGCTCAGCTGAGTTTTGCTAGCAAATTTAACTGTGTTCTCAATTCTGAATTCTGGTAAGAATGAACAGTATTTATTTCGTATATTTTAATAATTCGAGTGATTGATACTGCCATATCATAAAAATGATTACGACAAGTAAAGTGTTCGCTCTAGTCCCCAGCCCCATTTCAGGGTCTAGAGACATACATACAAAGAGCATATATAGGAACGACTAAATAAAACTATGAAAAAGGATCTAGTGTTGAGAATCCAGTGGAACATATCACCTATCTTATTCAATAGCAGGAAGCTATCGAACATATCTCAGATGCAATGTTATCTTGGGGAACTAGTACTATGATGAAAAAACAACTAGGTAAGAGCGTACAATGCTTGTGTGTTCAGTAGAGAATCTGAACCCATTCTGTGTGGTGTTGTGGTGTCGTGTTGTGTGCAGAAGTGGCTCAGGAGGTAGAGTTCTGACACATGACCCAATACTTTTGTTTCAGAATTGTGAGTTTCTATTTTTGGCAACCGAAGTGGTGTCAAATGCTGTTATAAGACTACACAAGAGGTGCCTGTGCAGACTAAGATTGGTGTCAGTGAAGTCTAACGTTGTACTCCATATTCGAAGAGGAGTGGGCCCACCAGATTCCAGCACCAGAACTACTCAGTCAAGATACGTGAGCGTCTGGCCTGCTGGCCATTCACCAACTAATTTACTTAACTAACTCACCAACTATATTAACCATCAACTAGAACGTACCATTTGTGGAAATAAAACTTGTATTCCATACCCATCAGTAAATGGACAATGGGTTTTTGGTAGTCACAGAGTGGAGTGGATTACACCACCCCAGATGCCAACAGCATATCTAATAATAAGTTCTCTCCTGGGACTATCTTAATAATAATTACAATTAACCAGTCATTTGAAATAATTAGGTACACATTTTCCATTTTATTATGTCATACAATTATGCATTCCATTTATAACTCCATAATATTTCTTATGTTCTGACCAACTAAACATTTGGTTCAGAACAAATAAATTTATCAAAAGATTTAAATTTTAAAACTAAAACGGCCTGAGTTAGTTCAGTGTGTTATAAATTTTATTAATATTATTAGACTTATTGATTATCTGTGTGTGTGTGTGTATGTAATCTACCACAACACATTACATATCAGTACCCTAGACTTTTAACGTAGCTACATTCATTAGTAAAAAAGATATGTGTGAGGTCGTAAGTGGTAGTAAGAAGGGCCTTCTGTAATTCACATCTACATTTATCTCAGGAGCCTTCACAGCGGACCTCATACATCACACTAGGTAACATCAACCATACAATACCATCAAAATCCACTACACGGGGAAAAAATCTGACGAGATGAATGAAAATTGTTAAAGACGTTTTATAGCAAAGACAGTATATCATTCAATGCAACTTGTTGGAAAGGTTGCGTATAGGATTACAACCTCATCTTGTAAATCATAGCTACACAGTCATTCAAGACGGAAGAAGGTTCTCTATTAAGGAGGCCCATGACGCTGTATAACGAAAACCGAAATGAGTCTGCGCTGCTAACGTAATGCTTGTCATGTAGGAAAATCTCAAGGTTTGGCATCTGGAATATTCGAACACTGAACAGACCAAGGAAAACTACATATGGCAGCCAAACTATAACATTTAATTCTGGGGATTGTGCGACATAAGGTGCAAAGGAAAAAAAAAGGAAGGAACTGAACACATGAAAACTATGTCAACGAATCAAAAGAGTTGTGATACAATGGCTCCCATCTTATTGTAAAAACCCCGGCAATGAAGAGGCCAACAGATTGACAAAGAAAGTGGAAAGTTACCTCAGCATGATACATCCATAACTGTCGAAGAGGCCAAGAGATTTATCACAGCATCCAGGCCACTACAAATATGATGCATATTACCAGCTCAACAGAAGAGAACAAGTGGTAATCTTCAGACTTTGCACAAGTCACACCATATTGCGATACCATACAGTCAACAAGCTAAAGATAGGATCAGTCAATCAGAGTGGCTGTACCACTGATAAAATGATAGCTGAATATATGTTTCACAGACGCCCAACATATGAGGAACAGAAAAAGCACATATGGCCATTGTAGTGGTATTGATGGTATTGTATGATGGTGTTATTACTACCTGTAACTTGTATGAGGCCAGCTGTGAAGGCTCCTGAGATAAAATGTAGTTGAGAATTATCAGAAGGCCTTTCTTGCTACCACTACGACCTCACACTTAATTTTTTTTTTTCTTAATGAATGTGGCTACGTAAAGTGTCTAGGGTAATGATGTGTAATGTGGTGTGTTAGTTATAAATACACCCATAGATATTTAACAAGACTAATAAGATTAACAAGTGTTAAAATACACTGAACTAACTCACGTGTGTAAAGTTTTTGATATAATTATATTACATTTATTGGTTCTGGATCAAGTTTTATGTGACCAGAACTTGTTTTAAAAGAAGGATTGAAAATTTATGAAAAAAAATGCATGGAATGTTACATAATAAATGCAAGAGCGTACCTATTTAAGTACTAGACTAGTTAGTTTTATTAAAAAAGTTCGAGTAGTCATCTCTTTGGGAGGATATTTACTGTTTGTGCTGTTGGGGTGGCCTCATCACACCTGTCTATATTGACTATACCGTGTCCAGAAAATGGTGGGAATTTTTATGGTGATATTAGTCACTACCAATAGTTGGTGAATGTCCAGCAGACCAGAGGCTCACTCATCTTTTTGTAGCTCTGGTGCTGAAAACTTGCGGTCCCACCTCTCCGTGCTGGCGGACAATAATGGTGGTCTCTGTCACAAGAACTGCACAGATACACTCGAGTAAAGTCACCCACCGAATAGACTCTGCTTTGTTGTCGATAGAAAACTCACAGCTCTGCAATCAAAGTATGGGCTATGTGTCAAAATCTATTCTATACCCACGTCTGGACACCACACTGACACAACAACCACATTATACAGACAGGTCAGATCTCTCTGACCAAACAGCACAGTTACCATGGTGGGTTTACATCCGATAGATCCTCCCAGACTATAGATTCTGAAAAAATAATTATTAGTTGTCGGCCCTAAAAGAAGATAGGTAATCTGTTTCAACGCTTGATATATCTTGCATAATCCTTGCTGTAGTTTATGTACCTTGTTGGTCCCTAGACCCTGACTTGGGCGGGGGGTCTAGAGCAAAATCCCTACTTGTTTGTAAGGCTAGATTATGATATGGCAGTATCAAATCACTCGAACATGAAACAATATTCAAAATATATAAAGAAATAATTTCAATCTTACCAGATTATGAATACATAACACAGAATTGCTAGCAAAACTCAGCTGAGCTGCTGGCTATAGTATGGCGTCCCTAAATTTATTCACTGTCTTTCATATGGGAAAACTCCACACTTTAAAATCTGTGTCTAACACTGAACAATTATTGAAGAATGACCCCACTTTCGCGTCTGAGCGCTAATGATATGATTGTCTGTGGCCAATCACTGCCTAGTTGTACTTTAAATTTCAAATTTCTACACTAAAGTCATTTCAGTCATGCTTCAGTCAAGTATGGATGGTTATCTGTTAGTCTGTCCGTCTCTACTTGTGTTTCTAAAAAAAAATGTGCTTGATTTTTGAAGCAACCTTTCTCTCCCCTTAAAATTTTGTCGTAAAAAGTTATATTTAGACACAGCTACCGCTCAAAAACCCTCTCCTCCATAATAAGTAACTTTGAACACCTGTTCCCAAGGTCGTGTTTTTGTGTGCAAATTGTGACACTTTTAGATTCAATATAGTCTAGCGATGATGTGAACTACACTGTCTTTTGTCATTATCTTCAATATTATCTATCCGTTTGTAAATTTAAGAACATATTAGTTCACTGCTCAGAATAGGCCATCCGGCCAGCTAATTTTTATATTCCTAACATTAATATTAAGAAAAATTACTTTTTAAATTTTTGTAATTTTCCTACCATCCGCGTTCTGCCGCTCAATTCAAATCAAAATCTTAGTATCGCAAAAGCGTCCATTCCGTACCTCGTGTCAATTTGGGGGACGTGAATTTTTTACTTTCCTCCATCATTCCCAATTGCGTCTCCTTAGCCTTGCTACGCAATCTTTCCAGTCATATTTTTTCCTTTTTGATCCTCCGTTCCCCTCCTGTCTAGCAAGGCAAAATTTATAGAGGATGATGACCCGCGGTCTAGGCGATCATGTACATCAGCAGCTTACGCATTATGTTTTTTTATCCTTAAATGTTATCTTTGGAGTATTTTACCGTTGTATCTCGGTCAATTTCACTACAGCCATCACCATTAACAAGTAGACGCCTGAGAGTGTATGAATAATAAGAAAAACACAAGAAAAATGGTTTTGTCCTTAGAACACGAGGAAGAAAGTGCACATTATAGACTCTAAGGCTGTCAAGAGAAGCGCTATAAGATCTCATTGAATGAGATGTAAAGGAAGTCATAATAACGTCTGCTACTTTAAACACGGCCAAAAGAAATATGAAGATTAGTGTCATTCAATGGTATACACCAACTAATGACATAAAAGGATCGGCGAAGGAAGCATGTTACACCTGGCTACAAATTACTTTGGATAAAAAGATGCTATAATTGTGATGGCTGACCTAAATGCAAGGACAGGGGCAAATATAGCAGCTTTGAAGACATCGTATTAAAACGCGGACTTGGGATAATGAACAAAACGAATAAATATTCATTATTTAAATAATTTTAAAATCAACTTGCTGTTGGTGAAAGCATGTTATTTCATAACAGAATACATAAAGCACCATGAATATAACCAGACGATATAAGAGATAATTACTCTACCATATAAAGTATATTCTAGAAGAAGCTCAGTTCATCATTACAGAACATTGGAAGAGTGTAAGAGAACAGATGTGACATCTTCCATTAGCCAAAACTAAAATGAAACTCAAAGATACACAACACTACATTCATTCATTACACCTTCGATTCCCAACGACCATAAGCCTTCAACAAATGTCTGCCAAGTCATCCTGTCGAGCGCTATCAGCTCAAGGTCTTTTCATGTCCTCCTCACAATTGTCACCTCTGTCACCAGTTCTCTTGTCCACATATTTCTTGATCTACATCGGTTACTTTTACCCTGGGGAAATCTAGAACAATGACTGCCTTGTAAAGCTATCAGTAGGTTTCCTCAGTGTGTGTCGTATCCATCGCCAGTATTGTCTTCTTATCTCATGTTCCACTGGCACTTGTCTGGTTCTTGTCATCAGTTCTACTGGCACTTGTCTGGTTCTTATCATCAGTTCTACTGGCACTTGTCTGGTTCTTGTCATCAGTTCTACTGGCACGTGTCTGGTTCTTGTCATCAGTTTCACATTTGTCATCTTGTCGCACCACTTCACACCTTTTTTTCTACGCAAGCAGCAATTTATGATAGCCTACATACAATACTTTTGACATGGTTCAGTCTATGGGTACCTGACTTTGTACTTGAGATAATAAAGAAAAAGGCAGCGAGGAAGGGAACTGGTCACCTTACCTCTCGATGCTGGACCTAGTATAGTCTCTAACACTTCACTCCACTACGCTAGTATCTGCAATGGGACTACCTTCACTTTTTTGTAACCTACAAAACAAATGTACAGACAACAGGTTAATGTGAGATATCTCATACATAAAAGAGAAAACTGTAAATATAGCCAACAAGTATCAAGTGAACATAATTATCAAAGGAAAAGCTAGAAGATAAACGGGCACAAGGATGATAACAGCAAGGGAGGGACGGAAAGTAGCCTGTCAGAGAATACCGTCAGGACGAGATGAACTTTTAAGATCCATTGCAGCCAACCTCCATCGCGCAGATGACATTTGGCCTTATCTAATATTACTGGCTAATTTCTAAAGTGGCACATGTTAGGGTCTCCCTCTGTGGTAAACTTGTTGAGAACCCAGCATTGCGCACTAAGCTAGGAGAAGTCACTTGAGTCCCAGACGTAATTCTTTGACCTGGATGACTGCATTCAGGAGGATCTCACCATGGACCCAGTTTTAGGCAGAGGAAGCTGAAAAGTGGCTGTGTGCAGGACGTGACAATTACTTGGGAGAGTCCAGAACCACAGTACAGTATTTTAGCTCTGTATAGTTGGAGAACCCCCTTGGATGGCGGGGAATGTATAGTATGCCACGCGCTTCTTACTCCTAGTTTTGGACTAGATGTGATGATCCTTTAAATGCAAGCCAAGCTGGACAAACTGTAGCTCATGACTTTAACTCAACAGGTTTCGGAATGGCATAAAAGCCACAAGAAAAAAAAGCCTTGATCTACAGTGTAGATAATACCCCGGAGTCTTCAACTTGATATTGGCTGTAAAGAAGCGAGAAGCTCAGCAGCCCTAGTTAAACAAAAATAACAAACTGGCTGTCGTTGTTCCATTCCCGTATTTTGTTTAATGTATCAGTTGCAGCTTGACAGTTATGTTAACACTATTCCAGATATTGATGAATGTAACCGGTCGGGTGGATCCCCATGTGAGCACATCTGCACCAACACTCCAGGCAGTTACCAATGTTCCTGCAGACGTGGTTACAAAGTCACTTCTTGTGATTCAAATAAATGTGAAGGTAAGTTCTTATATTCTATGCGATCCAGACCAATGGCAGGGTCAGTCACGGAATTACATTATATATATATATATATATATATATATATATATATATATATATATATATATCTATATATATATATCTATATATATATATATATATATATATATATATATATACGTGTTTATGTTTTTATTTTCCTTTTTTTGTGAATTTCATGCACGTCTTTGACCATGGAAGTAAGTAATTGAGCTCTTAATATTATTATATCCTGTAATAGAGAAGCTGATCATTGACAGTCGGTAAATAACTAAGAAAATACCTTGAGAATAAAAGCATTGGGTTTTGCGGAAGAATATTAAAGAATATCATGGACAGCTAAAAAGATCAATACAGACTTGTGTTTCATTACTACATGGACAGAAACATGGACAATGAACAAGCAGCTGGAGTCTGCCCATATCGGTTACCAAACGAGTCGTCATATCAGCGGTTCAATCTAAACACGCCGGCGATTATCTTATCTCAATTGCTCACCGCAAGCTAGGATGACCGGGTAACAAACAGGTGACATCACAGAAAGGAGTGTCAACAAATGTTTGCACCTATAAAATATTTGTCACACAAGCAGAAAAAGAAAGTAAGAAAGAAAAGTGCGACAATTGAGAGCACATAATAAAAATCAGTAACACAAATGTACCGATACTGCCGGAGAGAAACAAAGATCAATAGGGCCGCTCAATTTTGTTACACACACTTGCCACATCCTGTTGTTGTTCGCCTGTTTAACCATGTCATTATTCACATGTTTAACCTTATGTTTGCACACTTACCACATTCTGTTGTTGTTCGCCTGTTTTCATGTCAATGTAAATTGAACACGGCAACAGCAACTTGAAATAATTCAGCTCAGTCCGTGGTACAGTTAAGATAATTTGTTATACGATCCACAAGACAGTTTGTTCCACTTATTTACATTATAAGCAGGAATGAGCTAACATCACACATGGTTCTATGTCCGTCAGAACACATGAATAATTAGACAAGCGAGCCGTCACAGTCCGCGTAGAATCTTATAGCGACATCGTAAATATTGGCTGTAATAATGTACAATACTTTCTTATTAATTGCCACACATCTCTGGCACACACTAGGATGCAGTCATCAATGAATTAATGAATAAACCCGTGGACATCGAACACTTTGACAAAAGCTCTCAGACACACATCTGTACACCTCGACGGACACCAGCCAAAAGAGGTCGAAAAGTGACCGTTAGTTCTTAGATGCAGACAGCGCATACGTCATTTCTTATTTTAATTTACGTCATAGACAAAAGTAATGGTGCGGTTTCAAAATCGATGCGTTTTCGTGCAACCTCTGTTGCGCACAGGGATGTCTTCAGTGGTGAATGCAAGCCTGTGTGCAAAATGAGGTGTAACACTTGTCATTATCCACATTCTTAGCCTTATGTTTGTACACAACTCTAACGTTGCCACTGCACACCTTCATGACCAGGTAACGGCACACGTGCTTCAACTTGTCTTTTTACACCTGCTTGAAATGTGTGCCTGTACACCTACTCACCAGTTTGTGTTAATCCATAATCTGGTACATTGTTTTCTCATTATTCACAGATGTGGATGAATGCCTCAACAATCCTTGTGAACAAGTCTGTACCAACAATGCTGGTAGCTATATCTGTTCTTGCAGAGATGGTTATGATGTCAGTTCATCTGACCCCACCAAGTGTCAAGGTACACAATATGCTAATAATGACTGAAGTTGTGAACATGCTTTGCTTAATTTTAATGGATACATAAATAATTAAATAAAGGTAATTAACAAGTATAATATTTAGAATCTCATGAATTCAAATGTGTCAAAATATATTGCCAGAGCACTCTATGAAAAGGAGGACTTTAAAAACTGTAATTTTTTAAGTACAATGAAGAAAACGATACATTTCTCAGAACTGTATTTTTTTATTTCTAATTGTCTTATTGCTTGCAGATTTATTAATCAGTCAGCACGGTATTTGGGCTGTACATTAATTTCGTTGATTTTGAAAAAGCTTTTGACAGTATACCTAGGGAAATTTTATGGAAAATACTGAGGGCTCATGGAATTCCAAGCTGCATTGTTTCAATCATAAAAAGCCTCTAAGCCAACTTTACGTGAAGCGTTGGGCAGAGCAGCCTAACCTTTGAGGTGAAGACAGGAGTACGACAGGGATGCCCCTTATCAACCACTCTATTTTTAACATTCATAGACTGGGTGATGCGCCAGACAACAGAGGGAAATCCAAGAGGAATAATATGGAATACATTTTCTACATTGGAAGATCTGGAATATGCAGACGACATTGCACTACTAGCACATTCACATCAACACATCCAGGAAAAAACGAATAGACTTAATAAGTATAGCCAGCAGGTGGGCTTGAACATCAATCTAAAGAAGACAGAGGTCATGACGCTCAGTGTGAGCAACCCTGAGCCCATATCAGTAAGGAATCAGCAGCTGGAACAGACAGACACCTTCACATACCTAGGATGCATAGTAACACCAGATGGCGGAGCAAGCAAAGACATCAACAACAGAATGAACAAAGCAAGAACAGCCTTTTTTAGTCTAAACAACATCTGGAAGTCCTCTCAGTACAACACAAGCACAAAATTAAGATTATATCAGAGCTGTGTGCTTTCTGTGATTCTCTATGGTGCGGAAAGCTGGAGAGTTACAGAGAAGGAAATGTCGAAATTGTCCTCTTTTCACACAACATGCCTAAGAAAAATTCTCCAAATCTTTTGGCCAAATACCATCACCAACCAAGATCTGCTTAATCGGAGCAAGCAAGAGGACATGCACACCATCATAGCTGGCAGACGCTGGAGCTGGGTTGGCCATGTCCTCAGAAGAGACCCCGATGCCATCACAAGAACAGCTATGCAATGAACCCCTGAAGGAAAATGAAAAAGAGGCCGACCAAAAACAACTTGGTGGAGGACTGTGGAGGCTGAGATGCAAAGTATGAACCTGAGTTGGGGCACTGTACGAAGGATGGCCGCCGACCGAGCAAAGTGGAATCAATTTGTTGTTGCCCTACAAGACGCCACCAGGCGTGATGGCCAATGACTGCTTTGACGGTCGGCGGTTTAGGATCAAAGAAGAAGAAGACGGTATTTGGGACAGAAACTTTCCTTTGTTTTATAAAACCATGGATTAAAAAAAAATATTGTAGCTGACAACAGTTTAAAGGACTTTGATGGCACAGAAATTTGAACAAAAACTGTGACCGTGTCTTCAATAAGTAGGTTAAGCCCTAGTTAAACAACAACAACAACAACCGTATTGTTTATGTTTCAGTCGCTAATTTCTGCAAAAGCAACCCTTGCCAACATACGTGTACCACTACTAACACAGGATTTCAATGTTCCTGCAGAAAAGGTTATGCAGTCAGTAAATCAGACACTACAAGATGCGAAGGTACGCCACTGTGACACTATTTAAAATGTTCCCACGCCATTTTCGCTCCATGACATAAGAAATTGTTCTCTTAACAAAGGGATATAATTAGCGATTTTCAAAGTGAGCTCCCTTGAAGCCATAAAAAATACCGCAGTACAGGAATCCCAGCTTAACGCAGTTCATTCATTCTTTAAAAATCGCGCTCTAACCGAAAAAGTGCTAAACGAAAATTGATTTCTCGAAAGAATTAACAGAAATCAAGTTAGTTCGTTCCAAGGTCCAGAAACTGCAGTAAAATTAAGTAAAAAGTAATTTAAAAAATTAAATAGCGAACAATATTTGTTTACAAATACTTCCAGACATTTTGAACGTAAACGAAATATTATGTATTTACTGTACTTGTAAAATAAAATAATATTATACGACAAATCGATCTTACTTCCGTCACTATTCGCTATATGAGGAGGACTGCCGTAAGACGGGGGTAAAACTGTAGGATGAAAAAAAACAAAAACACAAATAGTGATACGTCTTACTGAGAGAAAGGACAAGAAAAAAACCTACGCTGCGGCCACAAGGCCTTCGTCAGGGAAATACAAACAAAAAGCAGAAGGGATAGAAAGTGAGAATAAAGTGAAGAACATAAAACAATTAAAAATAAGAGAAAACACTCCCTGATGTGTGTCACATGTTGGAAATAAAATGTCTACCACTGAACCGGAAACCGAAAGTGGATACTAAATTCAAAGCATAAATAAACAATAATGAAAACAAAGACTGGAAAACTGAGTGAGGAAAAAGTAATATTAAAAAAAAACGGAGAGGAATAAATAAGGAGAGAGGAGATGAAGAAAGAGTTATATATATATATATCTTCTTCTTCTTCTTCTGTCCTTAGCCACAGACCGTCAAAGCAGTCAGTGGCCATTACGCCTAGTGGCGTCTTAGGGCAACAGCAGATAGGTTTTCTTTGCCATTGTTTCCCATCACGTCTAGTGGCGTCTTTAGGGCAACGGCAAATCAACCCATTTGCTGTTGTTTCCGTAATCGAAGTGACTGGCAACGGGTGATCAGCCCGTTGTGATATATATATATATATATATATATATATATATATATATATATATATATATATATATATATATATCTATATATATATATATATATATATATATATATATATATATATATATATATACATATAATTTTGTTTGGAGGGAAATCATGGGTGATCGCAATCATGATACAAATAGGACTAGAAAGAAAAGGACGCCTCAGACAAAGTAATGCTGAGTGTTCAAACCATTGGGTTTAAGGCAGCCCATACGATGGATGAGGCGTTATTCATGGCAGAGCCGACTGTTGGCATCCGAGGAACAGGATCTTATAGCTGTCACCTGGATGTCAGTGGCATGGTGGTGGCCAGGGCCATTGAAATGGATTGCTACAGGTGTGGATCCCAACTGAGAAATGTCGTAGAGGTGTCTGTAGAATCGATCCCCAAGTCGTGTGCCCGTTTGGCCGATGTAAGTAATATTGCAACGTTTGCATATAATAACATTAATGACGTTACGTGACTCGCATGTAAAGCCATTGGTGACGTGACACACATCAGGGAGTGTTTTCTCTTTTCTTATAGTGTTATGTTCTCCACTTAACTCTCACTTTCTTTCCCCTTCTGTTTTTTTTTTGGTGTCTGTCCCTGACGAAGGCCTTGTGCCCACAACGTAGGTTTTTTCTTGTCCTTTCTCCCAGTAACACTATTTGTGGTTTTGTATTTTTTATTTTACTATTAGTTACAGTTGTCACGGCAGAGCATTTTCTTTTTTTAAATACAAAAATCCCGTTCAAGTTTTGATAGATTAGAATTAGGATATATAGTACAGTTAAGTGATGATACAATTTTTGATTTCCGGTATCAAAATATGGTATCATATCTTCACTCCACTAAGTCTAAATATAGTAAAGCAAAAATTTAAAATCTTGTGTATGCATGTGTGTGTGTGTATGTGCTCACCCCTTTCCAAAAAAAATCTCACAACTGCCAAGTTGTTAACAAGAGGGAGAAGATGGGATGACACCCAGTTCACCATGCATCTGTCTTCATCAGCAAGCCTAAGACTTCCTCCAGTGTCTCACTTTCAAATCACAACATCACTGATCCTTATATATTAATTTTAGTTCTTATATATATTGTGCTATTCTCTACGTATATCTATTCTTCTTATTTCTTCTTCTTCGTTCGTCCTGAAAAGGACGTTGGTTGCGTTGTGTCCGTTTACAGCGAAGCTGCGATATTTGCGCCTTTCGGCCGACACATCCGACTTCAGCACAGCATTTTTGGGATCGGGTTAGCCTTCCCTCTTCGATCCCTACTCACTCAGCCAGACTGCAGTGATGCAGCCTGTTTCCAGGACCACCATCTATTCTAAACACCTCTTCTACTATGGCTTAGCTGGCTGTATCACCAGACGACTGTTTAGCAGAAGGTGTTGAAAAGATTTTCTGACTCCGGACGTAAGAGGCACGGACGTTTGGTCAATGAAGATATTCCAGCAAGCGTAAACACACAAAAAATCAATTGAACTTGCTTTGCTTTGCCACCTTCTTTTGCACGTCCAGAAGCACAATCTATCAATTACAATTTAGTTCTATGTTACTGGCTAACATAGAACTGCTTTCCATTTTGGTGTCATGGTTCATTATACTAGCAATGCCATTTCTTTTTGGCCATCCCACCACCCTAAATGAAGTTGATGAGCATATAAAAGTTACATTCCTACCTCCCAAGGAGTTTAGCGATCTGCGTAATGTCGAATTATTTAAAGCGTATAACAGAAATATGGCATAAAATAAAAACAGCTTTATATTGAAAAAGCGCTATTTGAACAGCGTAAGACCGGGGCATTGCTGTATATATATTACTGTAGATAATTAAGTTTTGCTTGTCTAGCGTGTTAGTATTCACACTCTTTGGTCTGTGGAAATACATATTTTTGTTAATTGTTATAGTTCATAACATATTTGAAGTAGAAACATTTAATGTCATTTTTAAATATAATTTATACTTAGCACATGATTGTTTCAAAATTACTTGACAATATACCCCTAGTTCATTAGCCGAGATGATTCGTTCTCTGGAATCTGTTTGTTACATCAAGCGTCACATTAGAAAAAAATTGTTTGAGGACATTCATCGGCGGTGTGATGGCATTTTTACTAAACATAACATGCATGGAGGCACATCTGGAGTCATTCTTATATAACCACCAGCTAAGCACAATACTATAGCACGTTTCACTAGCTTTGCCCTCAAACAAATGTAATTATCTGATTAACCGTCGAACGTATTAATGCCATTTTTTGCATACGATGTTATATTGGGTTAGACCCAACAAATATATACTTTATATTTGTGCATCTTGTCCAGTTCCCATAAACGGATGAAATCCTTTGATCTTTGTCGGCATACTAATTATTGTGTATCGAGAAAAGAAATTTTACCACTTCAGTCACAGATTCTGTGAATTGAATAGGCATAGGCGTGTCTACTATTACAATAATGTGGCCATCACGTTTGCATATGAATACCTGTTGAAAATGATTTCTTAAATGATCTGCATGGGAGATACTCGTGACATTGTTTGTCATTGACATTTAGTGCGCTATCAAACTGGACCTTCATTGATCTAATTATTTCAATAGGTATCACCTCTTTGCGGTTCATAAATATCATAATGGAACGTTGCTCCTCTAATGTACTTGTAAATAACGGTAAGGTCATCTTTAAAGAAATTAAACTTCATCCGAATCATAATCAGATGTCTCTGAGAAACTGATAATCAATCTCGGCTGAATGAAAGACAAACCATCATTCTTCCAATATTCCCCTTCCTCTTGTAACACATGGTTCTCACATTTCTTCCAATAATCTCTGGCTATATTGGAGATGGCGGCTTTTGTAAGTATTTCAACATCTTTTAATTTGAACGTTCTATTTTCTGTTTCTACCTGTTCCTTAATTTTAGCCCAGACTAATTCTATTGGGTTTAAGTGAGAATGGTAAGGAGACAATCTTAAACATCTGTGACCATGTTCATGGATTGCCTTGTCTATGAGAAATATCTTTGTATGCTGTGTCTTTTTTTACAATTCCAATTAATTCAGGCTTCAGGGACATTTCGTTGAATGGAATGTCGTTTTTGGTCAGCCAAATCTTTATTACATCTTTAGTACTTGATGAATTAGGAACTTTATCTTCTGGTGCCACAACGTTGTGATATGAAGCATTGTCCATTATCAAACACGACGGTCTATCCAAGGAAGGAAGAACATGATTCACAATCCAGTCTTGAAATATCTTGCCATTCATCTCTGTATGATAATCCCTATTATCTGTGGATTTTGAAACACATGTGAGTTCAGTATTATTTAGAAGCCCATGATGGCTGCTTCCTGCATGTGCAATTACTATAGCACGTTTCACTAGCTTCGCCCAACTTCAAAATGCTATATCTCAGCGAATATATAACGCATATATGTGAAATTTTGTGTGTGAATTTGAAATGGTATAGACCTTATGAAATAAATTTTTCATTAAAATGTAGCCATTGGTTTCAATTTTCGTTTCTTTGCGATATAATATCAAAAGTCTACTTGCCAACACACATCACACACACACATTTTGAAATGTATACAGTAAATTATACGACCTCATTTGCACATGAATGGTTTATCATACAAATGACATGATTTTAGCGTGAAATTGCGTGAAATTGCACTTCTTGAACATAAAACTGAAGTGGTAAAATTTCTTTTCTCGATACACAATAATTAGTATGCCGACAAAGATCAAAGGATTTCATTCGTTTATGGTAACTGGACAAGATGCACAGATATAAAGTATATATTTGTTGGGTGTAACCCAATGTAACATCGTATGCAAAAAAATGGCAATAATACGTTCGACGGTTAATCAGATAATTACATTTGTTTGAGGGCAAAGCTAGTGATACGTGCTATAGTCGCTGTCCTTTGCTGCTTGGTAGTAGTCTCTTAGTTGTCCCATCAGATGATTGCCATTCTCGTTCATTACTGTGGTGCGCATTGATCCAAGTTTCATCTAAATACACAAAATCATAACAATCTCTTCTCATTTTTCTGACCTCGCTTAAATATTTGCTTCTCATTGCAACTATATGAGGCTTCTCACAAATAAGGTTTCTACCACCAACATATTTTCTAAAATTGAATCCCAAAATCCTAATAGTCCTCCATGGCGTAGATTTGGGAATATCAATGTCATTATTATTTCTTAACCAAATTTTCAATTTCCTTAAAGTCACTGCCTCATTATTGAGAAACATATTGCAAATTTCTCTGCGGATCAATTCTCTGTCAAAATTATCCACCACTCTTGGCCTATTTTTCGTGTGTAAAACACTGGAATTACAAATTTCAGATGTCGCTATCCAGCGGTGCAATGATCGTTTGCTTATCCCCAAGGCATGAATAATCCTCTTTTGTGGGTTTGAAATAGAATGATATAGTTTTCCTCGAGTAGCTTCATTGCAGAAATACTTAAAAAGCCTATTTGTGATTTACTGTAATGTCATAACATGTACTCGCAGACTCATTTTTCCTACTTAGCCACACAATACTTTTTGTAGACACGCCACTGATTGACAATGTGTGCGTAAAACCGGAAATAAACTGTTTTATGTTCAAGAAGTGCATTTTCACGCAATTTCACGCAAAAATCATGCCAATTGCTTGATAAACCAAAAATGTGCAAATGAGGTCGTTTAATTTACTGTAGACATTTCAATATGTGTGTGTGTGATGTGTGCTGGCAAGTAGGATTTTATATTATACCGCAAAGAAACAAAAATTGAAACCAATGGCCGCATTTTAATGAAAAATTTAATTCGTAGGGTCTATACCATTTCAAATTCACACACAAAATTTCGCTTATATGCGTTATATATTCGCTGAGATATAGCATTTTGAAGTTGGGCAAAGCTAGTGAAACGTGCTATACAATATATGTACGTGGAAGTGAACCTCTGTCTGTGAGGCTAATTACATCGTGACTGACTCTTGAAATTATCCACACACTTCCAGGGATTAACATGTGGTGAAACTTGTTGAGAACCAAGTATTGCACACTAAGCTTAGTGACGTCACTTGAGCCTCAGTCGTAATTCTTTGGCTATAACTTAGTTGACTGCGTGCAAAGGATCTCACTGTAGACCCAGTGATAGGCCGGGTAAGCTGAGAAGTGGCTCAGTGCAGGACGTGACAATCCCCTGGGAGAGCCCAGAACCAGAGTACAGTAGTTTAGCTCTGCATAGTTTGAGAGCCCCCTCTTCTCCCCCCCCCCCAGATGGGGGGAAATGCACAGTATACCACGCACTTCTTACTCTTATCTTGGGACCAGATGTGACGATCCTTTAAATGCAAGCCAAGCTGGAGACACTTGAGCTCATGACTTCAACCCAACACATTTCGGAATGGCAGAAGAGCCACAGGAAAAGCCTAGATCTACAGTGTAGATAATGTAGCCGTGTACATAGTTGTTCCTTTGGAAACAGGCTATAAAAACCAGATTAGCATATAAATTTCTACTTTCCGAGAAACAGATTAAATTTTAATTAGGATAGAGTCGCGTTACATGTCAAAATTAGTCACGTGATTTTTACCCAATCGTGAGCTCAGAAAAATTTAGAAGGGACGCGGTTTTCCCCAGCAGCCTAGTTTAGTTGGAAGGGACGCGTCTAGCTAATAAGACAAGCAAGTTTGTGCTCATAACGCAGTGGTTTACTGCATGAAAGTTTATTCAAGTTGAAGAATTAGAAATTCCAGGGATGATGGCATGTTCTCTTCAAAGTGCATTTTTGTGTATTTAAACTCTATATTCGAAGTCTGTAAGTAGGAACTAATTACTATACAATTATTGACATGTCGAAATCGAATGATTGTTGCAGATTTAGAAAGGAAACAATGGCTGAAAGATTTCTTTTCAAATGTACATGCAGGATTGATTTGTTTTGATGAAGCAATAACATATCAGGAGGAGATATGGCAATTCAACTTGTTGCCTAGTGACCAGGCCTCTACAAAAGAGCAGAAGTATTAACGAAACATGGAACTCAAGAGAAAATACCAACACCAAGAGTACAACAACAGCAGCAGGAAACCAACCCGTATATACACAACCATTACAGCCCACCGATTGACATGTTTAAGAAATATTTGCTGACGGGAAGTTACCCTATGCAGCATGAACCATTACTGTGTCAGAGCTTTGCCCATCAGTTCCCCTCCCCAAGTTTCTCCAACCCACGCCGCCCCTCTGACTCTGACAAGTGGAACAGTTGTTTGCTAACGGGAGGTTATCCCAAACGAGAATCCTTCACCAAGATGAATGCAGTAACAACACACGCGGACGCGGAAAGTTACTCTGTTGAAAAATTAAGAAACCTACGATACCCATGTCTACCAACACATCATACCGAGGACACAGATTGTACGCTGTATCATTTTAACAGACGATCTAAGAATCACTGGACGAGTTTAAATAGAAGAAATTACCGTATTGCAGTCAGAAACGTAATCAACAATGTCAGGCATCAAAAGATTTGCGAGATAAAGAATCTCCATGCATCTAACAACACACGTATGATCACAACAGAAGATGGTTTCAGAGCACTTATCAAACCACTTCACAGACATCAGCAAGTCGGTGTTATGAAAACAAATACGACGCTATGTACCCCCATTTCAAATAGACTAACCCGAATCATGCACAAACAAGAAGAATTTATGAATGAACCAAAGACGACCTCTGTCGCGACACAAACAGACCTTCCTACGTCACCTTTTAACCACACTCGAACGACAGTAGCCACTCAAACCGAAATACTGAATGAAGATGAAACTGAACTGAAAATAATAGAACAACGCTTCGATCCTCATACAGTGGTCCAAAACTCCAATGAACATGAAGACGACACAATGTCCTGTGTATCAGACTCAGATAGTGGTATCGAGTCAATATTCAGCGCCCCACTTGTAGACAGCGCCACACTTTCAGAAGTCAACACCATGGTTGAATCGTTTTTTCCTGAGCCTCACGAATCGCCTCCTGTGGCCACATTTGTAGAACTGCCACAACCGCCAGTCATGTCACCTCTAGCCACACATTCCCAGGCTACATTGCCATCATCACTGATTTCCTTTGCGCCCCAACAATCAGTCAATGTCATGTCACCTCCAGCCACAGTACAACCATTGACGTTTGCTTCAGTTGCCCATCAACCTCTCAATGTCAACAATGCCATCTCCAGTGCTGTACCCGCTGTACAACCGGTCAATAATGATCCCAATTCGGCCTTCCTTATGGCACTGCGGGAATTGGAGAAACAAATCAACAAGCGGGCAGAGACTATGAGAAATACAGTTATAACTCCCTGGTACTGAGAAGCTATTCTAAAACACGCCCAGGTGTTTTATGTGTTCGCCACTCCGAACACGGTCAACGCATATGTGCAAAAACCTTTTTAACAATGTACTAACTTTCCCATGTACTCTATTTTCAGTTTTTGACAGTTCAAATGACTTGCTTCCAGACTAAGATGTCAAAGCCTCACTGAGAAAGTTATTTTTTTCC
Source organism: Oreohelix idahoensis (assembly GCA_024509875.1). Taxonomy (NCBI): domain Eukaryota; kingdom Metazoa; phylum Mollusca; class Gastropoda; order Stylommatophora; family Oreohelicidae; genus Oreohelix; species Oreohelix idahoensis. Next base: position 641,275 of record JAMPIV010005507.1, read on the forward strand.
AGCCTTAGAATACTGATGCCCAGAGAACAAATCAAGACCAGCACACGGAGGATTTTCATTAGATAGTATAGTGTTGTGAAATAAAAATGACAAAACAATTGATAACACACGGTGTTACGAGTTTACAGACAATATTTAGTTACAGACATTTTCTTAATAATTAGAATGTTACACAACCTTACATATAACACATGTGTCACACTATTCTGTTGTAACATTGATCTCTACTTTTGAAACTGATCATATTCCACGCTCCATTCACCAGACTTCTTGTCCTTGCAGCTCCAGAGTTCAGTAATTTCGCATCTTAGTGCATTTTCATGCAGACACTTTACACCAGTAGTTTTTAATTACCTCATACTAATATTTCTGTGATCTCATTTATGCTAAACTCCTTTATTCTATCACCTTGATCAATCATACTGTTCCTACTATGACATCTGTTAACAACATATAATTCATTACCCAAAACTAGTATTGCATGTTATGCTATCTTTCTCCACAGGATTATTTATTTTTCCAATGTACATTATTATTTTAGACCCAGATGTATATTAGTACTGTCAAGATTTTAAACATTCTCCAAGATTCCATATCCCAACCTTGACTCTCTATAGTAAGATTTTCTTCACTCCACTGTTACAACATCTTTAACTTACTATTTTTCCTTTCCACTATATTGAGACGACATTCTAGACTTGTGATCTTTTCAATCCCAATCATATTCATTCCTTGGAATTACAATCATGTTGTAATCAGGAGATCCTTGATGTACCCTTTCCTCGCCACTTATTGACAACAGACACTGCTACAATATTCATTCTGTTCTAACCTAAACTATTACTTGCAGCCCTATTGGTTAGGATTTACTATTAGGAATATTGATAGTATCTCTAGTGTTTAGTGAATTGATTTTTATCATTCTTTCGTACTTGTGATACAAACAGAAAAGAAATCACAAGAAAAGAAAATGAAATGTAAAACAGAAAAGAAAATGAAATGTAAAACAAGAAAACAGAAAAGAAATCACAAGAAAACAGAAAAGAAATGGAAAAAAGAAATGAAAAAGAAAAAAAATGAAAAGAGACAAAACATAACAAAAAAATGAGAAGAGAAAAACAATTGGAATGTTTTTTATAAGATGTATTATATGTTTATATGCCACCCTCACACATTTTGATGATGATAAGCCAATATTGTAAAACATTGACTGCCCTGAGGTTAGCAGCCGACATAAAAGAAAAGAAAAAGAGAAAATAAATCACCATTTCAGAGTGAGAAATTAGTTTTTACTCCTACTGCCCATTACCAGTCATACCCCCACCAGCATGATCTCTGATACTCCAGCAGTATTTTGTTGATACTGCCTATGACAAGTACCCCAATGACATTTGCGCATGCTGATTTTTTGCAAATGAAAAAATCCTTTGAGAGCATTAGTATATGCTAACCCCAGATTGAACACATTACACCTATTTGTTGATGATGCCTTTGCCCATGTTAAAGAAATAGCATTTGCACATGCTGACTTAGCAAATGAAATACCCCTCTACAGCATTTGTATATGCTGAACCCACATTGAACACCCATTACCGGATGATAGCCACTGATGGCACATGAGAGAATGAAGCAACTGTTTAATGATGATGAAGATGCCATTTTATATTATGGTGAAACTTTATGTTGTCACAGCTGAGATATTGTTGTAATGTTTATGCACAAGATCCCCCACATTAACATTGGAGGAGCAATAATTTTAGTCTTTCGTGGTTACGAGATAAGACAAGGATATAATAGAATATTCAATGAATACCATGGACATGGAACAAATCAGAGCAGATGATTACTGCACATATGAGGACCATATTTGAAGTCATTATTGAAGGATTATCAGTAGACAAGAGACAAATAGATTATGATAATCCCATGGAACCACAGGTACTAAGGACACAAAATGGAGATTAAATAATGGAGAAAAAAAAATAATGACTGAATAATTACTACGCCCAGAGGTAAGGGAAATAGAGATACATCCGCATTTTCGGAGAAGATATCTCTTTGATTTTTGCTCATTGCCTTTGTAATATGAACATTGTTGTATAACAAATGACTATTCCTTATCACGAATTACAGAATGTTGTAAGATAGTTGAAATAAATTGACAATGTACTATACTCATAACATACCCAGAATTACAGGAGAGAAAAAGATACATGATTGATGAAATTGGACGCACTGAGATCTGCTCACCCCGAGGATATTGAAAAAAAAAATAATAATGTTATCCCAAGGACAGACATGTCACAGATATATCAGGGAGATATTATGACATAAGAAAAGAATACCTAGATTGGAAATGCAGCAAACTTTGTCAAGGACACCATGAAATAGACCCCCGCCCCACACTTAAGATATAACTGATGGATGAGATTTTTGAATTATAAGTACCATAAGTCACCCATCTGGCTGTAGTCAGCGGATGTTACAGGCACCACATAACTCTGACTAACCCTCGACCAGCGAAGGCAGAGTTGGTGTCGAAATTTTGCACATATGTAAAAAGACATGTTTTTGTTCATGTTTTGGTAAAGTCTAGACATTTGTGTTAATGGTTCCATAAATGATTAGTTGATATATTGTTGATAAATATTCACAGATATAGTACATGGACAATTAATAAGGATGTATTTCCAGTACAGAATAAGAGGAATAGGAAGGATCCACATTTTAAATATTGGAGCACCATGAGCGATGAATTGGACTTATAAAGAAAATGGAAATGGTACACTCTACGCAAGGATAACCAGAAATAACATGGATAAATAGTAGTCAAAGTGCCAGGAACTTTGTCTTATAAGAATATTGTAGATTCCTCACGATCAATTGAATATTTTTTCTTCCTTTCTATGTCACATTTTTTGAGTGATAACCCCAAATTTTTTTTTATTTCATATTGTCAAACAGTTCTTACATCTCAGTTGATTGTTCCATAAATAATTGTTTGATGTGTTTTTGATAAATGTATTGCTAGATAAGGTACATAGGGAGTTACTAAGGATGAATTCTCAAGATAACAGGAGGACAAGAATAGATACAATGATATTGGAACACCATAAATGATACATTGGTGTTATGAAAAAAAAAAGGAGACAAATATAAACGGTATACAAGGATGCCTTGAGAGAGACAACATGGATACATATTGTCAAGAGTATAAGCAGTTGTCTTAACAGAGAAAATAAAGTAATACGGAACCCAATGTAGAAAATTCATGATGATTTGAAACTATATTTTCCTTTTCCCTTATATTTCATAATATGATAGTAACATATTCGTCTGTTGGTTGCTGAATAATTTGATGTTTGAAAATTGATGTATGGTAAGTCAAAGAAGATCTTTGAAGAATATATATATATATATATAAAATAATATTTCTAGGAAAGAGTTCACAGAAAAAAAATACTGTGTTGACAGAAAAGAAGGAATGATTAGAAATAACTGACTAATGGACAGGATCACCACCAGACGTACGGATATTGGAGACAAACATCACATATTTTGAAAAAAAAAAAAGGAATGTAATATAGAACATTCTTTACAGTGATGGACTTGGAACGAATTTATACACTTACCATTTGGAAAATGTCTATAACAAGGAAACATACAAATAAATAAATAAGGATAAGCCATGAGGTTTTAATGCTTTTATTGTGAAAAATGATTACTTTTAAAAATGATGCTGGTTATATTATCGTCTGATAAATATGCATATTATGTCTAGAGATGTTTTCTACATGTAATAATTGTATGATCGTTTTTCGTATGTATGATCATTATTTGACTGAAATGCATGTTATATATATTTTATGGTCAAAGGGACAGAACCCGAAATATCGATACTGCTATTTTTTATGAGTTTACCTCCTCTTGTATAGAGACACGTTCGGTCTATAATGTCTTGAACGAAGCGTGACCATATCTCCTTATTTGGTAGTATCAGTCAACTGTTGTAGATGTTTGAAACCTTTCTTAACGCTTCTGTTCATGTCCATAAAAGGCGCGACTGTGTAAGACTTTTATCTCGAATGTTCTTAGAATCGTCTTATTGTGAACAGCGACTCAGAGATTGTCACTCTGCGCATGTCTCGACTGGGTTGTCGTTTTGTTGTTCCGCCCAGGTCGGGGAGTTGAGAAATGGACTGATTAGCGAGCGGACGCGACTGCGTCTTGTGATTCTCTGAGGGAAATACATTGTCTTTGTGAGTTAGTTAGCTAACTAGACTATTTCCCCGTATTATTCAAGCCTGCCTGGAGGCATATGTTCATGGTTGATTTTCCGAAATAAGGTAATTCCTCTTGTATCGAACTTTAGGCTATCATCTAGAGGTTCGTCATTTTGTCGCCTTTTTGCTCGCCTGTGTGATTCAAAATGGAGAGGTACTTTGACTAGGATTAAGTCATCGGTATCTTTATACCTGAACTAGTTATATATCTATGGGTCGCTCTAGACCAACAAGACTATTGTCTGTGTTCCAGGATTCGTTATATCAGAGATCACGTCCAAGTCAGATGGTTAGACTTAGGAAGGTTATAAAGGTCGAGCTGACCTGTAATCCATGTATGCTACTCACGTGCAGACAGTAAACGGACGTATTGTATACATCTGATCTGCTAGCATCAGGAAGGAATAATTATTATTGTCTATGAACATTAAGGATCTGCAGCTGACCACGGTTGCAGAAGTTATATGTATTATTTATCAAGCTTCGCTATGATATTTGTTTTCCATACAACTATTGAGTATTGACTTCTACATGACTGTCAGTTAACATGAGTTTGAATGCTGCATTCGTTGTACTATGCCGATGATAACATAAGTATCATGACTGTTTTGTGGCGTGCAATAAATGGTATAAACCTAAAGCGAAGTTACCATTTCTATGACTCTACACGTCATGTTGCCTGTGGTGTACCCTGAACTGTTCTACTGCAACACACACACAGCAACAATCTAAACCAGATAAGACACCCACATCTTGCATTGTAATACCTGGTGTCGATAGAGGTGGTAATTTGACGGCATCCTAATTCCACCCTTATCAATTCATGGTGGCCAATAGTTGGTTTATTCTGGTACCAACTCTCAAGGGGGTCAACAAACCCAGACATCATCAGCAGACTACAAGACAACATTGCAGTTGCTATTCATCACCTTTGATGAAATTTTTTTGAAAGACGCAGCAGTACTGACAGTTGTTGATATTTTGAAACTACCCGGCGCTGCTCGGCGGTATTGAAGTTTGTCTACAAATAGAAGGACAAGTACCGAGCGAATGGATTTCCTGATCTGTTGAGAAGAAGGACAAGTGCCGTAACAACTGTTCCGGTCTCAGAATTACTGTTGCAGATTCAGAAGGTCAAGTTCAGAAGCTGTTTCCTGTCAGAAGCTGTTTCCTGTTAGAAGCTCATTTCCTTCGTCATGGCAGTTTACGAGAGCAGATATGGATCAACGTTGGATCATTGTCCTAAGAATGCTGATCACATCCTGTTCTGAACTGTGCTGACGTTGTGGATACATAGAACTTAAGTGGCCTGTTTTGTTTGTGAACTGTGCCCTTATGTTCTAACTGAGCCTTCTGTCTATCACATTTTTCGCACTTTTTATATGTTTACATGTTATATGTTATTTGGATTTGTATTTATATGTTTATATTTCAGCGGGTTTTCTCGGTTGGGCGGTGTCTTTCAGTAGATGATACCACGCCACAGAGGTTCTACTGTTAGCGTTTTCGTTAGGGACTGTGCGAATTTCCTACTGTGAAATTTGCTAGCGACAATCGTTGCTATATCTGTTTAGTTGTGACGAGTTGTGCTTTATTTTCGTTTTTTTTGTATATTTTTTTTCTCTCTTTCTTTCTGTTTTTTAGTTTCGATTTCAATTGTTTGTATTTGTAGGTCTCCTCTTTTCTATTATTCAGTTCTTCACGTAAATTTTTGTGTATATACTGTAGCGTCATTTGTTTGTCATATCTTCGCATTCTGTCATCATATTCTTTTTAGTTTCGCTGTTTATTTATTTGACTTATGCGAATGTTTTCGTATTGTTTGATCTTTGTTATTGTTTACATTGATACTAATCTTTGTTATTGTTTACATTGACGTTGATCTTTGTTATTGTTTACATTGACTCTGATCTTTGTTATTGTTTACATTGACTCTGATCTTTGTTATTGTTTACATTGACTTTGATCTTTGTTTTGTTTACATTGTTGGTGACTTTGTTATTGTTTACATTGTCTTGTTATTGTTTGCATAGTTCTTGCATAGTTAGCTTTCACTATTGTTACATATATGCTCATGCACTATTGATCTATAGTGCACTTATCATAACTAGCTGGTGATTTTTTCCTTATGCACTATTGTAGTGCAGTTATGATAAATAACTGATGGTTATGCACTGATTTGGGTAGTGCACTGATAATTAAGAGGTGACTTGTGATATTATTGTACAACTGATAATACAAATTGGTGTCAAGTCTTGTTTCCCACAGAGATTGGAGTGAACATAGTAATTATACAAGCACTTTATTAAGTCTTGTTGCTATTAAGATTGAAATAAGATAATTAATTATTTCAGGTTCTGTACTCACATTTTAGACATCATGTCTACATTTGAGTACTTTATTGAGCAGGGTAAAGCCCTTGGGAAGACAGGTGATAAATTAGAAGAATTTGCGACTGTTCAATATGCCAAGGCATTGAAGTCGGAGGAAAAGAAAATGAAAGAACTAACTGAACAAAAGAGAATAGATGCTGAAAATTTAAAACTGCAGATGCAGGTAGATGAAAAGAGATTACAAATGGAAATGGAAAAACAAAAAAGAGAAGCAGAATCTCAGGAGAAGAGACTTCAGGCTGAGGTTGAAAATAAGAGACTTGAAAAAGAAGCTGAAAATAAGAGACTTGAAATAGAGGCTGAAAATAAAAGATTAGAAAAAAAGTTACAGGCTGAGGCTGAGGAAAGAAAGTTACAGGCTGAGGCTGAGGAAAGAAGGTTACAAAGAGAGTCTGATGAGAGAAAAGCAAAAATGGAACATGAAGAAAAACTCTTAGCTTTGGAGTTAGAAAAGTTGAAGTTATCTAGTAATGCTAATGATGCTAATAAGGTATCATCTGCTAATAAGTCTAATGCTGTTGATTTCAAGCTTAATTTACCAGCATTCAATGCTTCAATTGATGATATAACATTTTATCTAGATAGATTTGAAAGTGCATGTAAGGTGCATAATATAGATAAAACATTATATGTTTATCATCTGTCCAAGATACTTAGAGGTGATGCTTTGACTTTGTTGGGTATGGTAGATGTGCCTGACAAGAACAACTATGAGGTTGTCAGGGCGGCATTGTTAAAGAAGTACCAACTTAACGAAGACGGATATCGTCTTAAATTTAAAAACATGTTACCAGAAACTGGAGTTGAATTCTCAGAATTCATCTCAGGCATACGTCTTACTTTTTTACGATGGGTTGAGCTTTCTAAGACAGAAAGTACATTTGAAGCCCTCATGGACTTACTTCTTAGAGACAAGGTTATGTCTTCTGTTAATGAAGCTTTTCTTTCTTTTCTTCATGAGCGTAAGCCTAAAAATATAAAAGAAATGGAAGAATACTGTAGCCAGTATGTTACTGCACATCCTCACATAACCGTTAGCAACTCTAAGGTAAAAGAAGGTCTGCCAGTTGCTTCGGCAGCACCTTATGGCCCGAATTTTATGCGTAAATTTCAGGGTAGCCAGCAAAATTTCAATAAAAAGAGTAACCGTAATTATGCCCAGAACCATGGTAATCAATTTCAGGGAGATTCTTCTTCCCAGAACTGGAGACAACCTAATATTACACGGTATTCTATTCCCGGTAACTTTAGAAATTTTCATAAAGGTAATCGGTATAGAGGAAAATATTATTTGCAGAGACCTCAATACCAAGATAATAGAGGTTCTCAACAGCATAGAGATGGTAATGACAGTTATGGAAACTGGAACGCAAACCAGGATAAAAATTACAGTAGGGACTTTAATGATAATTGCAGAAGCAATAATGGTCGCGGTAGATCGCAACAGAAGAGAAAAAGATATCAACAGACAAACTCTGTTCAACAAGAATCTCAGGGAGCAGATAAACAGGTTAATAATGATAAAGACCATAATGCTATCGGATGCTCATCTTTTGACTTTGGTAGGGCAAATAAATGTATCCAATGCAGTACTTTATTTGATCCGAAAACCATTAGTACTCTAAGCTGTGGTCATCCTTTGCCCGCTCTTCCTGCTAATGTTGCTCATGATGGGAGAGGTTCTCTTATATTACATAAGGGGCTTGTAAATAGTAATCCAGTCTCGGTGTTGTTTGATTCTGGATGTACTACTGTCGGGGTTAGGCAATCTCTTGTAGATCCATTCTGTGCTACAGGAAAGGTCATCAAATGTGTCACATTTGGTGGCACGTTGGAAAAATATCCTACTGCCATAATACATATTGCTACTCCTTTCTTCACGGGAGAGGTCCACGCGTGTCTACTTCCAAACCCTATTGCGGACCTTATTATTGGTCGTATTCACGGAGTTAGGGAATGTACCCCACAGCAGATTGCTGTTTGGGAAGAGCAAAACATTGAAGCTACCAATACGGTGGTCACAAGAGCACATGCTCTGGATCCACCTCAAACTTCATTAACTAATAATGATGAAGTAAATGAACAAAATAGTCACTTGACTATTACACGTGACTCATTTATCAAATTGCAAGAAGAAGATCCGTCGTTACAAAAATTCTTCATTCTAGCAAAAAAAGGTGATCCTAATCAAAATACTAATAGAAAATCTTGGATTTCTATGAAGAACGGCGTACTTGTACGTATGGTACAAGACTCGACTACATCCACTCATTCACAAATTCTTGTGCCTAAGAGCATGAGGGTGCAAATATTGCAACATGCTCATGACTCGCAATGTGCTGGACATATGGGTTTTTTCCCGTACAAAGTCGAGAGTTCTTGCGGCTTTCTTTTGGCCATTTGTGAGCAAGGACATACGAATGTACTGTCGCTCTTGCAAAGTATGTCAGGAGGTCAAATCTAAAGGACCACGACATGCTGCGCCTATTCAGGCTGCTGACATTCCAATTCGCCCTTTTCAAAAAATGGCAATAGATATTATCGGTCCTTTTAGAATTAAGTCGGCTAGAGGGCATCAATTTATTCTTACATGTGTCGATATGTGCACACGTTGGCCAGAGGCAATACCTCTCAAGAGCATCTCAACTGCTGATATCGCAGACGCTCTTTGGCTGATATTTTCTCGCTTGGGTTTTCCCGGAGAAATATTGTCAGACCATGGCACTCAACTGATATCAGACACTATGTCACAGGTAATGTCTATGCTACATATAAAAAGGTCTCTCAGCAGTATCTATCACCCAATGTCTAATGGGTTGGTCGAACGTTTAAATAGGACTCTAAAAACTTTACTGGGTAAAATAACTGAGGATCATCCTCAGGATTGGGACAGGGTCTTACCCGCGGCTCTCTTTGCGTATAGAGAGGTCCCCAATGAACATACGGGGTTTTCCCCTTTTGAACTTGTCTTTGGCGCGCAACCGCGCGGCCCTATGTCTTTACTTCACGATCTAATCACTGCCGATAATATTAGCGATGAGACTCAGTCTTCTTATGAGTACGTCATTGCTCTTAGGAAAAAAATCATTGAGGCATGCAGACTAGCAACTTCGTCTTCCGAATTTGCTAAAGAAAAGGCAAGGCAGTTTGCGAATAAGAATAGATGTCTACGACAACTTTGTCCAGGTGACAAAGCTCTCGTTCTACTTCCTTCAAGGGAGAACAGACTTCTAATTGCATGGAAAGGTCCATATGCAATAGTCTCCAAAATTTCTGATGTCGACTATGTTGTCGATATTGATGGAAAGCATAAAACTTTCCACATAAATATGCTCACGGAATTTCATGAAAGACCAGACTATTTGCAGCCTATTTTCCAGGCAACGGACAATTCTCAAGTACCTCATGGTCAATACTCATCGCTGTCAGTTATACAGGATGAGGAAACTACTTTTTCTGATGTCAATCTTCCTCTTTCTATGGTCCCACTTTATTCTACGGAATCTTGGAAAAACGTGACCGTTTCTCCAAATCTTTCCGCTGAGGAACATCGACAAGTTTCTTCGATGTTGCAAACATTTCAGGATGTTCTTACAGACATCCCGGGACACACACATGTCATTGAACATGACATTGTGCTAACTGATCATAATCCTATCAGAGTCAGACCCTATCCAATACCTATCCATTTCCAGTCTCAAGTCGAAAAAGAATTGGATGAAATGATACGTTTGGAAATCATTGAACCATCCACTTCAGCATACTCTTCGTCTATGGTTATTGTTCGAAAGAAGGATAATAACATTCGCATTTGCGTAGATTATCGCAAATTGAACCAAGTTACGAAGTTCGACGCTGAACCTATGCCTTCATTAGAAGAGCTACTCAATAAACTTTCTAATTCTAGATTCTTTACCAAACTAGATTTGTCTAAAGGTTATTGGCAAGTCCCGCTAACTGAACGTGCCAAACCTTTTACAGCTTTTTCTACACCTAGGGGTTTATTCCAATGGAATTTCATGCCTTTTGGTCTTATGAACGCCCCTGCTACATTCGTACGCATGATGCGGCGAATTCTCGCATATCGTACAGATGTCATAGCATATCTAGATGATATCTGTCTATTCAGTGATTCCTGGGAAGATCACTATTTGGGTTTATACGAATTACTGTCTACTCTTCGCGAGTATAACTTGACTGCAAAACCCTCTAAAGCCTTTATAGGATTTAGTGAGATTTCTTTCCTAGGTCATCGTGTTGGTCATGGTCTTTTAAAGACAGAGGACCACAATGTTTCAAAAATACTTAACATTTCGGTCCCTAAGACAAAGAAACAAGTAAGGAGTCTATTAGGTTTGATCCAATTCTACGGACGATTCATTCCGAATCTGTCCTCCATTATGGCACCGCTTTCTACTTTATTGAAGAAAGGGTCGCCTAATTTGATCCGCTGGTCAAAAGAATGTCAATCCTCATTGGACCAGGTTAAAGACCTATTTTCATCTCCACCTATTCTTAGGTTACCTACTATTGAGAAGACTTTTGTTCTTCGAAGTGACGCCTCGTCAACTGGGATTGGGGCAGCACTAATGCAGGAGTATTCTGATACTCTGCATCCGGTGATGTATATCTCTAGGAAATTAAATGCTGCAGAAAAGAATTACTCGGTTTTAGACCGTGAGTTATTGGCTATGGTATGGTCTATTCTGAAGTTACAAAGATTTCTTCTAGGCGCACATTTCATTGTGGAAACCGACCAGAAAGCGCTTACTGCTATTCAGAGCAAAAACTTGAAGAGCTCGAGGTCCACTCGTTATGCCATAGCTCTTCAACCATTTCATTTCTCGGTTCGAGCTATCCGTGGTTCGGATAATGTAATGGCGGACATTCTGTCCAGATGCCCACACGATTCCACATGATTCTTCTGTCATATATATATTTCCTGATATACAGTCCAATGTTATAATGACATGTTAGTAGATTTTTTTTTTCTCACTTTTTTGAGGGGGAATTTATAACATTGTTCCATGTAATTATCTAAGAAGGCTTAGTTAGTGATATACGGGCCAAAAGATCACTCGGCCACATTTAAATAAATTATTTTCAGGATTGTATTGAGAGATTTACCAGTTGTCTTTAAGATTTGTGTTATTGATATTTTCGCAGCACATCATTGAAGATGCGAGATTGTGTCCATTGTGGAACTTTGAGTATATCAAGTCCTGTCCTAGATTGGGAGCGGATGATGTCCACATCTTCTTCTATTGAATGTTTTATGTCAACGAAGATCAACACATGTATTACTTATTAGTTACTGATGCATTACATAATGTAATAAAATAGTGCGGTATATTAATATATTACACCGCTATTTGCAACACATTGTATGATATCATAATAATATATTTGATTTCATATATTGGTATGAGAATAATTTGACTTTTATTATGATGTTGCCAGCATTGTGGTTTGTGTTGGTGGCACCTTCCTGGGATATATACGCGTATACTTAGATAAATTTTTCTCTAAGGACCTGGGATATGATCTCAGTTTCGCTCCAAGTGTTGAGCTATTTTGTTAGGTATATCCGCGCATCATACGTGCGTTAGGAGCCTAGATTTTTCCGGCTCCAGGATTTAAAAAAAAAAAAGTTTCATTTTTTTTTTCCCGGGAGGGTGCGGTAATGTTACGCACAAATAATTACTTTTTTCCAAAGTCTTTGTATGATCGTTTTTCGTATGTATGATCATTATTTGACTGAAATGCATGTTATATATATTTTATGGTCAAAGGGACAGAACCCGAAATATCGATACTGCTATTTTTTATGAGTTTACCTCCTCTTGTATAGAGACACGTTCGGTCTATAATGTCTTGAACGAAGCGTGACCATATCTCCTTATTTGGTAGTATCAGTCAACTGTTGTAGATGTTTGAAACCTTTCTTAACGCTTCTGTTCATGTCCATAAAAGGCGCGACTGTGTAAGACTTTTATCTCGAATGTTCTTAGAATCGTCTTATTGTGAACAGCGACTCAGAGATTGTCACTCTGCGCATGTCTCGACTGGGTTGTCGTTTTGTTGTTCCGCCCAGGTCGGGGAGTTGAGAAATGGACTGATTAGCGAGCGGACGCGACTGCGTCTTGTGATTCTCTGAGGGAAATACATTGTCTTTGTGAGTTAGTTAGCTAACTAGACTATTTCCCCGTATTATTCAAGCCTGCCTGGAGGCATATGTTCATGGTTGATTTTCCGAAATAAGGTAATTCCTCTTGTATCGAACTTTAGGCTATCATCTAGAGGTTCGTCATTTTGTCGCCTTTTTGCTCGCCTGTGTGATTCAAAATGGAGAGGTACTTTGACTAGGATTAAGTCATCGGTATCTTTATACCTGAACTAGTTATATATCTATGGGTCTCTCTAGACCAACAAGACTATTGTCTGTGTTCCAGGATTCGTTATATCAGAGATCACGTCCAAGTCAGATGGTTAGACTTAGGAAGGTTATAAAGGTCGAGCTGACCTGTAATCCATGTATGCTACTCACGTGCAGACAGTAAACGGACGTATTGTATACATCTGATCTGCTAGCATCAGGAAGGAATAATTATTATTGTCTATGAACATTAAGGATCTGCAGCTGACCACGGTTGCAGAAGTTATATGTATTATTTATCAAGCTTCGCTATGATATTTGTTTTCCATACAACTATTGAGTATTGACTTCTACATGACTGTCAGTTAACATGAGTTTGAATGCTGCATTCGTTGTACTATGCCGATGATAACATAAGTATCATGACTGTTTTGTGGCGTGCAATAAATGGTATAAACCTAAAGCGAAGTTACCATTTCTATGACTCTACACGTCATGTTGCCTGTGGTGTACCCTGAACTGTTCTACTGCAACACACACACAGCAACAATCTAAACCAGATAAGACACCCACATCTTGCATTGTAATACCTGGTGTCGATAGAGGTGGTAATTTGACGGCATCCTAATTCCACCCTTATCACATAGGAATTGGAGATTTTGGACATTTCTTGGAATATTGCAGAGTACTTGGAAAATAGAATAAATAAGTACGCCAGGAAGAAAAAAGATTTTTTAAGTACTTGCAGACTTATATATGGAGCAAATAACAGGAAAAGAAAAGAGATAACACCCCCCACCATATCTAAGAGAATGTAATCAACTATATTTTTGAATGAAATGTAATAGATTATGATAATGCAGCCAAGTTCTGCAAATAAGATAGTTTATTGTTCATTTCCCAGTGTTGCCACTCGTCACATTCTGTTGAGTGCTGACCTTATGATTGTTTTTAGGATTTTGTTGGTCAGTGTTGCCAATTTGTAAATTTGGTTGAAATATGTATTGATATGAAAGATAGTTTGCATTTTTGGAGATGATGTCCACCTATAAGGCCCCTTTATAGACGGCAGTCCCATATAGACATAGGAGCTCAGATGTAGGAATTTCATTAAATTTTCTGAAATATTTTTGGACTTAGAAAGTTTTTGAACTTGAAAATTTTTTTTTTCAAAATATTTTTAGACTTAGAAAATTTTTGGGGATGAATTTTTGTTATTGATAGTACTCAAATGTCTCCCTACTGGATACATTTGCGGAGCCCCGGGATCTATATGTAGCCGTGTACATAGTTGTTCCTTTGGAAACAGGCTATAAAAACCAGATTAGCATATAAATTTCTACTTTCCGAGAAACAGATTAAATTTTAATTAGGATAGAGTCGCGTTACATGTCAAAATTAGTCACGTGATTTTTACCCAATCGTGAGCTCAGAAAAATTTAGAAGGGACGCGGTTTTCCCCAGCAGCCTAGTTTAGTTGGAAGGGACGCGTCTAGCTAGTAAGACAAGCAAGTTTGTGCTCATAACGCAGTGGTTTACTGCATGAAAGTTTATTCAAGTTGAAGAATTAGAAATTCCAGGGATGATGGCATGTTCTCTTCAAAGTGCATTTTTGTGTATTTAAACTCTATATTCGAAGTCTGTAAGTAGGAACTAATTACTATACAATTATTGACATGTCGAAATCGAATGATTGTTGCAGATTTAGAAAGGAAACAATGGCTGAAAGATTTCTTTTCAAATGTACATGCAGGATTGATTTGTTTTGATGAAGCAATAACATATCAGGAGGAGATATGGCAATTTTATATCCTGAAGAAGCAGAGTAATCCCTATTGAACTACTGGCATGCACCTACTTGAAAATATGGCATTATGAACAAGAAAGAATTTCCTAAGAATAGAACCAGAATGGTTATAATGAAGTTAGAAACTCATACAGCGGGATTTTGAAAAGAAATATGCTCTGAAGAATAATTGTCATATGTGTCTTATGAAGTTTTGCCATGTCGACTTGTAATTACGTTATAATTAAATAAAAGTCACGTTTATACTAAAGGCAGGTCGTCACTCATTTGCCTTGCCATACATTCATGAGAGGAAGGAAGGAAATATAAATGAACCATAACTGCTCTTGCTGGTAAATCATATAAATAAAACACATCTGCTCTAATACAACACCTTAGAGGATAGTCCCCGAACCTGGTAAAATCCCGTAAGACTGTAAGGGAGAAATTGCGAACTCTTGCGGTCAAGCTAGTAATCTAGATCTAACACTCTCTGCAATAAAACAGCAACCCCCCAATTCCCTACCCGGCCACAATAATTCCAAGGAGTCTTCAACTTGGTATTGGCTGTAAAAGAGCTAGAAGCTCAGCATCCCTAGTTAAACAACAACAACAACAACAACTAAACAAAGCAGTATGAAGAACTGAACCTTTTGAGAAGAAGAAGAATTGCATCCAAACGTTGGGTCGCAGTTGAGATTTAGTCTGAGCAAATATTACTGATAAATATCAAGGTATCACATTTAACATGCAGCTGTCCACTCTGTTTAAACTGTTACAGATATTGATGAATGTATCCAGTCAGGAGGCTCTCCATGTGAGCAAGTCTGTACCAATACTGCAGGCAGTTACCAATGTTCCTGCAGACGTGGTTACAAAGTCAGTTCTAGTAATGCTAACAAATGTGAAGGTACGATTTTATATCCCATGCAGTGCAAAGTAATGTCATGGACAGACTGTAAATTATATATTTTATATCCTTCTGTATGTTTCTTCTGAAACGTTAAGAAGGGAATGCCTAGGGTATGAAATATAGAGGGAATCCGAAAATTACAGAGATAAGAGACCTGGAGACAGACATGAAATGTTAACTCGTGACCAGCTACTTGTATTCCATTAACCTTATTTAT
The DNA here is from genome assembly GCA_024509875.1 of Oreohelix idahoensis. NCBI lineage: Eukaryota > Metazoa > Mollusca > Gastropoda > Stylommatophora > Oreohelicidae > Oreohelix > Oreohelix idahoensis. Next base: position 657,243 of record JAMPIV010005507.1, read on the forward strand.
CTACACTTGCATGACTTTATAATGGAACATCTACTTATTTGTGTTTGTCCATAATCTGGTACATCATTTTCTCCTAATTCACAGATGTGGATGAATGTAGCAGTAGTAATCCTTGCGAGCAAATCTGTACCAACACTGCTGGTAGCTATACATGTTCCTGTAGAGAAGGTTATGCAGTTGATGCATCGAACAGTACAAAGTGTCAAGGTACGCATTGCCATTTTGAATATGCTTTCCTAAATACCTAAAATCAACCATTATCCACAAATTGAAAGTGCTGAGCACTATTAATTATGTACCATTATGAAATACTACGGTACACTTTTTCATTTACCTTTATGCTCACAGTGGAGCATATGCCTTCAATGAATTTCACGACAAGATGTTTTATCCTGCACGATGTGTTCATGTTGTTTGTTGTAATGTTTGTTTCAGATTGTGTAGTTATGTAACCTTCTACATGAAGCTCAATCTCATGCTTGATCTGTATTCCATCATCTTATTACTCATGTAACCTTCTACATGAAGCTCAATCTCATGCTTGATCTGTATTCCATCATCTTATTACTCTACAGCTTCATATGGAGAATGGAACTCTTTACTCAGTTCTAAACCAACCCTCCTGCCTTGCACTCTCTCTTATTTAAGTTCAATCCATGTCATCTCACACACGAATGAAAACTGCGTCTCCTTACAACACTTAGAAGCAGAGTGGACAGAAAAAAATGAATTTTAGACAAACGTATAATCTTGATGTGTTCCATGAGTTAAAGAATCCATTGAATAAGCCAATTATTTCCCAGTTTATTTTTTTCCTTTTGGAAGTAAGGGATGCAACTTTTGCCGACTATTTCTCCATGAGGCTGCAGTTATCTTTGGTTTCGTCTGTACAATTCTTCTCAATGTGTTTCTTTGACCGCCATAATCTACTATTTTCCTGCGGGTACCACAATATTTGTATTTATTATTACTTCTGGCTACACATGATGCAGTGGTCATATCTCCTGAGACTATTTGTATTCGTATGTAGCCAAGACCGCTGCCCATCAGAAACCTTTGAAGACAGCGTACCGATAACTTTCTGTTTATCTTCGCTCCACATAACGTTTCTGTTTGTTTGTTGCTGTTATTATTGATCCAGCGGCGTTTGGCTCTCGCCCTTCGGCTCATGCCATGTAGTGATTTCTGAAGCGTTCGCAAGTTGTTCTTTTATATTTCATTATAAGATGCTCCATTTATCTGGCCTCGGAGGAAGGAGCATTTTACTAACATAATCGAGTGTTGGGAACTCAAAGAGGTGGTGGTCAACAGTATATGCTGTGTTCGGAGCCTAAAAATGGTGATCTGATTCCTCCTTGTTGATTATGTCATTAGGATCAATGTTAAGGGATAGAGAAATTGCCCGAATTCTCTAGTTTGTTGTCTAGGATCCATTCGTTTTAATAAAGCTGTGTAGTTCTTTTATTTTTTAAATTTGGTTTGCATTGTCAAATATTCTGGAAGTCAATCTTATTAGATACCTCCTTCTGTCAATTCTCAATTACTGAGTAAGGCTATCAACTGGTCAACTGAACCTTGAATGATTGAACGAACCTCTCGACTTAGACGATTTGGCAAACAGTTTAATACACAGTAAGTACGAATTCACAAAACGTCACAATCACGAATATGGCATGAATACTCCCTCTAACTTTCAGTCTATCACTATCTTGGTTCGCTTGTATACAATGTCACTCAACTTTTCCTTAGTTGATACTTTTATAATATCATTCCATGATTCAATTTAACATCGGCGTATTGAGCCTCCCGGCATATCAAATATTCATTATATCTTTTTTCAACAACATTGGGGGATTTGAGCGTCCCGGTATGTTTAATATTTATACATCTCAACTTCCACTCCATAAACTTCGGGGAATGAGTCCTCCCGTTATAACACTGTTCAATTATATTTTCAACACACTTCTTTGTATTGGGAACCACCGTCCCGTACTGACTTCAACTATACTCCTGGCATATTCTCATGCCTCTCATTTAAAGCACATAGCTTACCCTTTTTTAACCCTTTTTTCAGAAATATTTCATGAATACATACTCCAACATAATGGCTGATACACACGCCATTTTTTAAGTACACATCTTGACGCTCTGACGTCACATTCCACTCTCTGCATCATACCTAGATACTCATCTCACCGCGACCGCTTTCAAATATTTCTTGCGTTCCGTTGAGGTACAACATGGTGTGACAAAACCCTGGCACTAATAATAAGTTGCCCTGATAAAAATCGCACCATGAAGCAGCCTCAACATTACCCCTCACGCTCCCGAGCGTTTACTTCAGGAAACGCGCAAGATCCTGCAGGGTATAACCTTAAGCAATCTTATGTACGGATACACCTTACAGACAAGCAATCCAAAGAGAAGTATCAGGAATTTGACATATACACATAAAAATATGAAGAGCAATTATTAAATAACCAAAATTGCAATAAAATTTGAGTCCATATATCCGGACGAAATAGCAAGTCCAGAAGACATAAGATGATGTCCAAACAGACTGGAACCATAAATCTGGATGCAAAGTTCCATGTGAACTATATCAGTCCTGGTGAGTTGCAAATCGCGACAACAAGTCAGCTAACCAATTGTCCTCACCACGTATGTGCTTGATTTCGAAAGAAAACTGTTGCAGTAGCAGAAACCATCTGTAAATTCTTGAGTTCTTAAACGCTTTTGGTTTCATTGAGGTCAAAGGATGATGATCTACCTCAACGTAAAATTTTCGTCCAAGCAAGTAGCGAGAAAGTTTTGATATGGTCCAGACGAGAGCAAGGAGCTCTCTTTCTCCCGCCGAATATTTCTTCTCTGCTGCAGACAACTTCCGGCTCACAAAGAAGCAAGGATGGAGTACGTCGTTGACAAGTTGCATCAAACTGCCACCGATTCCCATCTGAGAAGCGTCTGTGCGAATATAGAAGGGTTCATGGATATCTGGCAGAATCAAAATAGGATGATTCGCAAATAATATTTTAATCTTATCCAATGTGTCGTGGAATATTCTAATCCACATATATAAATTATCAAGTAAATATAAAGCCTAATAAATACATATAATAAATAAAGGAAGAAGAATGGTAAAGAACAGTGCTGTCACAATGACTGTACTCGAAATCCCCTTGTTTTCTACTGCTATGCAAATTGTAACGTTTCACGTTGATATTAAAGGCCTTCTGCAACATACACGCGTTTCCCAAACACACAATAAAATGTGCTGCCTTTCTAAGAAAAACCTTGAAATATGCAAGTTGACCTAAATTTTAAATTCCATTCATGTCTTTTTCTACACTATGTTACCAAGATCAAAAGACAGATGGACAAAAGGATAGCGAGAAGGGAGAGGCAGAAAGCCGAACACTAAACACGCTTCGCGCGATACACAAATGCTGCCATCACTCGTGTAAGACTACATGCACTAACTTTTTTTCAGACGGACAGTGATAAAATACATTACCCATCCCAGAGTTAGGTTTATAAATCCTGAAAAACTCTTATTAGAAAAGATAACATTAGATGGGTTTACGGTTGAAAACATAACAGTACCCAGACAGCACATCTTCGAAACAGGAGGTAGAAAATACATATTTTGAACGCAGCCACGTAGCTCTTTTAAATTTGTATATTTGGGTTCCTTAGGGCTTGCTGACAAAGAATATGTAAAACGTTACGCAAATAGTCCAGGAATTAATAAATTATACCCAAAATAAAATAGTGGGGATGCCTGACAGCATGGAATCATTTCTGCTCATAAAATTTTTTTATAACGTGTTTGAAAAAAATCTTACGTTACAGAATTAGCCTACCATGTAAACTCCAAATTGATTGGAGCGCAACAAATGAAAGACTAACCACGATTGGTCGGGCTATAAATACTATCTTTCGTTGTTAGGGGAGACGTGAAAAGGTAACATTTTTTCAAACACTTGTCGAAACGTGGCCTCATTGGCTAGACTCGCTGATATACTCACTTAGGAGCGTTAGTTCGAGACCACTAGTGCAAATAATCTTGATAAAGCAACAGTGCGTTGAAGCCAGCTCATATTTGTGTTAAATAAAAGCCTGGAACATAAGCAGATGGGAATTTGTGCCAGTAATTGTGCCAGAATTCATTGCTAATCAACGTATCTGTGTTTATTTCCATGAAATTGTGGTAAGCTTGAACCATTCAGTATCTTTTAATGAAAATTGAATGTAAATTGTTAATTTTATGCCTGTATATATATATGTGTAGTTCAGTGGCAAAACAGGAGATAAAGCCTATAATGCTCCAGCCTGAACAGAGGGTGTCGGAGGGAAGTAAAACGGCATGGAATGGCCAAATAGTACACTGACACCTGGATGATTGATTAGACAGAAATAATGCTGGAAGTGCAGAGGCGTGGTAACCATTAAGGAGGTAAATACTGGTATAAAGTATTTCAGATGAAGCTGACAGTTGGCCTAACGCTCTGAACTCAATGTTTGTGTTGTATTGTGCTCAGTGTAGAACTAGAGTATCAATTAGTTATGAAGTAGAAGGTACATCCTTCTTGTTTTCAGGGACCGTGGTCTTGATGGTACTGAGCAGCACCTGGTCAGAGCTTTGCTGAATCCAGAGTCGGACAGCATACTCCTTGGTCTTTTTAGCTATCAGTGAGGTGTCTCCAGAGCCCAGGGGAGAATTCGAGCAGAGGAGTCCTTTCCTGCCGCCATCACGCAAGATAAGCTGATTTGGCCAGCTGAGCTCAACATTATGTCCCCTCATCTTGAAATGACTTTGTAAAAATAACATTCAGAGGGGAATTTAATTGTCTTAATATCAGGAACTGAGAACATCTCCAATACTAGTCCCAAAAGACAAACTATTGAAGTCATGATGACAAATACCAACAGAGCTTGAACAAAACAAAACCAGTATTACCTCATATTACCACTACACAACTGACACACATAGGATATTTTAATAATATATGTCACTACAATATTCATATTGATAAAGTCTGTACATATACTTGTAATTAAAATTGATTGTGATTCCTGGTTCCTTTGTATTTGAATCAGGACACATATACCTTTATGATAACCATGAATACATATTGTTATTTGAAAAGTTATCAGTGACTCCTTAAGATATTCTCATAGAGTGTTATATGTATGTGAGTGTCACAGTGTTGTCAAGAGTAGTGGATTAAATTAAATTGTTTATCTGTCTGTTGTTGTGACTTACACTTCATCATACACATACCCTAGACACATAACGTAGTCATCACACTATTCCAGAATAATTCTGACTGAGATATATAGATATGTGGTAGCAAGTAAGGTTATCTATAATACACTACTCTTAATAGATATAGATACCTTCACAGCTGATCTCAGTCAGTACACTAAGTCCCCTATAAATATTTATAACATCCCACTTCACCACACAATGCTAACTGACAAGTCTTTGACCACAATAATTTAAGAGGAGCACCTTTGCGGGTCAAACCTGAAAGAGGACCAGAGATAGATGAAAAGTCCGGAATAAATTTATGATAGTAGTTAATGAGCCCTAACAGACTACGGACCTCTTTCTTATTTTTCGGTATCTGAATGTTCAGGATTTTATTCACTAGACTATCCGAAGGATAAAGCCGATTATTACCGATTTTATGCCCCAGGAAAGATATTTCCTGAAAACCTATCTGTACTTTCGAAGGTCTAACTGTCAAATGATGCTTTCTAAGCTGTTCTAGCAAAGAAATGAAACCTACAATATGTTCTTCCCATGTGTTATGGAATAAACAAATGTCATCTATATATGTGATGACATCGGGTCTATCGCCAACTAAACGGCGCATCATGCGAACAAATGTCGCAGGTGCATTCACCAACCCGAAACACATATAATTCCATTCAAATAAACCTCTTGGTGTGGCAAATGCTGTCAAATGTCTAGAATTTTCAGACAACGGAATTTGCCAGTATCCTTTTGCCAAATCTAGTTTAGTAAAGAATGTCGCGTTAGCCAGCTGTGGAAGAAGATCTTCCAAAATTGGAATTGGCTCAGCATCTGTGACTGTAACCTGATTTAGTTTCCGAAAATCAATACAGATGCGTAGAGATCCATCTGGTTTCTTCACCAATACCATTGGAGAAGAATACGAAGACGAAGAGTGTGAAATAATACCCATTTTAAGCATATCTGAGATTTCCTTATCTACCCTATCTCTGTAGTGAAGCGGAATAGGATATGGTCTGATTTTAATCGGAGTCGAATCAGTGATCACAATCTCATGAGATATTAAGTCAGTATGACCTGGATGGTCTGAAAATACGTCAGAGAAAGAACGTAAAACATCACGGATTTGACTTTGTTCAGAATGCGAAAGTGATGAAGAAATAGAAACATCTTGCCACGTCTCATGAGCAGACATAGAAGGTAAAGTAAATTCCAATGGAATATCAGATGTAGCATCCTCAGACTGAACAACAGCGCATGAGGATCTATGAACCTCATCCAAGACATCCATCAATTCAGCTGGTCTTGGCGTGTATAATTTCAACATATTTAGATGATACGTTTTAATTTTCCCTTTAATATCAATTGAGTAATCAACATCTGTGATCTTTTTCACTACGTTGTATGGCCCCTGCCATGAAATTAACAACTTATTTTCCTTAATAGGTAAGAGCAGTAAGACTTCATCCCCTGGGATAAATGATCTTAGTGTACGAGATTGGTTATGTAGCAACCTCGATCTTTGAGTTGCCGTTTGAATACTCTGTGATGCGATTTGACATGCATCCACTAACCTTTGTCGTAAATCAACAACGAACTCGTAACTACTGCGAGTTGCGTCATCCTGAGAAGTACCAAGGATTAAATCCTTCAGTAGATATAACGGGCCTCTCGGATTCGCGCCATACACGAGTTCAAAGGGAGAGAATCCAGTACTCTCCTGAGGGATCTCTCTGTAAGCAAAGAGAACCGATGGGAGAATCTTATCCCAATCCCGAGGGTGTGCATCAGTAACCTTCCCAAGCATTAACTTAAGAGAGCCGTTAAATCTTTCACAAACCCCATTTGAACTTGGTCTATATGGACTTGTGAATGAATGTTTTATGCAATACAAGCTTTCTATCGCGCTCATAAGTTCCGACTTAAACTGTGTCCCTCTATCCGATAGTATTTCCTCAGGAAAACCTATCCTTGTAAAAATCAAGTTCAAAGCCTCCGCAACTGATATGGTATTAATGTTTTTTAACGGTATGGCCTCAGGCCATCTAGTGCACAAATCAATGCACGTTAAAATATATTGAAAACCTCGATCCGACATTACAGACAATGGACCGATGATGTCTATAGCTAGTTTCTTAAATGCGCGCACAGGCACATCTGTGACTTGCAAGGGTGCAGTTTGGTTCTTACCCCTGCGTGCGACTTTTTGACAAGTATGACAAGATCTACAATATCTTTTTACATCTGTGTTGATGCCAGGCCAATAAAAATTTGTAGTAATTCGAAACAAAGTCCGATTACGACCTAAGTGTCCTGCCATAGGTACATCATGACCTGTATTTAAAACTAAAGGTCTAAAACTTTTTGGTACCACAATCTGTTTCTTTACCTGATCATCTCCCCTTTTAAAACATCTGATCAAAACCTTGTTGCGAAACTCAAACCAATATGATGAGCTTTTAGTAATCTTAATTTGTTTTGTTTCAGCCAAAGTGAATAATTTCCTTAAAGATTCATCCTCATTTTGTTTTTGTGTAAAGATAATCGGAGAAATGTTTTGAGCATTTCTCAGTGGCGTCTCCTCCATGACAGTTGGAGATGCATCGGTTAAAATGCTTGCTTCATGCTGAGCTCTTGTAGTGATCGCATTCGCCAGCAATGGGTGCTTGTTGACCCACTCGGCAATTTCCTCAGGTGAACAGTCTTTTACACCTGGAATGTTACCTAGTATCACGTCACTTACAGGGTTCTCCAAACCACACACGAGTACAGTCCCTGAATAAAATGGTGTGTCGATCTCCGCCTTTGCCATGGGAAACCATTCAATGTTACCACCAAAAGTAACACATTTCAGTGACTTTCCTGTAAATGATGATTTATCCAGCAATGATTTCCGTATCCCGACAATCGTGCATCCTGTGTCACGAAGAATGGTGGCTGGTTTGTGATCTATAAACCCTTTGTGTAATGTAAGGCGACCAATAAAATCGCAGACGGACATCGCTGGTAAAATATGGCCACACAAAAGTCTAGTTTTATCACCTGGCTCATAAAGTGTATTACACTCAGTGCAATTGTTATCTTTGCTTGAGCGTACAATGCATGCATTAGCCTGTTCAACATGGCTATCATGATCACAAAGTTGGGTACAGACGTTAGCATGGTCTGCTTTCCCTTTTGCCAGTTTACAATCATTTTTGTGATCAGGTTTGTGATTGCATTGTTTGCCGTGCTTATTGTTTACCCCATCAAAATTACACCTACCATTTCCATTGAAGCGTTCACCTGAATTTTTTCTATCAAATCTGTGATGTATATCATCACTGCTATTACCGTAGTGTTGTCCACGACCTCGGTTAGAGTAATTAGAATATCTATACCCACCGAAGTGAGATGGTGACTGACGACGAGGAAAATTGTACCGTCCTCGAAAGGAAGATCGATAATCACTCCTATATCTGCCCTCTGTACTCCTTGGGCGAGAACGGTGGTCACCCACTCCTCCGTCGTGGTACGAAACACATACAGGTAATGCATTATCAAAGGAAACCGTACGCATTTCCTTGTTTGGATGTGCAGACATGTAGTTTCTCCCCAATTCTTGACACTCATTGATAGATTTTGGTTTTCTCTCCTGCAAAAAACTAACAAAATCTGCGCCACAGGTAGATAAAACTTTATCCCTGAGCATTAGGTCAAATAATTCATCAAAAGATTTATTGATACCCGATAAATCTATCCATCGACCCAAATACAATTTAATAGAAGAAATGAACTGCCCAAAATCTGCATTCTTGGACGGAACTGCAGAGTGAAATCTGGATCGAAAACCCTCCTCAGTGAGCTGAAATTTTGCCATCAAAGTATTGGCAACAATATCGAAATCAGATCGACTTGTTTCATCAATTGACATGAAACAACGCATTGCTTCCCCTGTTAAGTAATCTGAAAAGATAATAGGCCACCTATCTTTTGGGATCTTCAAATCCATAGCCCACATTTTAAATCTCATAATGAACGAGTCCATACAGTCCCGTTTATCGTCAAAATTTGGTAATTTAATTTTTGGATAATTAAAATTATTACCCTGAGAACCTTGTGGATTAGCACCAGTATGTTGGGCATTAATCTTTGCAATCTCAATCTCTTTTTCTTTATCAGCCTGTAATTTCAATGACTGCAATTCTATAGCATTTCTATGGGTTTGATTCAGCTGAAGTAGTTCCATTCTACGGAGTTCCATTTTCTGCCGTTCTAGCTCTCTGGATGCTTCTTGTTCTCTTTCTTTTTGAACCATTTTTACCCTTTCCAACTCTCTAACAGCCTCCTGTTCAATCAATTTCTTCTCTTCCAGTTCCATTTCCTGTTTCTTTGCGACTTCCTGTTGAGCCAATTTCTTCTCTTCCAGTTCCATTTCCTGTTTCTTTGCGACTTCCTGTTGAGCCAATTTCTTCTCTTCCAGTTCCATTTCCTGTTTCTTTGTGACTTCCTGTTGAGCCAATTTCTTCTCTTCCAGTTCCATTTCCTGTTTCTTTGCGACTTCCTGTTGAGCCAATTTCTTCTCTTCCAGTTCCATTTCCTGTTTCTTTGCGACTTCCTGTTGAGCCAATTTCTTCTCTTCCAGTTCCATTTCCTGTTTCTTTGTGACTTCCTGTTGAGCCAATTTCTTCTCTTCCAGTTCCATTTCCTGTTTCTTTGTGACTTCCTGTTGAGCCAATTTCTTCTCTTCCAGTTCCATTTCCTGTTTCTTTGTGACTTCCTGTTGAGCCAATTTCTTCTCTTCCAGTTCCATTTCCTGTTTCTTTAAATCTCGTTGCTCTTTCCGTTCCATACGTTCCAAATAGTCATGATAGTTTGTCTCAGCATAAGCCTCTAGCTCAGCTGCAGATTTGCCTAAACGCAAACCTATGTCAACAAACTCTGACAATGACGACATCTTGTGTTATGATTAGACTCAACAAGTGTCAAATCTCCCCTTAATATCAATTAATTAATTACAATAAATTATGTTGTTGACTGAATTTATACCTTATGAAGGAATGAACATACCGAGAATGAGAGACGAGCACAATGAAAAAGAATGGTACAAGTCAATGATTATGATAATAAGTAACATGTCGAATTACAGCACATTTCTCAACAAATATAAAGGAAATAAAATAAACAAAGACATGTTGACAAGCAGCTATAAATTGGAATAATTACTTGTAAAATAAACAAGACAGAGAATCACGAACAAAAACAGCAAATCGTCAAATTTCACACTGAGACAAGAGTGATAGAAAAAAACAGCTGTGTAGACAATGACCCAATTACGTAAATTAATGAATGAAAATATATAACGTGGACTTGACGGAACAATCTAAACAAATATTGATGTCTGTTATGCAGTCAAAGACTAAAATTCCACTGTTATTTTCTTTGACTGGACAACCAACAAACAATAACCTAATAGGATATCGTCATTTGCAAAATTTCCGAAGAAAATTTACAAATAGCGAGCATTTACTTTATACAAATAGACATGCAGATGATTAAAACATGTATAGGACTGGATGTTGACTGGCAAACGTGTTCGAAATGGTCAAATACCGTCACGCATTAGACAATTTACAACTCTACTTATCTTTCTTGTATCTCAGAACCTCTCCAGATACGGAATCAGTGTGAATTTGTGCCACACATCAACTTCAGGACTCCATAAATTGACGAAACTATTTCTTGATTCCCATTTCTGCGAACGTCCGTTTGCAAGTTTTCCGGCTTTGATGACGTCATTGAGTAAAATTTGCCAGATTGTCATTTATCTTTCAACTTCGAAAATTGCGTGCTGCTAGTATTTAAAATCTTGAATGTAAAGTTGTAAAGTTCGAACCGAATTACTATGATGTCGAAGCGTTGAATCTTGACAGTCCTCAAGGTCAGGTCAACGATCTTTGATGCATCTACATGGAGCAACCGTTACATGTCATCTTCAATTGTGAAATTCAGTGAATGTACAGTTTTCATCGACACTCTACAATCGTATAGTTCTTCAAATGTTAAAAGTCCTGCGTAGAAGTTCCGTGTAGTAGTCCAGCCTCAGTTGATTTCATTTTTGAAAGAAGAAGGAAAAACGGACGACCGACCTCAGTTTATTTTTCCAGCTATCGGACGGCTTCCAATTCTTTGACAGGACGTAACCAGTTATTGTTATTTCAATTATCGGACGACAGCTCCCAGTAATTTGATAGGACCGAGCCCCCAGTTTATTTCTCTCCTGTTAAGGGATAGAGAAATTGCCCGAATTCTCTCGTTTGTTGTCTAGGATCCATTCGTTTTAATAAAGCTGTGTAGTTCTTTTATTTTTTTAATTTGGTTTGCATTGTCAAATATTCTGGAAGTCAATCTTATTAGATACCTCCTTCTGTCAATTCTCAATTACTGAGTAAGGCTATCAACTGGTCAACTGAACCTTGAATGATTGAACGAACCTCTCGACTTAGACGATTTGGCAAACAGTTTAATACACAGTAAGTACGAATTCACAAAACGTCACAATCACGAATATGGCATGAATACTCCCTCTAACTTTCAGTCTATCACTATCTTGGTTCGCTTGTATACAATGTCACTCAACTTTTTCTTAGTTGATACTTTTATAATATCATTCCATGATTCAATTTAACATCGGGGTATTGAGCCTCCCGGCATATCAAATATTCATTATATCTTTTTCCAACAACATCGGGGGATTTGAGCGTCCCGGTATGTTTAATATTTATACATCTCAACTTCCACTCCATAAACTTCGGGGAATGAGTCCTCCCGTTATAACACTGTTCAATTATATTTTCAACACACTTCTTTGTATTGGGAACCACCGTCCCGTACTGACTTCAACTATACTCCTGGCATATTCTCATGCCTCTCATTTAAAGCACATAGCTTACCCTTTTTTAACCCTTTTTCCAGAAATATTTCATGAATACATACTCCAACATAATGGCTGATACACACGCCATTTTTTAAGTACACATCTTGACGCTCTGACGTCACATTCCACTCTCTGCATCATACCTAGATACTCATCTCACCGCGACCGCTTTCAAATATTTCTTGCGTTCCGTTGAGGTACAACATGGTGTGACAAAACCCTGGCACTAATAATAAGTTGCCCTGATAAAAATCGCACCATGAAGCAGCCTCAACAATCAAGACCGGCCATTTGTCTGTAAACCTTTCTACCGGTGTTTCCCATAGCCCATCTGTTCACCCAAGTTTCCTTCTTTGTTGTTCGTATGAGTTGTTTGTCTGTCTGGAGAGTTGTTGCTGTGTGTGGTTGTTTATGTTTTGTTACTTTCTTTGCACATTTGTCTGCTCTGTCATTACTAGGCGTATTTGAGTGACCAGGTAACCATTACATAACTATTATGATGATATAGGAAGGGATTAGTCGATCAGCAACTACGATTATTTTGGTTAATTTAATTCTACAATATCCACGGCCTTCAAGATCTTGAAGGGCAGAAAATGACAACGTATTTGAAACTATGAGGCAAATGCATCAAATACAGTATTCAGATGGTATACGGCTGTTTCCAGTGCAATGATTTCAGCTTCATAGTTGGAACAAAACTCCCGGCATGCAACAAACAACTCGTCGGATGATCAACTGCCTTTTTATTACATTAAATGCCACGTGACTTTAAAAATTACAAGTCGGCGTGAGATCAGATCTTTTCAGCACGTGCCTTCAAAACAGAAAACAATTTTTGTTGTCTCTTGCAGACGTCTATTTATTTACCGTGTTAGATTTAAAAAAAAATGTGTTCCTGGATTAATAACAAAAACATAAAATTCATTAATCTAATATCAGTTATTGATTTGTGTTGTAATATTTGTTTCGTGTATATGCAGTAAATATAAGTGAGGATACAGAAATACACAAACAGTCAATGACTTTTCAATCAAATTGTGTATTTCATGTACAAGAAATCCAGTGTCACTGGCCTACCAGCTATTCATCTCTGCATAAGCTTATTGCTTTTGGCTTTTTCTTGTTCACTGCTGTCCAAGCCAAGGTGATAATTGAATTACAATTAAAAAAAAACATTACAATTAAACTGTTGGCCAAGTTATTTATTGTTTATTCCCACAAGTCTGTAAGCCATTATCCGATATCCTAAAGGACAGCTTTGTATCGGAACCTTGTTTTATTTCGGTTTTCAGATGTCGCCAAATCGCCTTAAAAAAGTGCGAATCGTCAAAAATAATCATAAATCGCCCAAATTGTGATAGGAAAGTGGGCCCAAAGAAACTTTCGATGTTTAGAATATTTCGGTTTTCGGGTGTTCAATTGAAAGGTTATAGATCTGTAGTTTGTTTGATGAAAACTCCTTTTGACATGTTTCTGTTCTAATGAGTACTAATGTTTACTGTTATCTCATGCCAGCAGAAGTGAGTTCTGATTCCGATTTGGACTTCGTTACAGCAGTTATATCCCTTTTCTTTCTCATTTACTGCCTGTAGGTAATCTGCCTTTTTCTTCTTGCTTTGATTTCATGTGAACTGTTCCTGGAGAAAATGTTGTGACCATAACATGGGTTATCTTTTTCACGTGTCCTTTCCCCACTACATTTTTTTGTTTGTTTTCACCTCACTTGTCATGAAACCTTATCACCTGGGGGTGTGACTATTTTCCTTCTAATTGTCCCTATTTCTAACATGATTTTGTTTAGTTTCACTTCACTTGTTGTGAAACCTTATCACTTGAGGCCGCAGACAGCCAGTTCACATCATAGCAAGAAACCTTCACACAAACGCAGCATATTTCAAACACAAGAGCAGCACACACTGTCACCGGCACCCACACACGTCTTTCAAATAGAAGGAAACACTTCATCTTTGGTGACCAAAATGTGAAGGACCTTCAAAAATTTAAATTAGTAACAGCAGATATAGACACGGTCACTGTTCGCTTCAAAAATTGGGCATCTGCGCAAGACCTACTGACCCTCCTTAAAAGCTGTGAAACTGATCTTAATGTAGCCAAGGTCACTATGCTCATTATTTCTGTCTGTCGGACGCACTAAAACATAACGAAATGGCACAAACAGAGCTAAATCTAATCACATCTAACTTCCAGTTCCTGTTCCCAAATGCAAAGATATGTTTTTCAGCTATTATACCATCCAATTTGCTCACATTATCGGAAATCTGTTGAGATTAACAACAAACAATTAAAAAAGCATTGCATCAGACACCACCATACATTTATAGAACACTGCTCGTTCCTTGCACATCTAGAGCTCATAAGAAGCATCTTTATAGCGGCGACATTTCCTTATCCGATCAAGGAACCAGTATGTTGGCAACAAACATCAAACATCCTGAAAACACCTTCAGGGGCACAACCAGCACATCAGCATCCAAGTATCCTTCTAAACGACACGAGTGCAACCAGCTACTCCTCTAATGCAAATTACGACCTTGAGTTTCCATCAATACCCACAACTTCAAACACCAGCCGGACAACACTGTCACATAATCAGGAGTATCAAGACATACCCCTTGTTAGAACTACAGATGTGCAGGAAAAAGCCAATAATATCAGCCTTCAGCAACATTCTACGACCGACGACCCACCTCAACAACAACAACCTGCGGAATTCCATCCCCAAAGGTCTGTAAGTGACTCAATTCAAACAACTCAGGGTCCATCTACTGAAATCTCTATACGTCCGCTGTCGTACCCGACACCAATGAGAGATCACCCATCATCGCTGTCATCACATGTTTTCCCATATCAACCCGCACACCCAACCTTTCATAACTTTCTACATCAGCAAAGCCTCTTGAACTAAGCACCTTACACTTGGAGGTCCTACTGGCTGGAATATCCCATTCATACAACAACAGCACCTCAACATCCCGCGAACACCTACTTCCAAATGAATCATCATTCACAGCCAAATCCATCTCGCTTTTATTTTCATCAACCCTCTCCTCAACATTATCAGTGACTGTTCACTTAACAAGTCGACGTCTCTGTAGGACCAGTAACTGTCGGATAATGCTTATCTATTTGTTCTCAATGTCTGTCTGCCTGTTTGTTTGTCTGCCCGTCTATTCTCTTGGTGCAGCTTAACTTTGTTGTTAACATTCACAGTGTGGATGAGTGCGCTTGTTTTGTGACAGTTTTTTAAAACAATTTTTACATAGTTCAGTTATCTGAATTGTTTGTTCTTAGTTGTGCATTTATTTACTAGTAATATTAATCTCACTTCTATAGCAACTTCATGATGTTTAATTAGTTATTTACTTTCTATTTGAGCATAAAACTACTAATTACAAATGGTTTTTTGCTTCGCCACTTGAACGTAAACCATCTTTTAGGTAAACTTCCAGAACTCACACAAATTCTCAAGCGAAATGTCCATATTTATGGATTTTGCGAAAGTCGTTTGAATGAGAAAATAACCGACGAATACATTGCGCTCAGAGGTTTTAAAACAATTCGGCGAGATTCTAGTTGACAATTTGAGACGGGTCTAGCAGTTTATATTTCCACTTCTCTCAGTTATCGCCGGAGAAACGATCTAGAGACTATAGCTATAGAATGCATACGGTTAGAGGTAAAGCCACAAAAGCAATGACCTATTCTAATCGGATATCTTTATCGAAATCCCAGTGTAGGAACAACATGGTTTGAAGATTTCACGAACATGATGGATAAAATAATTACTACAGCTAATGAAATTATTCTTCTTGGTGACTTCAATATCGACATGCATAAGCCGAAGCAAACATGGACCAACATTATAATATCGTATAACATAAAACAAATAATCAACCAGAGTAACAAAAACATCATCCACACTGATCGATCACATCTATGTAACCTGTCCAGAAAACATTATAGAATGCTCCATCCCTACTATTGCTATGAGTGACCATTATCCCATATGTTGCACTTGGGCAAAAAATGGGTACAAATCTCCAAAACATAAACACATTAGTTTTCAATATAGAAGTCTAAAAAATTTCAACCGTGAATTATTTTTGAATGATTTGCGAACTGCACCTCTCGCCAACGTTTTCCAACTTCCTAATCCTGACGACGCCATCGCATATTGGACAATGACATTTTATAGTATTTTAAATAAGCACGCACCACTAAAGAAATTCGCGTGAAAAGGCAAATTAAATCTCCATGGATCACACAAGAAGTTCTTGACGCCATGAGGCAGAGAGATTGGGCGCATAAAAATAAAGATATCACTTCATATCGGAAAGTAAGAAATAAAGTACAATACTTCGCAGAGAAAAGAAAAACTACTTTAGAAATTTAGTTCAGACCAAAACAAACAGTAAAGAGATATGGAAGGCAATCAACACTTTAGTGAACAAACGAAATTTTCCAGACCCACATACTCCCAATACGCCACTTGTACAGACTTCAGCAATCATTTTCAGGCAGATATCAACAATATAAAATCCACCATTCCGTCTCCCCCTTGTGACTTAAGCAAATTATAAACGAACAGTTTTAGTGTAAGGGGAAGTAAACTGGAGTATGTTAGTAGTTGAAATAGATTTTGAGTTATAGCACTTAGTTGCTTGTTAGCTATCGAATTATTTAGAGAGTATCTCGTGATAGTTTCGAGAGACAGATTACAGACAGCGTGAAAAGCGCTGATATATTTATTCTGTAATGTTTTGAACGGAGTGAGAATAGCTCGCTGCTAGCCCGCAATTGTTTGTGTGGTGTGAACAGTGAAAAAGTATCGTGACTGCTTTTGAGCGGGACGAGTGTGTTATCTAGTGTGTGTTCCGGGCGTTCGAGGGAGTAAGTCGAGCCTGTGTTTTTGGGAAGTGTGAAATGCCTGTACAGTGCTGAATTTAAAAATGTCGACGGATTTTTCGCTGTGGGTACAGCGTAGTATAAACCTGCAGTTTTGATTATTGTGGAAATGTTTATAACTGCAGTGTGCAGTCTTTAAAGGCCATTATCTCCTGTGTGAGGAGTCTTGATTAATAAGAGTACTTTAGGCCATGAATCATGATAGCTCCTGTGAGAGGATTGTTATTGAGGATTCTTTATAGCGCTGAGTTTAATAAGAGTACTTTAGGCCATGAATCATGATAGCTCCTGTGAGAGGATTGTTATTGAGGATTCTTTATAGAGATGAGTTTAATAAGAGTACTTTAGGCCATGAATCATGATAGCTCCTGTGAGAGGATTGTTATTGAGGATTCTTTATAGAGATGAGTTTAATAAGAGTACTTTAGGCCATGAATCATGATAGCTCCTGTGAGAGGATTGTTATTGAGGATTCTTTATAGCGCTGAGTTTAATAAGAGTACTTTAGGCCATGAATCATGATAGCTCCTGTGAGAGGATTGTTATTGAGGATTCTTTATAGCGCTGAGTTTAATAAGAGTACTTTAGGCCATGAATCATGATAGCTCCTGTGAGAGGATTGTTATTGAGGATTCTTTATAGCGCTGAGTTTAATAAGAGTACTTTAGGCCATGAATCATGATATCATTGTAGCTGCCGAGTGCGCAGTTATTATGTGGTACTTTATATCTTGTGTTGTGCTGTGAACGGTATTCTATGTGTATTTCATCAATGTGTTGTGACGTGAATAAACCCATATGAAATGTCACCAGTCGTTTACAACCATCCATGACTCTTGTGTACGTACCTGTGGTGTAAACGACTAAACCAACACACGCACTTAATATTACAAGTGTGACAGGGAACTTAACACGTATTTAGAAATAGCCCCGGAGTGGGCGTGGTCTATTTGTATCGAGAACCTGTGCATCGCTTACCAGTAGACTTCTACAGTGTTTGCCTGTGTGGCGTATATGTAGGTATCAACTGTAGACATTACCAGATCCACAACACAACAGTAACGTTAGCAGATAATCAATAGACACCCTTACCGTATTCACCAAACAATACCCTTATCAGTGATCCCCACATACCAGTGGATTTCTAAGTATTTGCAACTAGCACCACAATCCATTGCACCGCAAGCGCACGTAATTTTACGGGGGTGTAACAGTTGTGCGAGAAGAAATGTACTAACGCAATTCCACCCGACATCCCTTTTATACTTGTAACAGTTAACGAACTTTATAACTATATTACTGGCCTTAAAGATAATAACTCATCCGGGACTTGATGGAATCAGTAATGGAATACTGCGCTTTGCCGCACCTGCTTTTAGTGATTCACTGACATACATATATAATCAATGTATCGCAAGGAATTACTTTCCATCTGCTTTTAAAATCGCTAAAGTATATCCACTTCTCAAACCAGGTTTAGCTGATAGTAGTAATCTTAGTAACTATAGGCCCATCTCTCTTATATCGTCGCTGTCCAAGCCACTGGAAAAACACATCCACAAAACAACAATACATCACCTAGTCAATAATGACCTGCTAAGCGGCGGTCAGTCGGGGTTTAGACCAAAGCATTCATGTCACACAGCCTTTAACAAAGATGATAGACAATTGGCACCTAAACATCAATAACGATAATATATGTGGAGCAATCCTTGTAGATTTCAAAAAAGCATTTGATATGAATGATCACTTTATTTTAATAATAAAATTAGAAACATTGAAAGTAAATATTAAGCTGGTAAAGTTAATTAAATCGTTCCTGTCGGATAGACCACAAATGGTGTCTTACAATAATTCCTTGTCGAACCCAACCGTTGTCAATACAGGTGTTACTCGGGGCTCTATCCTCGGCCCTCTTCTCTTTACCATATATATTAATGACCTTACTCTGTACATCAAACACTCATCATGTGACCTGTTTGCCGATGACTACTGTTTATACAGGTGATAAACATTGCACCACACTAGAACAATCTTTACAAAACGATACACATAATCTTATTAAGTGGAGCAACGAGAATCGCATGCAAATAAATATTAGTAAAACAAAATGTATGGTAATATCAACCTGACAAAAACTACAAAACTCGCAGAAAGCAACACTACAGCTCTGCATTGAAACATCACGAATTGAAAACGTAAATGAACACAAAATTCTAGGTCTCACTGTTGACCAACACCTAAGTTGGAACTCACATGTACATGCACTCACAAAGCAAACAGCTCAGAAAGTTTACCAATTAGCCAAAATTAAACATTTTCTGGATGAGGAGGCAAGGATAATGTTCCCATCATCATCATCAGTTGCCATCTCCACAACGAAGGTTGGCTGTAATGGATCTCCAACGTCTTCTGTCTCTTGTCTTGGTGGTGCACTCTGATAGACTCTTTCCTGTCCATCTCTTGATGTTATCTTCCCACTTATAGCGCTGTCTTCCCCTTGCACGTTTGCCTTCAACTCTCCCTTCTGTTATGGTCTTCTGCAAGGTGTTATGTCTTTTTATGTGGCCAAAGTATTTTAGCTGCCGAACTTTGACCTCCCTCATTAGTTCTCTTTTCATACCTAGATTTTCTAGGACCTCCTTATTTGTTTTCATCTCTTTCCATGAGATACGCCCCATTCTTCTATATATCCACATTTCAAGAGCCTCAATTCTTTCTTCCAAATACTTATTAATCGTCCATGTTTCTGCACAATACAGAAATGCAGAATATATATAACACTTTATGATTCTCAGTTTTAATTTGTGAGATAACTGTTTAGATGTCAGTATATGTTTCATGTTGTTGAATGTAGCTTTGGCCATTCCTATTCTCTTCTTGATTTCTGTTTCACATCTGCCATCTTCTGTTATTATATGACCAAGATATACGTAGCTCTTGACTTGTTCCAGGATTTTCCCATTTACGCTTATCTTTAATGTGGGTTTATCGTCTGTTTTGCTAATTATCATAGTTTTTGTTTTCTCAATATTAATGTCGAGTCCATATTCATGACTTATACTGTTCACTTGCTTCACTAGTTCTTGTAACTCCTGTTCGCTTTCAGCTAACAACACGGTATCATCTGCATATCTAAGGTTGTTTATTGACCTTCCACTGATGTTCAGTCCTGGTATTTCCTGTATCTGTTTGAAAATTTTTTCGGTGTATAAATTAAATAGGCAGGGGGACAGCACACAACCTTGTCTGACACCTCTTTTTATGTCTATGTATGGTGAATAATTCCTTCCCGATCTTACTGTGGCAGTTTGCTCCCAATAAAGGTTACTGAGTATTCTTATATCCTTTCCATCAATACCTATGTCTTCGAGGCATTCAATTATTTTCTCATGATGGACTCTGTCAAAAGCCTTCTTATAGTCAATGAAGCACATATACATACTTTTTTTGGACCTCTGTATATTTTTCTGCTAATATTCTTAGGCAAAATATTGCCTCTCTTGTTCCACTGTTCCGTCTAAAACCAAACTGTTCTTCTTGGATTTCGCTACTTTACTTTTTAATTCTTTCCTGTATGATTTTGAGCAGTATCTTAATTGCATGACTCATCAGGCTGATTGTTCTGAAGTCTGAACATTCTGTTGCATTTGGTTTTTTGGGCAATGTTATGAAAACTGATGTCATCATGTCGTGTGGTATATATCCTGTATTGTATATATCGTTGCATATTTCTGTGATTGTATCTATACCAAAGCTCTCCAGAGCTTCTATCATTTCAATTTTTATGTTATCCATGCCTGCTGATTTTCCTTTTTGTATTATATGAATTGCATTCTCTACTTCTGATCTGAGAATGTTTGGGCCTTCATTAGAATCTGGTGATGGTTTTTTACCTCTGTTGTCCTCGAATAGTTCTTTTACGTATTCTGCCCATCTGTTTGATATGTCTTTCTCATCAAGTAATATTTCACCATTTTTGTTCTTGATACAGCTTCCTCCTTGTGCAAACCGCGACCGATTTGATAATTTCTTTATTTCTTCATGCATATCTCATGTCATGCGCTTTGCTTACAAATCTTCTATTTCCTTGCATTTTGTTTCTATCCACCGTTCTTTTGCTTCTCTACACATAGTACGTATGTCATTGTCTATTGTTTTATATTCTGGAGTTTTTTTTTGCTTTCTTTCTTTCTGCCATTTTATTCAAGATGTCATCTATCATCCAAATTTGATTTTTCTTAGACTCCTTTTTAGGTAAATTTGCATTTGCTGATTGTATGCTTGTTTTTAAGCATTCCCATTTTGCGGTTGCTTTTTCTTCTGGGTTTTCTCTTCTATACTGCTCCATGCTTTCTGTCAATAACTGTTGATATTTATTTTTGACATAGATTAAATATTTATGTTTTATATCTGGTTGTTTCAGCGCTGATATTTCTATCTGGGGTTCCTCCTGTCTTCTGTTTCCTGCTCTTTTCAGCTTTATATTTACTTTGATGACGACTGGATTGTGATCTGAATTTATGTCGGCACCAGGATGTGTCTTTGCACTTGTGACACTGTTCTTAAATCTATGTTTTATCATGATATAGTCGATTTGATTTCGTGTTACATCTCCTGGGTTTTTCCATGTGTATAATTTCCTTGGGTGGTGTTCAAAAAAGGTGTTACATATGACCAGCTGGTTTTCTTCCCAGAACTGGATAAGCCTCTATCATTTCTTGTCCCTAATCCATACTGTCCTACTATTTTCTTGTATTTTCCTTTTCCTACTTTTGCATTCATATCACCCATTACTATCAAAACATCTGTAGATTTGACTGGTTTAAGTGTGTGTTGTAGCTCTTCATAGTATTCTTCTATTTCTTCCTCGCTGTGATCTTTAGTTGGTGCATAAGTTTGTAAGATTGATATGTCGAATGGCTTTGCTCTCATTTTTATAACATCATTCTGTCATTGTGTGTCCAGTATCCACATACGTATATAATGTTCTACATATCTCATATACAAACGCATCTAGACTATTGTTCCACTATCTGGGATGGTTGTTCTGTATCCAACACAAAAAGGCTCCACTCACTTCAAAAACGCGCAGTGAGCCTTGTTGCTGATAAACACCAATCACATTGTATAGATTTATATAATTATCTTCAAATATTACCCCTCAGGAAGCGCTTCCTATTTAACAAAGCAAAATTTATTTACAAAATCCTGTCAAGGAATGCTCCAATGTATCTTTGGCAGATTTTAAAATACAATGAAAGATGTAGTCAGCGCTTAAACAAATTACGGGTACCCAAGCCCAGGCTAGACCTGTTTAAGGATAGTTTGGCTTACTCTGCTGCTCATCTTTGGATTTCGAACAGTTTGATATATTATAATAAAAAATATCTTTATTTTTAAATCACAAAGGACTTCATTAATGTTACTTGTTATAAGCCAACATTATTCTGAAAATATCATGAAAATACTGAAAAGTTACAACCAGATAATTTATTATTATTGGCCATACATGCTAAATCCCATTTTAGAAACCTCTAACATAGGCAATGCTCTCGCATTTAAGCAAAGAACAAAAAAGAATTATTGTTAAAAATGGAATAATTGATTAATATTTGTTTTGTCAATTACTAAATAAAAATGTTTTAACCGATTAATCGATAAATTATGTGTTACAGATCCCAGCCCTAATCTTACTCTTGGTTATTGTTCCAGGTTTGGTACCTGTCATTATAACATTTATGTCTTTATTGTTTCAGCCACTAATTACTGCAAAAGTAACCCTTGTCAACAGACGTGTACTAGTACTGCCACAGGATTTCAGTGTTCCTGCAAAAAAGGTTACACAGTCAGTAAATCAGACCCGACAAAATGTCAAGGTAATGTCCATGTCTTTCAAGCAATACTCGTTAAGTTCCCAAGGAGCATAGACCTTCAACAAACACATGCCAGGTCCTCCTGTCACATGCCATCAGCTCAAGTTCTTTCCACGTCTTTCTCATAATTTCCTACTTTTATTTTTTGACCTGCTTCTGCCTCTTTTTCCCTGTGGATTCCAGAACATGGACTGCCTTGTAATGCTATCAACATGTTTCCTCAGTGTATGTCCTACCCATCGCCAGCGTTATTGTGAAAGCTGACACACTATGTTCAAATGTTACAATTATTCACTGACCACGTGGTCTTTTATAATTTGATATGTTCTATTATAACCGACAGACCTTCGATCTAGGTTGAATGGGCAACTCCTCGCAAGAACGAGACTAAACTCATATTTAAAAAAAAAAAGTATACATTATTTCATTTATGAAAATAAATGTTCTTGTGAATTCTAATGGTCCTTAGCATATATGTTTTTAATTTAATTAATTAATTAATTAATTAATTATTATTTTTCTCTTAATATGTATTACTTTTCCCCCCACTCGGTTTTCCAGTCCTTGTTTTCATTATTTTTTATTTGTAGTTTCAATGTACTATTCACTTCCAGTTTCCGGTTACGTTCCGGCCATTTTCGCTCTGACATGTGACACTATCAGGGAGTATTTGTCTCTTATTCCTATAGTTTCATGTTCTCCACTTAATTCTCACTGTCTTTCCCTTCTGTCTTTTGTTTGCCTGTCCCTGACGAAGGCCTTGTGGCCGCAACGTAGGTTTCCTTTTCCTTTCTCTTAGTAAGACATATTACTTTTTGTGTTGTTGTTGGTTTTTTGTCCTTAGCATATCTGGGGTTTGGACACTTTTGGCATTGTGCACCCAGCATCATTGTCTGAACATTTTATTTGTAACAGTCCTTAAGGAGGTCATTATTTATTTATTTGTACTTTTCTGACAGGTTATGTTAGTAATGTGATAGGGTGGGCGAGAAGATGATGATGATGATATTGTGATATGTGATCACTCTCTTGCACACTCGCAACCGACCCGATTCAACAATAAAACTCTGATTCTGAGGCAGGGGCTGTATTTATTTTTACAACCCTATCAGTGACCAGGAGCACACTGAAGCAAACATTAAACAAATAAATCAACAAACGAAACACTAAACAAACAAACAAACACCCAGCTAGTGCTCAGTTCCTAATCCTGAAACGCAAACAAAGCACGGGCTAGTTAAAATCATAGTTGAATAACGATACTCTCACCTGCCAAACAGTCCTTCCACGCCACCTGACACCCTCAACTATCACACACTCATGCGTGTCGTCCAATGCGACTAGTAAGGTGTTGTGCATGAGGCTGGCAATCTCACCGTGTAACACAGATTGCTACCGAAACCACTACTGTAAGAGCACACACTCAGCTATCATACACACACGCTCATGCATGTCGTCCAATGAGACTAGTACGGTGTTGTGCATGAGGCTGGCAATCTCACCATGTAACACAGATTGCTACCGAAACCACTACTGCAAGGGCACACTCAACTATCACACACACATACTCATGCATGTCGTCCAATGAGACTAGTACGGTGTTGTGCATGAGGCTGGCAATCTCACCATGTAACACAGATTGCTACCGAAACTACTACTGCACGAGCATATGAATACTTCATGCGGAGGCAAACCACACTGGTGGCCCCATGCTCCCTCAGGAGCGGAGAAGAGAAATATATATCTCCAAGTGAGCCCACGTGCTCTCACCAACCATTCTACACATAACCATAATTAAATAATAATAAAATGGACATAAAATAATATTCAACTATCTGTACAACAAATACTCTCAATAATGAGAATAAACCACCACCCCGCCACTGATCCATCTCAATACTTGTTCCTGCACTCTGAACATGTCGTAAGTGACGACTGGTGCGCCTGGCCACAAGCGTGTCGTATATGACCATTGATGAGATTGGGAACTCATCACATGAAACACATTGTTACAGAAACAACCCTCGTAATAGCATAGAAATGCTTCTTGTGGGCCTGTAATGGACACCAGCTGCATTGGTGTTTCCATGCTCCGCCTGGAGCAACCAGAGAAACACCTGTCTCAACAAAGGAGTGGCCTCGCGCTCTCCAGAAATCTAAATACATATCCTCACCTCACTCAAAGTAACCCACTAAAGATATACAGTAGAAGTATCAATAATCGTGAAACACACTCAATTACTTTTACATCAAAGAATAAAATATAATTATTCTTAACTTTAACAAAACTGGAACTAACAGGTTGATATTATCTAAATTCACGTGAAATAGCTTCATACCATATTTGCCTTTCTGATAAATGAAATAATCGCTCTTAAACTTTCACATCTATCAATATATTTATTTCACTAAACATTAAAACAGACTCGTGCTGAATATAATTTCAGACCTATAGAACACAAATGCTAAATTCTACAAAATGCGCTAAGAATTACAGCTCACGTGCTCTGGTCCATGTTCTATCTACACCGGTCACCTCGTCTCGTTTGTTCTCTCGTCTGGGCTGATACTAGGAAAGGCCGCTGCTGGCTACCGCACGCTTTATATAGGCACTAGGCTAATTACTCAACTTACTGCGCGCTAGGCGTATTAATTTGGCCGCATAAATAACACTCGCGATATTTGCTTTATTAGGCACGAAAACACAGAAAAAACCTACCGCTATTAAATATAACACACGACTACCAAATATAACACATCACAACTAATTCTTAGGCTTTATTATGGCCTAAACTAATATATCTTCTTGAAGACTTTTTACACCCCAGCATGCTTCGCGCACATCAAAAATATATGGGCGATTAATGTGCCACTCACAATGAAGGGGGAAGCTGGGGTGTCTTTCCGTGAAAGGGGAAGCCGGGTGTCTTTCCGGCCCCATCACAGTAACTTGACAGTTAGCTTTTTATGTTAGTGACTTGACAGTTAGCTGTTTATGTTAGTGACTTGACAGTTAGCTTATCTGTGGTTTTTCTAACCAATGACCAGGTATTTGTCTTCTTCTTCAAGAACGATGTCTGGTGGCGGATCCGATCACGACTCTCCATAACATCATGTCTTCAGTACTATTTATGAATGCTATTATTGGCCTCATTCTGTGCCTTGATGTAAAGCTGGCCAGGATCTCCTCTTTGTCATCATCTATTTTTCCTTCAATCTTTTCTTATTGTCACTTTATATTCCAGCTGTTTTTCTTCTCATAACGTGCCCAAAGAAAGCGGATTACTTCCTTCTAACATGAGGTTTACGCTTCCTTTGCGCATTAGCATTTTTCGTGACATTCTCATTACTCATGTTAGCTGTTAGCTGTTAGCAGTTAGCTGTTAGCTGTTAGCTGTTAGCTGTTCATTGTAATTTTAACATTCTTCTGTGGCCTCTAGTGCTTTTCTTGCTTGTTTAATAAATGTCCACGACTCACTCGCGTAATTCAGGATTAGTACCATATAACATTGAAGAACTCTCTTTCTTACTTTCACTGACAGAGAAATGATTCATAAAACCCTTTTTATTTCATAGAATGTCACCTAGACGATTATACTCTTCACTTGTGAGGTGCATCTTCCATCGGATGTTATTAACGCACCTAACTATTTGAATCTATTGACTTGTTTTCAAACTGCTTCATGTATACTGTATTCTAGAGATATCATTGTGTGAGAGATGACCATAACTTTTTTGTATTAAGGCTAGGGCCTCTATTTTCACTTTATGTCACTGTTGTAACGACCATTACCAGCATCTGTATTTGCTATTAAGACTATATCATCAGCGTATCTCTTTTTGTTTATATTGTGTCCGCCAACTGATAATCATGAAATGTCCTCTATAGATCTCTGTGAAGGGTCACCAATACTTGTAACAGGAGTTCAGGGTGCCAGGCGCCACATGAAGAAAAGACAAAACGCTAGAACAGATATATAAAATGCAAGCTTTGTGGGGAATTTGAAATAGACATAATAACAAAACTGTTGACTGACATCTACAACAGTGGTCACATACCCGATGACCTACTAAAATCCTTT
Organism: Oreohelix idahoensis; assembly: GCA_024509875.1. Lineage (NCBI taxonomy): Eukaryota > Metazoa > Mollusca > Gastropoda > Stylommatophora > Oreohelicidae > Oreohelix > Oreohelix idahoensis. Next base: position 684,308 of record JAMPIV010005507.1, read on the forward strand.
TCAAAGTTTTACCTAAGCCATGGAATGTGAAGAAAACCGCACCATTAGTCTCATGAACCATGTGACCAAAATGTTGTTTAGAATATTCATGAGAAGAGTGAGAAATAGAATAAAACCAGAAATATGGGGATTTATAGAATATAAAGGCACCTACAACGCTGTATTATATATTACAAGAGCATTAATATAAAGAGCCATGGAAGTTAAAATATTTATATAATTGTGCTTTATAGACTACACTAAGGCATCTGACAAACACGAGGAAGCAACCAAAATGCTAGAAAGCATGATCATCGATGGAAAAGACTAGAGAATAATATAGAACATGCACTGTCAACAAAAAAAGCAGATATAAGAATTAGCAGACAAATATGAACATTTCAGCAGATAAAAAAGGGACGTTAGACAAGGATGTGTTCTTTTATCAGATCTGTTCCATCTGTACAGTATAAATATAATGAAATCCAGGTAATTGTGCGCTTGATTAATCTGTCTTTTGCTACACCCGCTTAACCTTGTCATTGAACATCCACCTATTTGTGTTTGTCCATAATCTGGTACACTATTTTCTCCTAATTCACAGATGTGGATGAATGTAGCAGCAGTAATCAATGTGAGCAAATCTGTACCAACACTGCTGGTAGCTATACATGTTCCTGTAGAGATGGTTTTGCAGTTGATGCATCGAACAGTACACGGTGTCAAGGTACGCAATACACTACATTTTGAATATGCATGCCTTTCTCAATTTTCATAAAATCGTCTATTATTCACAAACTGAATACGTTGAGAAATAATAGTTATGGCTCATTATGAAATACAACGTTACTCACGCGTTTTCATTTACCTCTAAGTTCATTGTCAAGCATACCCATTAATTAATTCATATCAGGATCTTTTATGGGTCTAATAGGTAGCAACATGCCTCAAATAAATTCTTTGAATTTGTTTGGCCGAATACCAACGCAGACCAGGAACAGCTTACATCAGGAACAGCTTACATCAAGAACAGCTTACATCAGGAACTGCTTACATGGTGCAAGCAAAAATAATATGCACATCATCATTGCGGGCAGGCGCTGGAACTGGTCTGGCCATGTCCTCAGAAGAAACCTCGATGCCATCACCAGAACTGCTTTGCTATGGATCCCAAAAGGAAGGTGAAAGAGAGGCAGACCACAGTGAGACTGGCAGAGAACTGTGGAGATCGAGATGGGAAACTGAACCAGAGTTGCTGCACTGACCGAAGGATGGCCACCGACCGAGCAAAATAAAGGCAGTTTGCTGCTGTCCTATAAGGCGCCAATAGGCGTGATGGCCATTGATCACTTTTTCAGTCAGCGGCTAAAGATCCAAGCAGAAGAAGGTCTTATATTCTGCGTTTGATAATTCATATAGACCCAGGTATTAGATCCAGCTTGGAGACGTGGGGCGACCAGTTCATTCCTCGCTCCTTTTGCCTTCCTGAACTCTAGAGCAAAGAATGGTACCCATTTTCAGCTGGGTAGACTGATGCGTGGCGACACTGTGTTTCGAATCCAGTACCTTTTGCTGCGAAAGGCAGCGCTTTAACCAATCTGCCAATCGGACGCTCTTACTTTTGTAAAAAATATGATTAAACTGTTGGCCATGTTATCTTTGGTTTAATCTTACCTTGTTTGATTAAAACCTTCTGTTGCCATCTTTCTCTGCCAGGTCAAATACTAATGTTACTGCTATCACATGCAAACAGATGCTGGTTGTAACATTCAGATTGGGCATCACTACAGCATTTATGTCCCTTTCTTCTGATTTCATTTTTATTCTGTGTTGGTTAGTTTACCTGTATTTCCCATACTGTTTTCTTGGTCAAAGCGTAGGCTGACTTTTTCGTCTATCTGTTCCCTATTTTTCCAATTCATCTCTTCTTTTTCTCTCTTCTTTGATCTTTGACCGTTGTGTTACCAAGCAATCAATGACCGTCATACCTTGTGACGTCTTGTAGGGCAGCAACAAACTGTCTCCACCTTTCTCGGCTGGCACCATCCGTCGTGTGATGCCCTAACTCTGGTTCATGTTTTTCATCTCTGCCTCCACGTGTCTCTGCCAGGCTACTTTTGGCCAACCTCTCCGTCGCTTTCCTTCTGGAGTCCATGTCATGGCAGTTCTGCGATGGTTATCATTCACCTCTCACTTGTTATAAAGTCTTGTCACTTGGGATCTCTATATTTCCCTTGTAATGTTAATCCCTTCTATCTTTGTTCTTTCTTATGTTTTGTCTAACAGAAATATTTCATTGTACTTAAGGACTCTACCTTCTTAACATTTTCAACAAACGTTTGCCAATTCTTCCTGTCTATGTCATCAACTCAAGGTCTGTCTATGTCATCAACTCAAGGTCTGTCTATGTCATCAACTCAAGGTCTGTCTATGTCATCAACTCAAGGTCTGTCTATGTCATCAACTCAAGGTCTGTCTATGTCATCAACTCAAGGTCTGTCTATGTCATCAACTCAAGGTCTGTCTATGTCATCAACTCAAGATATGTCTATGTCATCAACTCAAGGTCTGTCTTTGTCATCAACTCAAGGTCTGTCTATGTCATCAACTCAAGGTCTGTCTATGTCATCAACTCAAGGTCTGTCTATGTCATCAACTCAAGGTCTGTCTATGTCATCAACTCAAGGTCTGTCTATGTCATCAACTCAAGGTCTGTCTATGTCATCAACTCAAGGTCTGTCTATGTCATCAACCTCAAGGTCTGTCTATGTCATCAACTCAAGGTCTGTCTATGTCATCAACTCAAGGTCTGTCTATGTTATCAACTCAACTTTCTGTCTATGTCATCACCCTCAAGGTCTGTCTATGTCATCAACTCAAGGTCTGTCTATGTCATCAACTCAAGGTCTGTCTATGTCATCAACTCAAGGTCTGTCTATGTCATCAACCTCAAGGTCTGTCTATGTCATCAACTCAAGGTCTGTCTATGTCATCAACTCAAGGTCTGTCTATGTTATCAACTCAACTTTCTGTCTATGTCATCACCCTCAAGGTCTGTCTATGTCATCAACTCAAGATCTGTCTATGTCATCAACTCAAGGTCTGTCTATGTCATCAACTCAAGGTCTGTCTATGTCATCAACTCAAGGTCTGTCTATGTCATCAACTCAAGGTCTGTCTATGTCATCAACCTCAAGGTCTGTCTATGTCATCAACTCAAGGTCTGTCTATGTCATCAACTCAAGATCTGTCTATGTTATCAACTCAACTTTCTGTCTATGTCATCACCCTCAAGGTCTGTCTATGTCATCAACTCAAGGTCTGTCTATGTCATCAACTCAAGGTCTGTCTATGTCATCAACTCAAGGTCTGTCTATGTCATCAACCTCAAGGTCTGTCTATGTCATCAACTCAAGGTCTGTCTATGTCATCAACTCAAGGTCTGTCTATGTTATCAACTCAACTTTCTGTCTATGTCATCACCCTCAAGGTCTGTCTATGTCATCAACTCAAGATCTGTCTATGTCATCAACTCAAGGTCTGTCTATGTCATCACCCTCAAGGTCTGTCTATGTCATCAACTCAAGGTCTGTCTATGTCATCAACTCAAGGTCTGTCTATGTCATCAACTCAAGGTCTGTCTATGTCATCAACCTCAAGGTCTGTCTATGTCATCAACTCAAGGTCTGTCTATGTCATCAACTCAAGGTCTGTCTATGTTATCAACTCAACTTTCTGTCTATGTCATCACCCTCAAGGTCTGTGTATGTCATCAACTCAAGGTCTGTCTATGTCATCAACTCAAGGTCTGTCTATGTCATCAACTCAAGGTCTGTCTATGTCATCAACCTCAAGGTCTGTCTATGTCATCAACTCAAGGTCTGTCTATGTCATCAACTCAAGGTCTGTCTATGTTATCAACTCAACTTTCTGTCTATGTCATCACCCTCAAGGTCTGTCTATGTCATCAACTCAAGGTCTGTCTATGTCATCAACTCAAGGTCTGTCTATGTCATCAACTCAAGGTCTGTCTATGTCATCAACCTCAAGGTCTGTCTATGTCATCAACTCAAGGTCTGTCTATGTCATCAACTCAAGGTCTGTCTATGTTATCAACTCAACTTTCTGTCTATGTCATCACCCTCAAGGTCTGTCTATGTCATCAACTCAAGATATGTCTATGTCATCAACTCAAGGTCTGTCTATGTCATCACCCTCAAGGTCTGTCTATGTCATCAACTCAAGGTCTGTCTATGTCATCAACTCAAGGTCTGTCTATGTCATCAACTCAAGGTCTGTCTATGTCATCAACTCAAGGTCTGTCTATGTCATCAACTCAAGGTCTGTCTATGTCATCAACTCAAGATCTGTCTATATCATCAACTCAAGGTCTGTCTATGTCATCAACTCAAGGTCTGTCTATGTCATCAACTCAAGGTCTGTCTATGTCATCAACTCAAGGTCTGTCTATGTCATCAACTCAAGGTCTGTCTATGTCATCAACTCAAGGTCTGTCTATGTCATCAACTCAAGATCTGTCTATGTCATCAACTCAAGGTCTGTCTATGTCATCAACTCAAGGTCTGTCTATGTCATCAACTCAAGGTCTGTCTATGTCATCAACTCAAGATCTGTCTATGTCATCAACTCAAGGTCTGTCTATGTCATCAACTCAAGGTCTGTCTATGTCATCAACTCAAGGTCTGTCTATGTCATCAACTCAAGGTCTGTCTATGTCATCAACTCAAGGTCTGTCTATGTCATCAACTCAAGGTCTGTCTATGTCATCAACTCAAGGTCTGTCTATGTCATCAACTCAAGGTCTGTCTATGTCATCAACTCAAGGTCCTTCCATGCTTTATTCTTCCCCTTCATGTTAGTCTTGTTCTGTCCGCCATGTTTTATTTAGTTTTCCTCTGAAACTCTTACCTTGGTTATTCCAGATGAAAGGCTACCTTGTAATGCCATCTAGAGATTTCCTCAATTAACTAGTGTAATAGCCCGTCATAAGACCGCAATTAAATTCTAAAAGCACCAATACCTAACGGCAACCAAAGTATAAAAATAAACATTTATAACACATAAGGAAGGAAAACCCGAGGCCTGTAAACAGTAAATAAATATTGGACAAACATGAACGTATGTTTTCAGGCACTCGTATGAAATAAAGAAAAATGTTTATACAATACCAAAACCTACCCTCTGTCCTGTTCTTACTGTTCTTAGTCTTCTTTCGTTTACTAGACACAGTATTAAGGTCTTTGTCTTGTGTAGTCTGACCTATACTGTATAATAGGGGAACAACAGAAGTGATTGCATCATTACTAGGCTGGACTGCCCATGGTAAATTTCCGGTATTATGTCTTGCGGGTTGCACCAATGACCCGTCATCGAAGCATCATTTTTTGGTGATGCCTAGATGGCAGGGAGGATAGTGTGATTCGCTTGCATAGCTAGGCGGGGTTGTCGCACGGAAGATCCTGGGATCGAGTCCTGGGTAAGCCACTCACGTCTGTTATTTTTCTGTTGTCTAGTTTTCTACTTCTTTATTTTTTACGAGTGCCTGAAAACACACCTTTATGTTTGTCTAATATTTATTTACTATGAAAGAAACCACTGTGCATCACCGCAGTTCACGAACTACGTAGCGGCAGCGAGGATCCCAATGTGTGTATACGGGATCACACATTCTATAAATATATTTTTGTGCACACCGTCATTACCGCAATCTTCTTTGGTAAGTGTGACTATTTTTGGGAGAATACATATAAGGGAGACAATACAATTAATGTCTAACTTTCAACCAAAATTGCATCCCTTAGCGTTATATACAGACAGAAAAAGCTGGGATTTCATATATAGTATGTCATATCCATCGACAGCATCTCCTTCTAATCGCTTCCACTGACACTTGTTTGGTTCTTGTCACCAGCACTACATTAGTAATCTTGTCGTTGTGTTGTTGTTTATGGTTTTGCTTTCTTATGGCGATGCACGTTCCATTCTACCTAGACTAAAGTCTGTTGGTTATATCGGAGTGCACAAATCTTGTCGTACCATGTCAGTTTTTATATTCTACGTAAGTTCTCATTTTTGCTGTCAGTTCCACATTAATGCTATTTTTTCGTTTTAGCCGTGGTTTATATTCCATGTGTGGTACCTGTCAATATCGAGGTTTGTTTTATATTTCAGCCACTAACTACTGTGCCAGCAACCCTTGTGAGCAGATCTGCACTAGTACTAACACAGGATTTCAATGTTCCTGCAAAAAAGGTTATACAATCAGTAAAACAGATCCTACAAAATGTGAAGGTACGCCCATGTAACAAATTTAAATTATTCCGTGACAAACGAATTAGTGATCTAACAAAGGGACATAAGCAATAAATATTGAAATTACGTCCCCTTGAGATAAGTTGGGGGGAAAGTGTCACCGTGGCTACGTATTTTGTTTACGTCATGATTTTCCTGTTGCGCTCCAAATGGCGATGGAGGCAGTGCTACTACTGGTCTTCTTGCAGGAAGCTTGCACCAGGAGTCACGTGCTCGTTTCAGTGATGTTTTCTGTTGCTACTGGTTTTAAATGATAAGGTTGCCAGCCTCACGCACATCCTCTTATTAGCCGCCATGTACGACATGCCTGAGGATGCAGTTGTCATATTCCTTGTCTCTTGAAAGATCCATGGCAACTACACCAGATAGTTCTCATTACAGGCTATGACAAAATCAAGGACAGTTAAGCGCTGTTCGTGCAGTGCGTAAGCTGATTACACTGTGATTTATGAAAAAAATACATTTATAAAGTCTAGTTCATTCATATGGTCTTCTTCGTTGTTCGCTCTCAAATAACTTCATCTATTTCTTTGTCTACTGACATGGAAATTAAGAAACCCTGTTTGACCTACTTCCCATCTTTCTGCTTCATTTCCCGGTAAGCCCATTAATTAATTCACAAGACAAATTAGAGCGCCGAGATAGATAAAGGAGTTTTTAAGAGAGTTTCTTCTTTTTCGTCGTCCGCTCTTAAATAACCACATCGATCTGCCTTATAAGATAAAGATAGCAATCCACCTCCGATTTCTCTCGTCACCACACAGTTTCTCCCTCAACCGAGTTGTACAATGCTACGGTGCCACTCCGCTCCTCTCGTGGAGTCGACAGTTTTAGAGTACTACTATTCTACTGTTTATTTGCCCTCCCCACATGGACACATATCTGTCTGTCCGATTTTCCATTGGTTGTACAGATGGTATCCGAGTCTGCAATAGCTGGTTATCTAGTCTGAAAATTATCACGTGATCTCGTCTTTGTAACGCATAGTATGGTTCTGTATTACCGGACTCTGGGTGTTCCGTCTGTCAAATTTAGTTATACTGTAGTTATTTCTGATGTTTGCTTTTATCTCTTCACATGTAGCCCTGTTTTATGTTTGAATTGTCCTTCTTCTCTCTGTGACAAGTTTATCTGTCTTCTCATTTCCATTTATCGTGCAGTGAGCAGGGATCCACTGTACCTTTTTTTAGATATTCACGATAGTGACATCAGCTGCTTCCATTCATGGGTCGTATCTTTTATATTAATTAAGAAGCAAATGCATTGAACTTGATTCTGTCTTTCTCTCACTTCTCGTTGCATGCTTTTGTCTTTGATAAAGGTCTTGTAATCATGATGTAGGCTATTCTCTTTGTCCGTTGTCTTAATAAAACTTATTGCCTTGTGTCGTTTACCCAATCATATTGGAAGGATAAATAAAAACTAGAACATGTCGTCCAAGACTGTTGGCTCCATAGGTAGAGTAGGCTAGCAGCATGGCCTTGTCCAACCATAGTTGAGGGATAATTTGTTGTGGTGACGAGAGAAACATGAGAAGTGTAGGCTAGCAGCATGGCCATGTCCAACCTAGTAGATGGATAATTTGTTGTGGTGACGAGAGAAACCTGAGAAGTGTAGGCTAGCAGCATGGCCTTGTCCAACCTAGTTGAGGGATAATTTGTTGTGACGAGAGAAACTTGAGAAGTGTAGGCTAGCAGCATGGCATTGTCCAACCTAGTTGAGGGATAATTTGTTGTGGTGACGAGAGATACATGAGAAGTGCAGGCTAGCAGCATGGCCATGTCCAACCTAGTTGAGGGATAATTTATGTGGTGACGAGAGACACCTGAGAAGTGTAGGCTAGCAGCATGGCCATGTCCAACCTAGTTGAGGGATAATTTGTTGTGGTGACGAGAGAAACCTGAGAAGTGTAGGCTAGCAGCATGGCCTTGTCCAACAATAGTTGAGGGATAATTTGTTGTGGTGACGAGAGATACCTGAGAAGTGTAGGCTAGCAGCATGGCCATGTCCAACCTAGTTGAGGGATAATTTGTGTGGTGACGAGAGAAACCTGAGAAGTGTAGGCTAGCAGCATGGCCATGTCCAACCTAGTTGAGGGATAATTTGTTGTGGTGACGAGAGAAACCTGAGAAGTGTAGGCTAGCAGCATGGCCTTGTCCAACAATAGTTGAGGGATAATTTGTTGTGGTGACGAGAGAAACCTGAGAAGTGTAGGCTAGCAGCATGGCCTTGTCCAACCATAGTTGAGGGATAATTTGTTGTGGTGACGAGAGAAACCTGAGAAGGGTAGGCTAGCAGCATGGCCTTGTCCAACCATAATTGAGGGATAATTTGTTGTGGTGACGAGAGAAGACTGAGAAGAACTGCCAGCTTTAGAGAGATAGCTGCGGTTATTCTAGAGCGAATGAAGAAGTTTACCCAATCGTCTTCTGAAATCTGAGAGCCAAGGGCAGATAGCATGGAGATATTTTTAACATATTGCAACCCTCTTCAGTGTCTAATGTTTAAAATTATCTCTGCTGAACGCGACATCGTTTGCAGCAGCTCGATGATGACAGATGAATAGTGAATCGGGAGTCATCCCAAACACCCCAAGGTTTCCCACCCTCTTTCCCCTTATTAACAACGTGAAAGGTATGAGAGACTACCATTTTGAGACAAGGGAAAACCCACATGCAGCCACATCAACACAATTTGACAATTAGCATTTACTCTGATTGGACTAATTGGAGGGACGAAATAATGCCATATTTAGATGTTGAAAATAACAATTATTATCTTAAATAAACGACACTACAAATCATAATTATAACCTGATCAAAATTTGAACCGGATATATTTTGTTTAAAAAAAAAATTATAAATAAATTAAATAAAACTTGAAAATATAATCTTGCCTAGTGATTAACAGAGTGATTCGCTATGTAGAATCCCTTTGATAAATGAAACTCCGTAGGACAAACAATTTTAAGATATTCATTCACTGTTTCGCGGCATTTTTACTGTATAGATTAGAACAAAGAATGAGTACACTACACTAATAGAGAAACTACGAACATTACTTAACAAGTGCCTTAGACGTAACCGAAAAATCCAGTGACCGATGTAATTATTTGTTTATCGTCATAATAATAATAGCTCCTTCAGTCATAACTGATTTACAGGATTGGGCCCTTGAGATGACAGCACTCAGCTGCTTATTTTCCTGGTATTCTTTTCGTCTTTCTCTCTCTCTTTTACTTGTTATGAGAGCCTCTTTTCGCTCAATCTGAGGTGGCGCCGTAGATAAAATCGCCACTTGGTGCGTTCGGCAGCTTCATCCTCCCATGTTGCTGGATTTATGATCCAGTACCCTCATGTCACTTGTACACATCTTTGAATCCCAGCTGCGGTCGCCCAACTGTTCTCTTGCCATATGCCAGTTGTCTGTAGAAGATATCTTTCGGAATGCGACCATCTTCCATGCGGCGGACATGGCCAAGTCATCGTAGTCTGCGCTGTCTAAGGAGTGTATCCATGCTTTGAAGCACATGACAACATCTCGACATTCGTGACTAAAAATATGTGATTTGTTTATCACCAGCTTTCATTTATTGTTTGACTGAACGTGAAGACAGGCTAAATCTATTATTAAATCATTGTAATTCTTCAGAAGAATATTTGGCGTCCTTTAACCACAAAAAAAGGTATCCAGACTTTAGAAAAAAAAAACAAGACAAATAACACAGTGATATGCATATTAATATGTGTATGTCTAACAATTAGTAAGGCCAATCAATCAATCAATCAATAATTCAATCAATCAACAAACCAACCAACTAATCAATCAATTTGATTTAGCTCATCAAAGCACATAGGCCTTTAAGAGAAACATGAAAAGTCCTCCTGTCACTGTCATCAGCTCAAGATATCTTCACGTCTTCCTCACCATTGTCATATCTGTCTCCAGGTAACTGAGGTCGTTACTTATTCATTAACCGTTTTTCCTGACAGTATTGTGTTAATAACTTAACAGTTAGCTAATCTGTGGCTTTTTAAAAAAAACAAGTCACTAACTCTGTTCCAGACATTAACGAATGCAGCAGCAACCCTTGTCAGCAGAACTGCACTAACACAAAAGGCAGTTTCAAATGTTCCTGTGGAGCCGGCTTGGTTGTTAATCCTGCAGATAAAACCAAATGTACAGGTATGATGTTTGTATTTGGATGAAGTGACTTGACTACATACCTTTATCTATTCGCGGAGTACATGACCTTCATACCATCTCTTCATTATAATTATCTGCAGCTTGTTCTTTACCTTGTTTTAACGAAATATACGCTCACACTTTTTCTTTTTCTTTATTAACCATTTCAGCAGATTCTTTGTAATCATCCCTTTCTTCTATCCTTGCTAGTTTCTGTGTAAGATCTACCTGGCTATATTGTGAATCGTTTTGTGAGCATTAATTGACGTGCCATATGCTATTGCAGTGGTAGATTCTCGGGCAATTATTTTACATAGTGAGCTTACAGAGTCACTGTTGGTTGTACCTTATGACATTTCTGTGTGGACCAGTGGATCTGTTCTTTTGTCTGTTCAGAGACCACTTACATCAGAGGTCGGCAACCCAGGAGCTGTGGGAGAGACCACCTACAGCAGAGATTGGCAACCCAGGAGTGATGGTGATTTACTTTAGTAACACTGAGCCCTCTAAAGATCTACCATTTATATATATAATATATATATATATATATATATAGGGTACACAGCCTTGCCCTTACCCAAGATGTCGTGCGTGTGCGTATGTGCTCCAGACTCCGACTGTTTCATTTCCGAAGAGCAATTTTATTATTATAATTAAGGAATCTTATTTATGCCATTATCCGTAAAATATGTAACATTATCTTCACTAGAGAAACTCAGACGTTTGGCATATATATTCTGCGAGTACTTAAATCACGTTAATCACAGATAACATAAACCTGTGGCTCTTCAATTCAATAGCCTAGACCATTCCGGTCCCATTGACATCCAGGTAACCGGTTTACGCTCTTGCTTTCTCGACGACCGAAGTCGATTTTCTCTAGAGAATCGCCTTATTTTCGAAATGGGTTGTCTTTCACCTATTGCTCTTAATGTCCAAAATAATTTTGCTTTGAATCTGTTATTAATTGGCTTTCCTGTATCTCAGACTTCTTTATTTAATCCGTAGCTTTTTTCGGATCCTTCTTTTATAAAGTTTTGCGTTTCTATTTCCGTATTTTTATGACGTCACTTTTATCATCGCTGTTGGACGCCATTGTGACTAATATTCATTGTTTGCCCGATGTTTTCAGCGGAGAGTCTAATAGCAGGACTTTATTTTATTTCATTGATGTTTCAATTACATTTTCTGCTTTTGATTTTCGTTGATTGTTGAATTTCTTGCATATATTATTATTTGTGTAGTTTCCTTGCTTTATTATTGATCTTCATCTATGTTTACTTGTATTACGTATATGCAGTCTATAATCTATATTTCTTGTCATTGTTGACTGTTTGTAACTGTGGCTGACGAATGGTGAAACCAGAAATATATATATATATATATATATATATATATATATATATATATATATATATATATATATATATATATATATATATATATATATATATATATATATATATATATATATATATATATATATATTCTCATCTCTTGTTACACTGGTTCTATAATTACCTATAATCAACTATAAATTTCAGCCGATGAATGCAGTAAAGGCAGGTCATGTGAACATATCTGCACAGTTATTCCTGGTGGTCGCAAGTGCTCGTGTAGGGATGGTTTTGTAATTAATGATGAGGATAACACACTTTGTGATGGTATGTGTTCGCACTAAAAACATGTTTACCTACACTTTGTGGTGGTATGTACTCCTGCTAACAAATTGTTTTCCCACACTTTGTGATGGTATGTGTTCTCACTACAAGCATGTTTATCTACACTTTGTGGTGGTAAGTATTTCTGCTAAAAAATGTTTACCTACGCTTTGTGATGGTATGTGGTCTCACTAAAATAATGTTTGCCTACAATTTGTGGTGGTATGGGTTCTCACTAAAATAATGTTTGCCTCACCATTGTGGTGGTATGCGCTGCCATTATAAAATGTTCGCCTCCACTTTGTGATGATATGTGTTCTCACTAAAGAGATGTTTGCCTACACTTTGTAGTGGTAATGTTCTCATTAAAATAATGTTTGCAATTACTTTGTGGTGGTATGTTATCACTGAAACATGTTTGCCTTAACATTGTAGTGGTATGTCTTCTTCTTCTTCTTCTTCTTCCGTCCTTAGCCACCGACCGTCAAAGCAGTCAGTGGCCATTACGCCTAGTGGCGTCTTAGGGCAACAGCAGATAGGTTTTCTTTGCCATTGTTTCCCATCACGCCTATTGGCTTCTTTAGGGCAACGGCAAATCAATCCATCTGCTGTTGTTTCCGTAATCGAAGTGACTGGCAAACGGGTGATCAGCCCGTTGGGTAGTGGTATGTGCTCTCACTAAAACATGTTTGCCTGCAGTTTGTGATGGTATGTGTTCTCACTAAAACATGTTTACCTACACTTTGTGGCGGTATGTGTTTTCATTAAAAACATTTTTACCTACACTTTGTGGTGGTATGTGTTCTCACTAAAAACATGTTTGCCTACACTTTGTGGCAGTTTGTGTTTTCATTAAAAACATTTTTACCTACACTTTGTGGTGGTATGTGTTTTCATTAAAAACATTTTTACCTACACTTTGTGGTGATATGTGTTTTCATTAAAAACATTTTTACCTACACTTTGTGGTGGTATGTGTTCTCATTAAAAAACATGTTTGCCTACAATTTGTGATAGTATATACTCCTGCTAACAAAGTGTTTATCTACGTTTTGTGATAGTATGTGTTCTCACTAAAAAACATGCTTTCCTTAACTGTGTGATGGTATGTCTTCTCACTAAAAATCATGTTTATGTACACTGTGTGATGGTATGTCCTCTCACTACAAACATACTACCTATAGTTTGTGATAGTATGTCATCTCACAACAAACATGTTACCTTTACTTTGTGAAAGTGTTTCCTCTCACTACAAACATTCTACCTACACATTGTGATAGCGTGGCCTCTCATTACAAACATACTACCTATAGTGTGGGATAGTATGTAACAGTCTGTTTCCTGATTATAGAAGGCCACCCTAATGTTATAGCGCTGTTCACGTGAGTAGTGGGGTCAGGTCAGCCCAGGCAGTACACTGATAGGAATATAGGTCACCAGGCGTTGAGGCACTGACAGGGTGTACTACAGACACTCTCTCCAACGGTACAGGCTCTCAGATGTGTAGTGATCGCAGCAGTGTGTAGTAATGTGTGGTTGACGTGATGTGTGGGTGAGTAGACATCATACAAGATGATGGACGCGAATGTGTATAGGCTCGTGAACATTGGCACAATACACCCACTCAACCACAGGTAGAAGTCAGAGAAGGTTGATAACAGCAGCTGACTTCACAATACTTTAATGTAGTACGATACATGAGACGCCGACATCAGGACATAGTCATTTGACAAAACTCAGGAACATTGTAGACACGACGACAGTACATAACAGGTTGCATCAACAGATCATCACTAAGCTGGGCATATATGATGTTGGCTGCAATCTAACTCTCTTCCTACAGCCATAGCAAAATACCCCGCATTGCCAGCGGGTCTTTATATAGGAGTTTACACAACTCTATTCTGACACCAGCAAGTCAGATACATTGTCTAGTATACATCAGGCCGCGAAATATGGCAGGTCTCTAGGTACAATTCCCAGTACAGCACAAGCACAAAATTAAGATTATATCAGAGCTGTGTGCTTTCTGTGCTTCTCTATGGTGCTGAATGCTGGAGAGTTACAGAGAAGGAAATGTCGAAATTGTCCTCTTTTCACACAACATGCCTAAGAAAAATTCACCGAATCTTTTGGCCGAATACCATCACTTACCAAGATCTGCTTACTCGTAGCAAGCAAGAGGACATGCACACCATCATAGCTGGCAGACGCTGGAGCTGGATTGGACATGTCCTCAGAAGTGACCCCGATGCTATCACAAGAACAGCTATGCTTTGGACCCCTGAAGGAAAACGAAAGAGAGGCCGACCAAAAACAACCTGGCAGAGGACTGTGGAGGCTGAGATGCAAAGAATGAACCAGAGTTGGGGCACTGTACGAAGGATGGCCCCCGATCGAGCAAAGTGGAATCAATTTGTTGTTGCCCTACAAGACGCCACTAGGCGTGATGGCCACTGACTACTTTGACGGTCGGCGGCTAAGGATCAAAAGAAAAGATCTAGGTACAATGGCCTCTGTGGTATTCTTTAGCAAACAGGGGGGTCAGATCCTGTCCAATATGATAATATAATGTTCTTTGGGCATGCACAGGCCCTAAGCAGCTAATGTCAGCATAATTCGTGAGTTCAACTCTAGATGGGTTTACGTTTGAACACATAACAGTACCCAGACAGCACATCTTCCAAACAGGAGGTAGAAGAAATTGCATATTTTGAACGCAGCCACGTAGCTCCTTTAAATTAGTATTTTTGGGTTCCTTAGGGCTTGCTGACAAATAATATGTAAAACGTTACGCAAATAGTCCAGGAATTAATAAATTATACCCAAAATAAAATATTGGGGGTGCCTGACAGCATAAAATCATTTCTGCTCATAAGATTTTTTTTTAACGTGTTTGAAAAAAATTTACGTTACAGAAATAGCCTACCATGTAAACTTCAAATTGATTGGAGCGCAACAAATGAAAGCCTAACCACGATTGGTCGGGCTATAAATACTATCTTGGTTGTTAGGGGAGACGGGAAAAGATAACATTTTTTCAAACACTTGTCGAAACGTGGCTCATTGGCCAGTCTCGCTGATATACACACTTGGGAGCGTTAGTTCGAAACCACTTGTTTAAATACACTTGATAAAGCATCAGTGCGTTGAAGCCAGCTTATATTTGGCTCAATAAAAGCCTGGAAGATAAGCAGAAGGAAATTTGTGCCAGTTTGTGCCAGAATTCATTGCTAATCAACGTATCTGTGTTATTCGTATGAATTGTGGTAAGCTTGAACCATTTAATATCTTTTAATGAAAATTGAATGTGAATTGTTGATTTATGCCTGTATATATATGTGTAGTTCAGTGGCAAACGTGAGGTAAAGCCTAAAATGCTCCAGCCTGAACAGAGGGTGTCGGAGAGAAGTAAAACGGCATGGAATGGCCAAACAGTACACTGACACCTGGATGATTGACTAGAAAGAAATAATGCTGGAAGTGCAGAGGCGTAGTGACCATTAAGGATGGTAATGCTGGTATAAAGTATTTCAGATGAAGCTGACTGTTGGCCTAACGCTCTGAACGCAATGTTTGTGCTGTATTGTGATCAGTGTAAAAGAGAATATAAATTAGTTATGAAGTAGAAGGTACATCCTTCTTGATTTCAGGGACAGTGGTCTTGATGGTACTGAGCAGCATCTGGTCAGAGATTTGCTGAATCCAGTGTCGGACAGCATACTCCTTGGTCCTTTTAGCTATCAGTGAGGTGTCTCCAGAGCCCAGAAGAGAATTCGAGCAGAGGAGTCCTCTCCTGCCGCCATCACTCAAGATAAGCAGAGTTGGCCAGCTGAGCTCAACATTATGTCCCCTCATCTTGAAATAACTTTATAAAAATACTATTCAGAGGGGAATTTACTTGTCTTAAAATCAGGAACTGTGAACATCTCCAATACTGGTCCCTAAAGACAAACTATTGAAGTCATGATGACAAATACCAACAGAGCTTGAACAAAACAAAACCAGTATTACCTCATTTTACTACTACACAACTGACACACATAGAACATTTGTACTAATATATGTCACTACAATATTCATATTAAATACATTCTGTACATAACTTGTAATTTAAATTGATTGTGATTCCTGGTTCCCTTGTAGTTGAATCAGGACACATATTCATTCATGCCAGTAATGAATACATATTGTTATTTGAAAGTTCATCAGTGACTCTTTTAAGATATCTTTGTAGAGTGTTATATGTATGTGAGTGTCACAGTGTTGTCAAGAGTAGTGGATTAAATTAAATTGTTTATCTGTCTGTTGTTGTGACTTACACTTCACCATACTCATACCCTAGACACATAACGTAGCATCACACTATTCCAGAATAATTCTGACTGAGATATATAGATATGTGGTAGCAAGTAAGGTTATCTATAATACACTACTCTTAATAGATATAGATACCTTCACAGCTGATCTCAGTCAGTACACTAAGTTCCCTATAAGTATTTATAACTTCCCACTTCACCACATATATTGGGGTCTCGCTCTTGGGATTTTGAATCTTTCACTATTAAAAATATTGGGGGGTAATTCACTTCAGGGAATATAAGAATTAAAAGGTATCCTTGGGTGGAATTAAATAAGGTTGAGCTCACGGTGCCTGTGTTGTCCATTAGAGATTGAATTGTTGGTTAGACATTGTATAAATTTACATAATAGACAATGGCGGACCTGGCCAAATTTCGATCTGCTGCGGTTCAGACTGCAAAAGAGTTAGGATTAGATGGGCAAGTTATGGTTGCCTATGTCACAACGGAATGTGACAAATTTATTGAACGCGAAGAAAGAAGATTAGAAAAAGAAGCCGAAAGAAGGTTAGAGGCTGAAAGGGAAATTAAGAAGTTACAATTTGAAGCTGAGGCTGAGACTGAGGTTGAGCTGAGGCTGAGAAGAGGTTGCAGATTGAGGCTGAGGCTAAGAAATTGGAGGCAGAAAAAGAGAAGACAAAAGATTAGCTGGAAGCCGAGGAAAGAAGACAAGCTGCAGAAAGGGAAGAGAGGAAATTAGCTGCAGAAAGGGAAGCAGAAGATAAAAGATTACAAAGGGAACATGAATTACGACTAAGGGAGTTTGAGTTTCAAGGCCATGCTCCTGAAAATGGTGCCAGTCCCTTTGCCTCTGATGCTACGGTTACTCAAGGAGCCTCAATCTCAGCTATGAATTTTCATTTAGATCATTTTGTTGAGAAAGACGATGATATTGAGAGCTATATAAATAGGTATGAACTATTAGCTACCACGTATGGGTTAGAGAGAGAAAGGTGGAGCTTAAAGTTATCTCAGGGACTTCGTGGGGCAGCTTATGAAGTTTTTGCAAAAATGAGCAGAGGTGATCAGGAAAATTATGACATGCTAAAGCAGGCTCTTTTGTTAAGGTATGAAAAGAATGCAGAGTTTTACAGGAAAAAATTTAGGAATGCTAAACTACTGTCAGGTGAAACCTATCACCAGTTCTCTGCACGCATAGAGACATACTTGGAGAAATGGACTTCTCTGGGGAAAACCCAAGATCTTAAGGGAAATGGTCCTTATAGAGCAACTAAGAGAGTCCATGGCTCCAGACCTGAGAAAGTTTCTCATGGAACAAGGTGCAGAGAGGCTGGGTGAGTTGCTAAATGTTGCTGAAAGGTATCAAGCAGCTCAAGCAGAGGTAACAGGTAATAAAAAGAAACAGGTGGATAACTTTAGGGCACCACAGAACTTTAATAAATTTGATCCTAGGGATCAAAATAAAGGTAAGCACCAATTTGATAGGCCACGGTATGAAAATAAAAATAAATTCCCACAATTCGATGAAAGGAAATATGATGAAAGAAAATCTTTCAACCAAGGAAAAAGGTGGTGTAAGAATTGTCAGATGGACAATCATGACACTGACCGTTGCAGAAGGAAACCTGTGTATATGGCAACCCTTCAGGTCAGGTCGACCTCAAGACAGGAGGAGGATATTATGTTAGATACCACTTCAGAAGAGATGAGGAAGGCACAGGCTGGGGATAAAACACTCAAGCCTTGTTTCAGAAAATTGTCAACTTGTCATACAACTCCAGGCAAGGGAGATTTTTACATGAAAAACAAGTTGATGTATAGGAAGACTGGAGCTAGATCCAAAGGTCACGGACAGCTGGTTCTTCCAAAAAGATACAGGACAGAATTAATAAGGAGCCTACATGTGAAACCAGATGGGGACCATGAGAAGATAGGTACCATCATTCAAAAGGTGGCTCACAATTATTATTGGCCCAAAGCAAGATGGGACATTGAGAATTTTGTAGAAAGGTGTAGCATAGCACATGAGGGAACACCCACAAGTGGGAACATGGATCAGGACCTGGACACGCCATGGGGCAAAATCAGGCCTGACAATAAAAGGAAAAATAAATTTGATAAAGTGGACCAAATGGAATGGGAAGCCCCTTTTCACGGACAAGCTTCACTTAACTGTTTTACAATGGCCACTATGCGGAGAGTGCAAAAAGATGTCTTACCCCAGGATAAGCCGACAATCCCTCAATCGGACTTAAACAAACTGGAGGAAGAAGATGTAGAGAGGAAATCTCTCATCAAGAATTTTAAGTGGGGAGAAAGCCCCAAAGGAAAAATTGGTAGCGGTCGTTTTGTGAATGATAATTCTGGGAGGAAAAATCATCACTATAAAGCTTCAAGTGGAAGAGACCATACCGGTGCATGGACAAATAGGTCCACACAATTAAAGGTCCATATGTAGCTTTGTTAAGAACGTGGACTGATGAAAAGGCAGAGGAAAACATTACATCTTCATACCAATATGTGAATGAGCTGACCACTCGGTTGAAAACTGGCTGGAAACTTGCCAATGAAAATTTGAAACAAGCCAGGAAGAAACATGCTGCCTATTATAACAGGAAGGCGAAAGACAGAAATTTGGCTGTGGGAGAGAAGGTACTGCTTCTTTTGCCCGGGAGTCAGAATAAGTTACAAATTGGATGGCAGGGTCCATATACAGTTCTAGAGAAGGTGTCTAGAACAAATTATAAGATAGATAAGAAGGGGAAAGAAAAAATCTATCATGTGAATCTCCTGAAGAAATATTTGGAAAGAGAACATCAGGAAGAGACACACTTGTTGACCTTGTCCATCGCCATGGAGATGAAAAAGGAACCACTTTCATCATTTGAATATCCATTACACCCCTGTGAGACAGCAGCACAGGTGAAAATCAGTACACATTTAACGAAAACTCAGAAAGAGAGAGTGCAACAGGTTCTAAATAATCATGCAGAGGTGTTAACAGACCGACCAGGGCATACAAACCTATTGGAATATGATATGAAACTCATAGACTCCACACCTGTCTGTATGAAACCATATTCGATTCCGTTTGCTAAGGAAAAAGCTTTGAAGGAAGAGATAGACTATCTATTGAAGGAAGGAATTATTTCGCACAGTGAGTCTTCGTATAGTTCCGGTGTTGTACTCTTAAGGAAGCCCTCTGGAGAACATAGACTCTGTATAGATTACAGGAGACTGAATGCTATTACAGAAGGACAGGTGGATCCATTGCCGGATACAAATCAGCTGTTTGCCAGACTAAATAAAGCTAAATATTTCTCAAAAGTGGATCTGAGTAAAGGATACTATCAGATTCCAGTAAAGCCTGAGGTTAGACCATACCTAGCTTTTAGTACCTCAGAAGGACACTATGAGTTTAATAGATTGCCATTTGGATTGAAGAATGCGCCTAGTGTCTTCTCTAGAATGATGAGAAAATTATTGGATCCTCTGAATAATCCCTGTATAACAAATTTTATGGATGATATCCTTATAGCAACAGAAACATTTGAGGAACACATTGACTCTCTGAACATGCTGTTTGATCGACTTAGGGAGGCAAATTTAACAGCCCGACCAACCAAATGTTGCGTTGGATGTAAAGAATTGGAATTTTTGGGACACACAGTTTATCAGGGAAACATGACCCCTGACCCAAAGAATTTAGAGAAACTACAGAAAGCCCCGAGACCACAAACCAAGAAGGACGTGAGATCCTTTGTCTCATTATGTGGTTTCTACCAGAAGTATATCAAGAACTTTAATTCCATATGTGCACCGTTAACTGAATTGACACGTAAAGGACTTCCAGATCGCATTACATGGACACCACAATGTGAAATGACTTACCAAGAATTGAAGGAAAAGCTCACAAGTAAACCCATTTTGAAATTACCTGACTTAAGTCAAGAATTCATAGTAAGGACGGATGCAAGTAATATTGGGCTAGGTGCAACTTTACTACAGAAATCAGATGCATTGGATGGGGAATTAAGCCCAGTGGCATATGCTAGCAGAAAGTTGAATAAAGCTGAAATCAACTACTCAACTAGCGAAAAAGAATGTCTTGCAGTAATATGGGCAATAAAGAAATTCAATATTTATCTATATGGGAAGGCATTTAAGTTGCAAACTGACCACAAACCTTTATCGTTTTTAGCACAGGCTAAGCATGAGAACTCTAGGTTACTCCGATGGTCTTTGCTTCTGGCTCCATATAATTTTAGCATTGAATATATATCTGGAAAAACCAATCTGGGAGCGGATTTTTTAAGCCGCCATCCGTGTGATGAGAATCACCGTAAACCCCAGAAATAATAATAAATTTCTCTATGTGTATATAGAATAAAGGACTGACATATAATGTCTGTTTTAAGAGGGGAGGTGTCATGAAATATTCTAATCCACATATATAAATTATTAGGTAAATATGAAGCCTAACAAATAAAATTAATAAAGAGAAGAGCAATGGTAAAATAACAGTGCTGTCACAAAGAATGTACTCGAAATCCCCCTTGTTTTCTGCTTCGTCTGCAAATTGTAACGCTTTCACGTTGATATAAAAGCTTACTGTATTATTACCCGCCTTCTTCAATGAAACGTGTGCTGCATTTCTAAGAAAAACATTGAGGACTGCGTAATGACCTAAATTAATCCTAACATTAATTATATTACGTTACCAAAACGAACGAACAGATGGACAAAAGGAGCGAGAGGGGAGGGCTGAAAATCAGGAACGCATGCAACACGCGACGCGCGATATACAAATGCTGGCATCACGCGTGTAAGTCTACAAGCACTAACTTTTTCAGACGGACAGTGATAAAATACACTACCCTTTCCCAGAGTTAGGTTTATAAATCATAACAGACTCTTATTAGAAAAGATAACAATAGATGGGTTTACGTTTGAACACATAACAGTACCCAGACAGCACATCTTCCAAACAGGAGGTAGAAGAAATTGCATATTTTGAACGCAGCCACGTAGCTCCTTTAAATTAGTATTTTTGGGTTCCTTAGGGCTTGCTGACAAATAATATGTAAAACGTTACGCAAATAGTCCAGGAATTAATAAATTATACCCAAAATAAAATATTGGGGGTGCCTGACAGCATAAAATCATTTCTGCTCATAAGATTTTTTTTTAACGTGTTTGAAAAAAATTTACGTTACAGAAATAGCCTACCATGTAAACTTCAAATTGATTGGAGCGCAACAAATGAAAGCCTAACCACGATTGGTCGGGCTATAAATACTATCTTGGTTGTTAGGGGAGACGGGAAAAGATAACATTTTTTCAAACACTTGTCGAAACGTGGCTCATTGGCCAGTCTCGCTGATATACACACTTGGGAGCGTTAGTTCGAAACCACTTGTTTAAATACACTTGATAAAGCATCAGTGCGTTGAAGCCAGCTTATATTTGGCTCAATAAAAGCCTGGAAGATAAGCAGAAGGAAATTTGTGCCAGTTTGTGCCAGAATTCATTGCTAATCAACGTATCTGTGTTATTCGTATGAATTGTGGTAAGCTTGAACCATTTAATATCTTTTAATGAAAATTGAATGTGAATTGTTGATTTATGCCTGTATATATATGTGTAGTTCAGTGGCAAACGTGAGGTAAAGCCTAAAATGCTCCAGCCTGAACAGAGGGTGTCGGAGAGAAGTAAAACGGCATGGAATGGCCAAACAGTACACTGACACCTGGATGATTGACTAGAAAGAAATAATGCTGGAAGTGCAGAGGCGTAGCATCTGGTCAGAGATTTGCTGAATCCAGTGTCGGACAGCATACTCCTTGGTCCTTTTAGCTATCAGTGAGGTGTCTCCAGAGCCCAGAAGAGAATTCGAGCAGAGGAGTCCTCTCCTGCCGCCATCACTCAAGATAAGCAGAGTTGGCCAGCTGAGCTCAACATTATGTCCCCTCATCTTGAAATAACTTTATAAAAATACTATTCAGAGGGGAATTTACTTGTCTTAAAATCAGGAACTGTGAACATCTCCAATACTGGTCCCTAAAGACAAACTATTGAAGTCATGATGACAAATACCAACAGAGCTTGAACAAAACAAAACCAGTATTACCTCATTTTACTACTACACAACTGACACACATAGAACATTTGTACTAATATATGTCACTACAATATTCATATTAAATACATTCTGTACATAACTTGTAATTTAAATTGATTGTGATTCCTGGTTCCCTTGTAGTTGAATCAGGACACATATTCATTCATGCCAGTAATGAATACATATTGTTATTTGAAAGTTCATCAGTGACTCTTTTAAGATATCTTTGTAGAGTGTTATATGTATGTGAGTGTCACAGTGTTGTCAAGAGTAGTGGATTAAATTAAATTGTTTATCTGTCTGTTGTTGTGACTTACACTTCACCATACTCATACCCTAGACACATAACGTAGCATCACACTATTCCAGAATAATTCTGACTGAGATATATAGATATGTGGTAGCAAGTAAGGTTATCTATAATACACTACTCTTAATAGATATAGATACCTTCACAGCTGATCTCAGTCAGTACACTAAGTTCCCTATAAGTATTTATAACTTCCCACTTCACCACACATGGGGAAACCATCTTTAGACGACTTCGTCTCACTCACAGAGGACTTTCCTTCCCCAGGCTTATAGCCAAATCAAAGACGCATAAAAGACGTCTTGACACTCTGAAAAAACACGGTTCGACTCCCAGATCGGAAGTCTGTCTCAACGCGCCACAAAAAGTTGCGCATGCTCGTTAGACGCAAAACCCTCTGAGCTGAACTCACGTGGGTGATGTTGAACACATTCCAGAAAAAGACTGACCATTCAAGCCATATATGGTCAGGTAATAAGACCTCGGTTCTAGTTGCAAACATTCCGAGAAAAGCTGACCATTGAAACCATATATGGTCAGGCAACCAGACATCCGTTCTAATATTAGACCGCCAGGTTAAAACAAGTGGAATAACAACCACTGTTAAATTCAACCCCAGTAATACATGAGTAATACCCCTTTGATCAGGAATAACTCCAAATTAAACATGTACGTTAAACAGATTATAAACTCAGCAAAACTGTACGCAACAGTGATGGTATGTCTTCTCACTAAAAATCATGTTTATGTACACTGTGTGATGGTATGTCCTCTCACTACAAACATACTACCTATAGTTTGTGATAGTATGTCATCTCACAACAAACATGTTACCTTTACTTTGTGAAAGTGTTTCCTCTCACTACAAACATACTACCTACACATTGTGATAGCATGGCCTCTCATTACAAACATACTACCTATAGTTTGTGATAGTATGTCTTCTCACTACAAACATTACCTACACTTTGTGATGTTATGAATCCCAATTTTTCTTCTCCCCTGGCATAACCTATTAATATTGTTGCTTCTATAACGTTTGGCATGAGGTTCTTAACCCATAATTTGGTTCCATTACACAATTTAGGCGGATCAAGATTTCGCAGCAATATAATAGGTGCACCGATTTAAACAAATTAAGTTTTGCGGTGGCATTCTAGTTGGTTCCAACGAGTTCAAGAACTCAGTCAGATAAAATACAGCCTGTCTATGACAGTGTCAATGTATTTGTATGTTGTGGCTGTGCCCGGCAGCTGATTCTATATCTGGAGATTGATATTACCAACGCTCTCATTTTTAGGCGCCAGAATTGCTCGCTCACAAAGCCATTTATGATTTCTAAAGTAGTTGTGAATGTTGGAAAAAACGCTGTTTTGTAATTCTTGAACTGACATGACAACTTTGCAAAAATCCGATGGAAACGATATCAGATTAGTTGTTTGATTCGTATGCCATCTCCAAAGCACAACAGTTGGTGAGCAAAGTTGTATACCATTTTATCTCAAAGTAAATGAATATTGGTGGTCAGTTCCATTTTCTGAATGTGTCTCGAACGGTATGATGCTTTAATACAAGCATTTAGTTCGTCCGCCGGGGTTGATCGTGTATAACTGGTAATGTCTGACAAAAATCCCCAGAAAGCACTATCACAGCTCCTCCCATTGGAAGAGTGTTTCCCTAATATCTTGCAGAGTCAGATCAAGAGCGTCAAGAGCTCTCTTATGTGACAAAGTGCACTCATCCCACACAATGACTTTGCATTTGTTTAAGCACTTAGGCTTGTCCAGAGCCTTTGCTAATGTTACAAATCGGAGACTCTGATTATGTCAGATTTAGGGGTAGTTTGAGAGCTGAATGAGCTGTACGACATCCTTCCAATAATGTAGATGCTATTCCAGATGATGCAACCGCAAGAGCAATCTCATTTTGCTTCCGAATTTTAGCAAGAAGCAAGTTAATAAGAAATGTTTTTAAATTTTAGTACTAAGCAGGGACGAAGGTTTATAAAAAAAAATTCTGAAGTACCGACATACCATAAGTGAAAGCGAATGAATGCATAAACCTGCTTTTTCAATCAAAATAGGCATACATTTAAATGAACTGAACACATATTTGACAAAAAGCCACCAGCTTATTTTTGTTTAACCAAAGCGGTAGAAACCAAATAATGTTTCCTGGCAATCTGTACAAAAATTATTTCCATTTAAACGTTCCTTCAATGATCATAACTATCTAATAATTTTGTTTTCTGCAACAACTAAAGATTTTACTGTAAAATAGCTTAAAAATAATTGCAATGGAAAAAAGCGATCATCGAGTGAATTTGGTTTTTACAGACGTTGATCATCATCAGCTGCCATCTCCACAACGAAGGTTGGCTGTAAAGGATCTCCAACGTCTTCTGTCTCTTGTCTTGGTGGTACACTCTGATAGGCTCTTCCCTGTCCATCTCTTGATGTTATCTTACCACTTATAGCGCTGTCTTCCACTTCCACGTTTGCCAGTTACGTTGATACAGTTATTTAAACAACCAGACTAAAGCCAGGCATTTTCTAAATTTTAGTACTAAGTGGGGACGAAGATATTTATTATAAGAAAAAAAAATTCAGAATCACCGAAACATACTATAAGTGAAAGCGAAAGAATTCATAAATTTGCCTTTTCAATCAAAATAAACATACATTTAAATTTTGACCACACATTTTAAAAACGATGTAAAAAATATAATACCGTGTCAGATTTTCATGAAATTAAACACACACAGTGGATGTTGATCGTTACATAATATTTGTTGGTTTTAATATATGTACTGATACAGTTCTGATCCAGTTTGAAACCGCTAGGCCAAATGAGTGCCTATCGTGGTGGGTTTTGATGTTATGAAATGTTGTTGATATGTTTCCTTATTGTACTGAATGAGGCCAGCTGTGAAGGTCCCTGATTCTAACAAATTTAGGGTTGAGTTATCAGGATACCTTTCTGCTACCACCTTATGGCCTCAAGCAGACTTATTCTTGACTAGCATGAATGATAGCTACGTCTAATGTCTAGGGATATGCAAGTGTGGTGTGATGGTACTTTAACAATAATACACCTCTACACAAACAAGTATTAAAGGTTATGATTAAAGGAAATAACACCTGGGATATATTTGTACAATTAATAATTTTCTGTATGATTTATTTGGTCCTGAACCTAGTATTCTTCTGGTCAGGACTTTAAAAATGAAAAGAATTCAAGATATATACAAAATGTAAATTTTAGACCCACAGGGACAAGTGTCCAAATAAATACTGTTAAATTAAACTAATAGTGTTACTAAAATCTGTCTATTACTGGTTTCTAACACTGGATGGCTGTTTGGGATTCTTATAATCACTCCCAGTCTCTTTAAAATACACAGTCACTGTTAATTTCACTAGGGAAATATTTTATTTCTTGAATACAGAGGTATGCTGCTCTTATAGCTGATGTACTGTTAGGGTACCAAATATTTCACTTATCTGGCCCACTGGAACTGTCTGAATTCTTTCTGCCGAATGACCACTGCTCCAAAAGTAATAGGGGGGATACTGGCGACCCCTATCACTACTGGACTCCAAAACTCCTCAACGGCTTTCCCATAGAAATCTGGCACCGGACTAGTGCCAGATAAAACCCAGAAATTCAATGAAAAAAACACAGGTACGTTGAATAGCAGATTCCAGATATACTGCTGGCTGAACTGTGATGCCTATACTTTCATATATATTTGCTTTAATAAGGCTAATCACTTTTCTTCAGAAATACACAACGTCCTGCTCTCGGGACTATCTTCTACAAATGGCGTCAAGCCTTTGAATTTTCTCAATAATATGAAAGGCTTTGGCCAATGAACGAACGACAATTTTGAAATTTGAAATTAAAAGCAAAAACAGACTTGATTTTTGGACACTACCAAGTTTTTTTCCTCTCTCATTCTTAGATTTCTACTGCTAAATATATTTGGTGTTAAGCCATCCCATAATTTTTCTCCCCCTTTCTACAACAGACTACATGTAACCTTTTCCTGCCTTTTTCAAGGACGCGTCAAAATGTCAACGTTAGTGAAAGTAAAACCGATCATGTGTTGGTCTGTCTGTACGAACAAATACAGTCTTTTGTCCATAACTTTATTTCTATCTGTCGGTTTTTTTGTTCAAAAGCATATTACCCATCAGGACAAGACCAGCTCTTAGACTAGCCAACTTTTATGATCATAAACCTAGTAATAAAGAATTCAATATATTTTCCATTTTGGTGTTCGTTGTTTTTCTAAGTTTCAACTACTTGAATGTTATAAAAATCGCCTCAGATCTTCCTTTTTCCCGATAGGAAGTAATTATGCGTGTGTGTATATATATATTTTTCCACATTGTCTGTGGTTAGAAATGTATTGGGCTAGCGGGGTATTTTTAAATTTTCAAACTTGCGACATCGTTTTCGACACAAGCTAACGGCATCGTCTCGCACTGTTTGCCCGAGTAGCTAATTCAAGCTTCTAACACTTGACAAGCCGGCAGCAGGTGTCCGCTCTCTCAATCTTATGCGTTCGTGTGTTTTATTCTTTCTATCTTTCCTGGAACCACTACGCTAGTAGAATTTTTCAAATTTTTATCGTTAACCCTTGACGGGCGCGTTATAAAGGCTAATACTACCAACGCGGCGATAAGATTTCTCACTATGTTCTGTTCTGCTTAAATCAATGCGTTTACTGGCGCGGGGCAGAAGACGCGTTACACTTTACTAATTATGTCTTTATTACATATAATTTATGATTTTATCGCTGTATCCCTGTACTTTACCACAGTGCCATTAAAATTACACGTGTAAAAAAAAAAAGGAAGTGCTACAGAAAACTGTTTTCTTTTCTATCTCCCATTAAAGTAAAAGTGTTCAGTTAAATATTTTTAATTATCTTGTAAAATATGAAAACGTGTGGTTATTAATTACAAACATAAAATAATAGTTTTAACATTTGTGTTATGTCCATTGATATCTCTCGGATATATATTTATTTGATTATGACCACTGAGGATTAAATGGCTTGTTACATTTCTTACGAAAAACTGTGATTAATCATAATTACAATACTAACTTATAAAATAACTGCATGGCATACCCCGGCGGTAACTAAAGAGTGTCTCTGCCAAAATTCATCAAGAAATAATAAGGCATGCGGATTTATATTAAGAACATAGAAACATACTTTGCCTTTTATTTAAATAGATATAGGAACTGTTCTGTGAGACATTAACTCCAGTTATTCTATCCATGTTGTTCATGTGCCACAGAGCGCTCTTAGTGAACCAATGTTGTTGCATCGTTGTTGGATGATATATGCGAGTTGAGAAGGGATTGTTATTGACACCTTACGTGGCGGGTTGGTAACTCTCGCCAACGAAGTACTTACGGATGCAGTAAATAAGTAAAATTACACACATAAGGATATGTTTCAGACACTCGTGAGAAATAAAGAAGTAGAAAACTAAACAACAGAAAAACAACAGAAGTGAGTGGCTTTCCTGAGAGTGGAACCCAGGACCTTCCGAACGGCAGCACCACCTAGCTACGGAAGTGAATCATACTATCCTCCCTGCCAGTACAGGAAAATCAAAACTCAATTCAGTTTAAATCAACACCTAACCCCCCAACAACAGCATTAACAAATAAGCTAATCAATTGCTATAGAATGCAAACAATATTACAATTACCACCCCACCCCTCCCAGCTCTCATAGATGTAACGAACAGCTTTAGGCTGCTGACCATTGACCAGTTCCACTGTGGCATTACGCAGCTTCTTCGTACATAACATTTCTTTAACACCTTCATTTAGCATGACAATAAGGCTAATATAGCGAAAATAGAAATATTAATATATAAAACGCGAAGAAAGAAACCATATGGAAAGCTGGTAATACCAAATAAAAACAGGTGGAATAGTTGAAATAACTCACAAATACGTTGGAGATTAGATGAAGAGGCTGAACGTGATAAGAAAATCTCCTAGCTCGCCCTAACTTAGAAGCATCCGAAGATTCAAATAACTGTTTAAAAAATAACTAATCAGTGCAGTATTTATGCCATAACTGTGATGAAATGTTCAGACCTGAACATTTTACGTGCGTTTTATTTGTTGACATAATTGTGTCTAACACATTTCACATCAAAACATGACCAGTACTAGCTGACTGTTACTTTCAAATAGAATAAGTCTCCCACGCTATGTGGATTCTTTCAGAACTTTCAATCAATACTCTTTAGCTCCCCAAGGAGCATAGACCTTCAACGAACACATGCCAAGTCTTCCTGTCCTGTGCCATCAGCTCAAATTTGTTTCCACGTTTTCCTCATCATTTTCACTTCTGTCTCCAGTTCTCTTCTCCATGTGTTTTTTAGTCTACCTCTGCTTCTCTGTCCCTGGGTATTCCAGACCTTTATCATTAGTTGTTTTAGGTGTCCACGGAATTCTAAACACCTTTCAGTAACACTTTATCTGTATGCCCTACATTGTTAGTTTACTGACTGTCCATGATTTGTTTTCATAGAATGCTATTATGATTCTCCTCCTTTATACCATTTAGCTCCATGTATAGCAGACAGTAACCTTCTTCAGTCATAACAGACTAAGGGAATGTGCTTTTGAGATATTGGCTCACAGCTGCTTTTTTTATGGGATTCATCACAGCGTGCTCTTTTCTCTTCTGTATAATGTGTACGAAAAGCACTTCATTTAGTACGTGCTAGATCTTCCCGTCTTTAATTTCCGATCAGTCTTATGTATAGTAATAGCCCGTCTTTTAGTCCATGCCAGGTTGTCCTGAAATTCACCACCCATTCGGCCACATTTATAGTCAAGTTCTGAATCCTTATATCCGAAATGTCCTGGGACAGCTTTGTGACTGAAACCGAATTTAAAAAAAAATATTTTTAGTTTTCAGATGTCGCCCAAACCGCATTCGGTCGTTCGTTCGTTAGCCCAAAAGAAACTTTCGATTTTCAGAATATTTCGGTTTTCGTGTGTTCGAATAAAAAAATTAAAGGGACTGTAATAGCCCTTCATTTACTTCATGCCAGATTGTCTTGTACTTCACCATCCATCCAACTACACAAATAGAATAGTTCTTCACCTTGTTCATGCCAGATTGTCTTGTACTTCACCATCCATCCAACTACACACATAGAATAGTCCTTCACCTTGTTCATGCCAGATTGTCTTGTACTTCACCATCCATCCAACTACACACATAGAATAGTCCTTCACCTAGTTCATGCCAGATTGTCTTGTACTTCACCATCCATCCAACTACACAAATAGAATAGTTCTTCACCTTGTTCATGCCAGATTGTCTTGTACTTCACCATCCATCTAACTACACACATAGAATAGTCCTTCACCTAGTTTATGCCAGATTGTCTTGTACTTCACCATCCATCCAACTACACACATAGAATAGTCCTTCACCTTGTTCATGCCAAAATATCTTGTACTTCACCATCCATCCAACTACACACATAGAATAGTATTTCACCTGGTTCATGCCAGATTGTCTTGTACTTCACCATCCATCCAACTACACACAAAGAATAGTCCTTCACCTAGTTCATGCCAGATTGTTTTGCACTTCACCATCCATTCAACTACACACATAGAATAGTCCTTCACCTAGTTTATGCCAGATTGTCTTGTACTTCACCATCCATCCAACTACACACATAGAATAGTCCTTCACCTAGTTCATGCCATATTGTCTTGTACTTCACTATCCATCCAACTACACACATAGAATAGTCCTTCACCTAGTTCATGCCAGATTGTCTTGTACTTCACCATCCATCCAACTACACACATAGAATAGTCCTTCACCTAGTTCATGCCAGATTGTCTTGTACTTCACCATCCATCCAACTACACACATAGAATAGTCCTTCACCTAGTTCATGCCAGATTGTCTTGAACTTCACCATCCATCCAACTACACACATAGAATAGTCCTTCACCTAGTTCATGCCAGATTGTCTTGTACTTCACCATCCATCCAACTACATACATAGAATAGTCCTTCACCTAGTTTATGCCAGATTGTCTTTTACTTCACCATCCCTCTAAATATACACACATAGAATAGTCCTTCACCTTGTTCATGCCAGATTGTCTTGTACTTCACCATCCATCCAACTACACACATAGAATAGTCCTTCACCTTGTTCATGCCAGATTGTCTTGTACTTCACCATCCATCCAACTACACACATAGAATAGTCCTTCACCTAGTTCATGCCAGATTGTCTTGTACTTCACCATCCATCCAACTACACACACAGAATAGTCCTTCATTTTGTTCATGCCAGATTGTCTTGTACTTCACCATCCATCCAACTACACACATAGAATAGGCCTTCACCTTGTTCATGCCAGATTGTCTTGTACTTCACCATCCATCCAACTACACACATAGAATAGTTCTTCACCTTGTTCATGCCAGATTGTCTTGTACTTCACCATCCATCCAACTACACACATAGAATAGTCCTTCACCTTGTTCATGCCAGATTGTCTTGTACTTCACCATCCATCCAACTACACACATAGAATAGTCCTTCACCTAGTTCATGCCAGATTGTCTTGTACTTCACCATCCATCCAACTACACACATAGAATAGTCCTTCACCTTGTTCATGCCAGATTGTCTTGTACTTCACCATCCATCCAACTACACACATAGAACTTCACCATCCATCCAACTACACACATAGAATAGTCCTTCACCTTGTTCATGCCAGATTGTCTTGTACTTCACCATCCATCCAACTACACACATAGAATAGTTCTTCACCTTGTTCATGCCAGATTGTCTTGTACTTCACCATCCATCCAACTACACACATAGAATAGTCCTTCACCTTGTTCATGCCAGATTGTCTTGTACTTCACCATCCATCCAACTACACACATAGAATAGTCTTCACCTTGTTCATGCCAGATTGTCTTGTACTTCACCATCCATCCAACTACACACATAGAATAGTTCTTCACCTTGTTCATGCCAGATTGTCTTGTACTTCACCATCCATCCAACTACACACATAGAATAGTCCTTCACCTAGTTCATGCCAGATTGTCTTGTACTTCACCATCCATCCAACTACACACATAGAATAGTCCTTCACCTTGTTCATGCCAGATTGTCTTGTACTTCACCATCCATCCAACTACACACATAGAATAGTCCTTCACCTTGTTCATGCCAGATTGTCTTGTACTTCACCATCCATCCAACTACACACATAGAATAGTCCTTCACCTTGTTCATGCCAGATTGTCTTGTACTTCACCATCCATCCAACTACACACATAGAATAGTCCTTCACCTAGTTCATGCCAGATTGTCTTGTACTTTGTACTTCACCATCCATCCAACTACACACATAGAATAGTTCTTCACCTTGTTCATGCCAGATTGTCTTGTACTTCCCCATCCATCCAACTACACACATAGAATAGTCCTTCACCTTGTTCATGCCAGATTGTCTTGTACTTCACCATCCATCCAACTACACACATAGAATAGTCCTTCACCTTGTTCATGCCAGATTGTCTTGTACTTCACCATCCATCCAACTACACACATAGAATAGTCCTTCACCTTGTTCATGCCAGATTGTCTTGTACTTCACCATCCATCCAACTACACACATAGAATAGTCCTTCACCTTGTTCATGCCAGATTGTCTTGTACTTCACCATCCATCCAACTACACACATAGAATAGTCCTTCACCTTGTTCATGCCAGATTGTCTTGTACTTCACCATCCATCCAACTACACACATAGAATAGTCCTTCACCTTGTTCATGCCAGATTGTCTTGTACTTCACCATCCATCCAACTACACACATAGAATAGTCCTTCACCTTGTTCATGCCAGATTGTCTTGTACTTCACCATCCATCCAACTACACACATAGAATAGTCCTTCACCTTGTTCATGCCAGATTGTCTTGTACTTCACCATCCATCCAACTACACACATAGAATAGTCCTTCACCTTGTTCATGCCAGATTGTCTTGTACTTCACCATCCATCCAACTACACACATAGAATAGTCCTTCACCTTGTTCATGCCAGATTGTCTTGTACTTCACCATCCATCCAACTACACACATAGAATAGTCCTTCACCTAGTTCATGCCAGATTGTCTTGTACTTCACCATCCATCCAACTACACACATAGAATAGTCCTTCACCTTGTTCATGCCAGATTGTCTTGTACTTCACCATCCATCCAACTACACACATAGAATAGTCCTTCACCTTGTTCATGCCAGATTGTCTTGTACTTCACCATCCATCCAACTACACACATAGAATAGTCCTTCACCTTGTTCATGCCAGATTGTCTTGTACTTCACCATCCATCCAACTACACACATAGAATAGTCCTTCACCTTGTTCATGCCAGATTGTCTTGTACTTCACCATCCATCCAACTACACACATAGAATAGTCCTTCACCTTGTTCATGCCAGATTGTCTTGTACTTCACCATCCATCCAACTACACACATAGAATAGTTCTTCACCTTGTTCATGCCAGATTGTCTTGTACTTCACCATCCATCCAACTACACACATAGAATAGTTCTTCACCTAGTTCATGCCAGATTGTCTTGTACTTTGTACTTCAATAGTCCTTCACCTAGTTCATGCCAGATTGTCTTGTACTTCACCATCCATCCAACTACACACATAGAATAGTCCTTCACCTTGTTCATGCCAGATTGTCTTGTACTTCACCATCCATCCAACTACACACATAGAATAGTTCTTCACCTAGTTCATGCCAGATTGTCTTGTACTTCACCATCCATCCAACTACACACATAGAATAGTTCTTCACCTTGTTCATGCCAGATTGTCTTGTACTTCACCATCCATCCAACTACTCACTTAGAATAGTCTTTCACCTTGTTCATGCCAGATTGTCTTGTACTTCACCATCCATCCAACTACACATATAGAATAGTCCTTCACCTTGTTCATGCCAGATTGTCTTGTACTTCACCATCCATCCAACTACACACATAGAATAGTCCTTCACCTTGTTCATGCCAGATTGTCTTGTACTTCACCATCCATCCAACTACACACATAGAATAGTTCTTCACCTTGTTCATGCCAGATTGTCTTGTACTTCACCATCCATCCAACTACACACATAGAATAGTCCTTCACCTTGTTCATGCCAGATTGTCTTGTACTTCACCATCCATCCAACTACACACATAGAATAGTTCTTCACCTTGTTCATGCCAGATTGTCTTGTACTTCACCATCCATCCAACTACACACATAAAATAGTCCTTCACCTTGTTCATGCCAGATTGTCTTGTACTTCACCATCCATCCAACTACACACATAGAATAGTTCTTCACCTTGTTCATGCCAGATTGTCTTGTACTTCACCATCCATCCAACTACACACATAGAATAGTTCTTCACCTTGTTCATGCCAGATTGTCTTGTACTTCACCATCCATCCAACTACACACATAGAATAGTTCTTCACCTTGTTCATGCCAGATTGTCTTGTACTTCACCATCCATCCAACTACACACATAGAATAGTTTTTCACCTTGTTCATGTCAGATTGTCTTGTACTTAACCATCCATCCAACTACACACATAGAATAGTTCTTCACCTTGTTCATGCCAGATTGTCTTGTACTTCACCATCCATCCAACTACACACATAGAATAGTCCTTCACCTAGTTCATGCCAGATTGTCTTGTACTTCACCATCCATCCAACTACACACATAGAATAGTCCTTCACCTTGTTCATGCCAGATTGTCTTGTACTTCACCATCCATCCAACTACACACATAGAATAGTCCTTCACCTAGTTCATGCCAGATTGTCTTGTACTTCACCATCCATCCAACTACACACATAGAATAGTCCTTCACCTTGTTCATGCCAGATTGTCTTGTACTTCACCATCCATCCAACTACACACATAGAATAGTCCTTCACCTTGTTCATGCCAGATTGTCTTGTACTTCACCATCCATCCAACTACACACATAGAATAGTCCTTCACCTTGTTCATGCCAGATTGTCTTGTACTTCACCATCCATCCAACTACACACATAGAATAGTCCTTCACCTTGTTCATGCCAGATTGTCTTGTACTTCACAATCCATCCAACTACACATATAGAATAGTCCTTCACCTTGTTCATGCCAGATTGTCTTGTACTTCACCATCCATCCAACTACACACATAGAATAGTCCTTCACCTTGTTCATGCCAGATTGTCTTGTACTTCACCATCCATCCAACTACACACATAGAATAGTCCTTCACCTTGTTCATGCCAGATTGTCTTGTACTTCACCATCCATCCAACTACACACATAGAATAGTCCTTCACCTAGTTCATGCCAGATTGTCTTGTACTTCACCATCCATCAAACTACACACATAGAATAGTCCTTCACCTTGTTCATGCCAGACTGTCTTGTACTTTACCATCCATCCAACTACACACATAGAATAGTCCTTCACCTTGTTCATGCCAGACTGTCTTGTACTTCACCATCCATCCAACTACACTCATAGAATAGTCCTTCACCTTGTTCATGCCAGACTGTCTTGTACTTCACCATCCATCCAACTACACACATAGAATAGTCCTTCACCTTGTTCATGCCAGATTGTGTTGTACTTCACCATCGATCCAACTACACACATAGAATAGTCCTTCCCCTAGTTCATGCCAGATTGTCTTGTACTTCACCATCCATCCAACTACACACATAGAATAGTTCTTCACCTAGTTCATGCCAGATTGTCTTGTACTTCACCATCCATCCAACTACACACATAGAATAGTCCTTCACCTTGTTCATGCCAGATTGTCTTGTACTTCACCATCCATCCAACTACACACATAGAATAGTCCTTCACCTTGTTCATGCCAGATTGTCTTGTACTTTACCATCCATCCAACTACACACATAGAATAGTCCTTCACCTTGTTCATGCCAGATTGTCTTGTACTTCACCATCCATCCAACTACACACATAGAATAGTCCTTCACCTTGTTCATGCCAGATTGTCTTGTACTTCACCATCCATCCAACTACACACATAGAATAGTCCTTCACCTTGTTCATGCCAGATTGTCTTGTACTTCACCATCCATCCAACTACACACATAGAATAGTCCTTCACCTTGTTCATGCCAGATTGTCTTGTACTTCACCATCCACCCAACTACACACATAGAATAGTCCTTCACCTTGTTCATGCCAGATTGTCTTGTACTTCACCATCCGCTGAGCTCCATGAAAAGCGCTATTCATTCTTTTAGTTCATGCCAGGTTGTCCCGTACTTCACCGTTCATTCAGCTCGACTTAAAGCAGTTGCACGTCATTTATTCCATTGTCAAGTTGCTCTTACTGCATCATCCATTCAGTCATGTGTATAGCAGTAGCTCTTTATTAAATTCACTTCACTTCATCCAATTTTTAAATTTTCAAATTTTCCCTGGTTTTCTATATCCTTTCTTTTATCTGTCTCCAGTTCTCTTCTCTGTGTTGTTTTTGGTCTCTTTGACCTTGAGTATTCCAGAGGAAGACCTGTCCACTTATGCTTTTAGCTGAGTGTCACAATATATGACCTGTCCACTGTCAACTTTTAGCTGGGTGCCACAATGTATGACTTGTCCATTGTCAACATCTCCTCAATGCCTGTTCCTTACTTACTTAGTCGTTTCTTTTCTACCGTGAGGAGTAGAGGTTTGAAGAGAGAGCGCCAGACTATCCTATCGGCTGTCTTCCTCCTGGCCTGGTTCCATTCTAGTCCTCGGTCCTTCAGAGATTGTCTAATGTAGTCCTCCCAGCGGACTCTGGGTCGTCCTGGGGGTCTGAATCCCTGGCTCTTTGTTTCCCATGCTTGTCGTGGTAGCCGATCTTCTCCCAATCTGCAGACATGGCCAAACCATCTTAGCTGGGACTGTTCTACTTGGGTCTGCAGGGGGGAATGCCTGTTGCACTGGTCTTTATTTGGTTCTTTCCATCACTTCAGCATAAATAATATGTTGCCCTCATTAAATATTTAGAACTTTAAATACAGGAACAAATGGGACGCGGGCCATCCCTTAATAAAAACAAATGATGCATATTACCTTCTCAGCAGAAGCGAACACGTGATAATCTTCATACTTCGTCACAGAAGATTGAGATACCATCTATTCAACAAGCTAAAGATAGGAACTACACAAGAGTGTAACTGTAGCAATGATAACATGACTGCTGAACATCTGCTTCAAAGACGACAAATATACCAGGAACACAGAAAACACATATAGCCGTAAACAGTACAATTACTGTAACAACTCTCTGGAGATACAAATAGCCCCAAGATAAGATATCTCTCTTTCTTTTTTTTACTACAGTTGACCAAAATGTGTGATATAGGATGTTTTATGTTCACTTTTGAATGTTTTGAAATTCAATTCTCTGCATGTTTTTCTTTTTATTCCGACGTGAGGATTTGAATACATGATTTATATTTCTCCTCTGGCTCCAGAAATGGAAATTTGCAAGGTCAAGGCAGATATTATTCTGGTATTTGATGCCTCAAGTAGTATTCTTGAAGAAAACTATGACAAACAGTTTGTCTTTGCCAAGAAGCTGACCAAAAATTTCAATGTCGGCCCTAATGACGTAGAGTTTGGAGCAGTTGTGTTCAGTCGCTACACAGAGATATTGTTTAATCTCAAAGACCACAGCAGCCATGCTTCAATTGACAAGGTAAGATTGTGAAATAGTAAAATGCGAAATAGTCATAATGTGAAATAGTCAGAATGAGAAATAGTTTAAATGTGAAATTGTTAAAATGTGCAATAGTTAAAATGTGAAATAGTCAAAATGAGAAATAGTCAAAATATGAAATAGTAAAAATGTGAAATAATGAAAGGAAACCCCATATCAGATACTGCCGTAAGACAGTGAAGAGTTAGAGACCACACTATACTAGGTACAGTTTTATGAGGCAGAGTGAGAAATTCCATTCCTTACTGCCTTTGCCTTCCCTAACTCAGCAAAGTCAGATACCCATTTATAGCAGAGTAGATTTAAGGCTTCGAACCCTGAACCCAGAAACTCTGCTGCGACATGCAAGGACTCTAACCACGTTCTAATCGGAAAATATAATCAGAGTTAGTTTCTCTTTCTTCTGTTGACATTCATTCTGTACAGCAGGAGTACGGCAACCAGTCGACCCCGATCTTCCAGTAGATCCCAGTGGATTATTTGGTAGATCTCTAGGCGACTGCGACGGAAAAAAGACTATTTTAAAGTAGGGACATTTCGTTCTAGACCTCTCCCACCTGGAATTTAAAACCGCGATGTCCCATGGATCAAAGGTACTTTTCCCACATTGTCACAGAAAAGTCTCGAGCTGGCTATTAAAATATTTTCATGAACTCCATAAGGTAGCTACGCCATCTTTTCTTTGTAAGGTTCATCGTACCCATCTCTCACCCCCTCCCACTTTCCAGCTTAAAATGACCCACGCTCACACACACACCGTATATATGTATGGTAGATCTTTAGAAGGCTCAGTGCTACTAAAGTAGATCATAAAAGCGCCTATGTTGCCGACCCTTGATGTACAAGGTCAATAAACGTGGAACTACGGATGAGTGTGACTGTGGCACTGGTAAAATGACTGCCGAACACCTGCTTCAAAGGTGCCCAACATATGAGGAACAGAGAAGACGCATATGGCCATCACCAGTACCATTCCTGGAGAAAATCTACGGAGATATCAACAGCCTCAGGCTGACCACTGCTTTCTTTGAACTTATTCAAGTTGACATCTGAGGGTGAACGAAGAAGAAGAAGAATAAACGTGTCACAAAGTTTAAACGTTCTTCATTGTGAAGTCTGTAAACAACATGAAGAATATTAAACAAAACAACATCCAAAAATCGTGTTTTATTTTAATAAAGAAGAGTTAAAGTATAAAAACATGACTGATTTTTTTATTGGGGGAAGGGGGAGGGGGGAGGAGAGGCAAGTGCCGGAATGGGACACATTCTGTTTCAAATATCTGTATGGAATTTCCTGACTTGAAGGATTTAACTTTTTTTTTTTTTTTTTGCCTTCTTCTGACGAGGCGCTGTCCTTTCAACCTATTTGGGTGTATCAGAGCGCATTTACCAGCCAAAAAAAAAATTCAACTCTATTGACTGCTAATCCGATCAGCGTTTATAGAAACAAAGTCCTGAAAAGGAACAATATTATCTATCTTCTAGCATAAAGCCCTAAATATGACACGCCAGCTAAAGCAACACCCGAGTTAGTCTATCAAATGGTTTGCTGGTAATTGTTATCGATAGATTTAACTGCTGTGAGTGCATGTGTCAAGGTTTATGATGAGAGGACACAAAGAAAAAAAAAAACATTGTAACCATTCAAACATCACGCTTGGCAACTTGCTCACGTCTCATTCTTATTAAGTATCGTCATGCATATATGAACGAGAGTGCTGTGCGGTTCATAAATTCCACTAAAAAAGATTAATTGAGATTTAGAACACCGAAAAGCAATTCCCAAAATCATGGTTCCTCAAGGCAAATTAACATTAGACAAACATAAAGGTATGTTTTCAGGCACTCGTAAGAAATAAAGAAGTAGAACACTTGGACAACAGAAAAACAACAGACGTGAGTGGCTTACCCAGGGTTCGAACCCCGTACCTTCCGTACGACAACTCCGCCTAGCTATCAAGCGAATCACACTGACCCCACGGCCAGCTAGGCATCCCCAAAAAAAGATGCCTTACTGGCTATATATCAGTAAGAAACACAAGATAACACCGGAAGTACACAGTGGGCAACTCAGCCCCTTAATGACGCAATCACCTCTGTTGTTCTCCTATTAACAGTATGTGTCAGTCCAAACAAGACAAAGACCTTGATACTGGGTCCAGTAAATAGTAGAAGACTAAAGGACAATAGTATAGAACAGTGGGTAGGTTTCTGGTATTGTATGAACATAAATAACACATAAGGAAGGGAAACCCGAGGCCTGCAAACAGCAAATTAACATTAGACAAACATAAAGGTATGTTTTCAGGCACTCGTAAGAAATAAAGAAGTAGAACACTTGGACAACAGAAAAACAACAGACGTGAGTGGCTTACCCAGGGTTCGAACCCCGTACCTTCCGTACGACAACTCCGCCTAGCTATCAAGCGAATCACACTGACCCCACGGCCAGCTAGGCATCCCCAAAAAAAGATGCCTTACTGGCTATTTGTCCAAGTGTTCTACTTCTTTATTTCTTACGAGTGCCTGAAAACATACCTTTATGTTTGTCTAATGTTAATTTGCTGTTTGCAGGCCTCGGGTTTCCCTTCCTTATGTGTTATTTATGTTCATACAATACCAGAAACCTACCCACTGTTCTATACTATTGTCCTTTAGTCTTCTACTATTTACTGGACCCAGTATCAAGGTCTTTGTCTTGTTTGGACTGACACATACTGTTAATAGGAGAACAACAGAGGTGATTGCGTCATTAAGGGGCTGAGTTGCCCACTGTGTACTTCCGGTGTTATCTTGTGTTTCTTACTGATAAATAGCCAGTAAGGCATCTTTTTTTGGGGATGCCTAGCTGGCCGTGGGGTCAGTGTGATTCGCTTGATAGCTAGGCGGAGTTGTCGTACGGAAGGTACGGGGTTCGAACCCTGGGTAAGCCACTCACGTCTGTTGTTTTTCTGTTGTCCAAGTGTTCTACTTCTTTATTTCTTACGAGTGCCTGAAAACATACCTTTATGTTTGTCTAATGTTAATTTGCTGTTTGCAGGCCTCGGGTTTCCCTTCCTTATGTGTTATTTATGTTCCTCAAGGCAAAAGTTACAGGGTTTGTTATTGTTATTTAAAATTGATACTACACCGCAGAGACAACCTAAGTGCTCAGTCTACCTGAGTAAACGTCAAAGGGTATGAATCCTGATTGTGTGTATCGTGCACTGGTTGTAGTTGTATATATGCTTGGTCATCCTCCTCTTCTACATATCTCCACTAGTCTTACGTGTGATGCCTAATTCCAACAGTCTCAGCCTTGTTGATTCATTGATCGCAGTGTTGTTATCTAACAGACGATCATTAAATGTCCTTAGTATCTTTTCCTCATATATCAGTTTTCTTCTGATAGCTGACGACCATCGTCAACACACTGTTTGGTAATTTTGTATATCCTCTACGGCGAGGAACACTTTGTAACTGTGCAGTTGTGAATTGGCATTGACCTCACTGAAAGGGACAAGTTTTATATGTTAGAACAGACTTGTTTATCTAAACAGGCAGGCGTATGAATACCATGCATTGTAAGCCCTGGGTTCCTTTACATTTTTGTTGTTGTCCGTGTACTTGTTTCTTTTTTAAAATCTTAGAATAAATAAGCTTTCATAAATAATTTGTAAACGTGTGGAAATGTTCCTTGGGTAAATAAAAATATGAAAAGCCTAGTATTGGTTTTCGTTGTCTTTCTTCCGAATCTTTTAGCCTGCTAGGCAGTTGCATTGTTTTTAGCGTGTCCAATACTTTTTCATTGTTTTTAGCGTGTCAATTACCTTTTCATTGTTTTTAGCGTGTCAATTACTTTTTCATTGTTTTTAGCGTGTCCTTTACTTTTTCATTGTTTTTAAGTGTCCATTACTTTTTCATTGTTTTTAGCGTGTCCATTACTTGTTCAGTCATTGCGTCTATCGAATTCCTTTGCCTTGGTGGCCACTAGACCACTTCCTTCATTTGAACACTTATTATTTGTTTGAACACTTGTCTGTCGACTTCATCCTTGACTTTGTCTCTGCTGCGATCTTTGCTGTCCATTTCAAAGTTTTGTATACCCATTGTGTTTTTGTCGACCCCCTGTTCTGTTTAAGTGGCTGTCTCTTTAAGGGCGAAACTTTGAGAGCCTATCTGCTGTTTTCCCTTGGTCATACCATTTCTTCTTCCTTGTACACTTCCGAACAGCTTGAATATTCTTAAAGAAAACTGTGGTGAGCCTTAGGTTAATGTATCTCAATAGACTTTGTCCAGGAATGGTACTGTTAAAGGACATATGTGCCTTTTATATGTCTCATATGCTGGACTATCTTGCAGCAAACGTTCAACTGTCATTTTGTTGGTGCCACAGTTACATTCATCAGTAACTCCTATCTTCAGCTTGTTGAATAGACGGTTTCTGAATCCGTTTTTACTTATGCAGAGTCTAAAGGTTGCCACTTGTTCACTTCTGTTGATCTGGTGATATGCATCATTTGTCTTAGAGGCCTGGACGCCCTAAATGTCATTTCAAATTGATAATTTTTACAGTAGTAAGTAGATCTTTTTAAGATGGACAGTCGGTTTTATAATGTTCTGTATGGTGGCATTTATAATGTGATTCTTGTCTGTTATGGAATGCTTGACGTTGTTTTATGGAAGCGCAGCTAGAACTATATAGCGTTCTGGTTTTATCTGAAGGCTCTGACTAACGTGACATACATGAATTCAAGTACGTACACACACGAGGCCTTCAAACTGATTGATGAGAAACAGTTGTTCAGTACAGCGAATGGTGGCAGGGATAATGTCCCAGACATTGTAGTTCTCTTTACAGATGGGAATCCCACTTTCAATGACAAAGGTAATAAGAAAATGTGTGTGTTATTAGGAACTATTTATACCTTCTTGTTGACAGAAGAGTGATTTTCATATGATTAATGTTTTGATATGCATGCATATGTTTTGTTTATAGACTTGTAACGTACGTGTGAATTATGGTTCAAACTGCATACTCGTTCCTGTTGATACACTTGTAACATTTGTTATAATAGTTGTTGAATCTTTATATTAATACTTGTAAGGATGCAGAATAGTTCAACCTGCTCTCGGATGAATTCCAGGATGCATCCTTAAATTTAGATTTGCTTAGAGATCGAGTATCTACCCAAGACTGGCTCTACATCTAGATTCCCCATGTGTTGAAACATGTTGAGAACCCAAAATTGCTCATTACGCTTGTGGGCATCACTTGAGCCGTAGACTTAACTCCAGCTTTTACCTGGTGCGATGCATGCAGGAAGATCTCACACTGAATAGAAGATTGGCAAGCGAGTTGGGCAGTTTCTCTGTGCAGAACATGGCGATTCTTTGAGACAGCATAGAACCAGAGCACATCAATTTA